>VZRH01003646.1:1242701-1411336 GCA_013397555.1 Urocynchramus pylzowi
AGGCGGGGCTTGTCCTGCCACGTGACGCGGCCGCGGTGTCCCCAGCCAATAGGAGCGCGCGGAGGCTCCGGGCGGGTAAGTCGGTGTCGGGCTCAAGATGGAGGGGGCGGCCTCGCCCCCCCGTAGCTCAGAGCAGCACGGCCGCGCTGGCGTGCGGACCGAGCGCTCGTCCCTCCCTCTGTGCTCTTTCCCTTTAGCCCGCTGCGTGCCGTTACGGGAGGGGCGTGTGGCACAGGGACTCTTTTTCCTCTGCTCCCGGAGGACTCCCCGCGCCTGTCCCCCGTCACGCCGCTGTCCCGCGCATGGAGGGTGTCCCCAGCCGTGTGGCAGAGGGCGATGTCCCCTTGGTGGGGGACAGCTTCCCCTCAGGGCTGGCTGCGTGCCCGGAGTGCCCAGGCCCGCCGCGGGAGCCGAGGGGCCGTGAGGGGCTCCCTCCGTGTGTCAGGAGCGCTCTGTGGGCAGGTGGTGCCTGTCGGGGGCTGGGCTCTGAGGAAGTGTTGGTAGCAAAAGACGATGTTGGAAAGGTTTCTTTTGTTTGTGGTTCCGTGCTGTCCCTAGACCTGCTACTGGATTATCTTCTGTCATAGCAGGGTGCGATGTGCTTGTGCTGCCCTTTTGGTATCTTCGGTATCTTATTTAATCACTGGGACCGGCCTGAATTTCTTTATCTCACAACCTTCTCTTCCCACAAGTGATTCCTTCCTCACCCTGAAGTATAATTGTCTTTTAATAGTTGTGTTGTGTTCATGCCACCCAACGTGGGGCGTTTCCTCACTTGAAAGCGAGAGGCGTTCCCGTTGCCTGGATTAGGGGCAATTAGCCGACCTGGGCACAGAGTTTGGGCTGGACGGGCTGGAAGTCGATCCAGCAGCAGCCGAGGCGATGCTGAGACCTCAGAGACCTCTGACAGTGAGACAAACACCCAGGGAAAATCGTGTAATGCCGTATCCTCGTATGAACCTGAGTGCCTGCAATTGCCATTAACTTAAGCTGCATGATGAGCTTCTGAAGATCAAGCCTCTGGTGTGCATCATTCCCCAGACAATTTTATTAGTGTGACAGTGGTTTGCTGTATGAGGAGGGTAGTCCGTGTGTAAATTCAGTAATAATAATGAGGCATTGAAATGCCCCTGACACAAAGCGTTTATGAATCGAACAACAGTGTTCTGTCATGAGTCAATTTCTTTAAACTGGATAAAATCAGTTTCACGGGTAGTCCCACCCTATGAATAGAGAGCCTTTCAAGTACTCTTGCTAAACTGATTTGTTGTAATAATCAGCGTTTGTTTTTCAAAAATTACGTACGGCTTTATGGGTTCCTTGTACTGACTGCTTGGCCACAAAAGGTAAAACTGTTCAAGAGGGTGTTAAAACCAAGACTGTTAATGTGTGTGAGGGCAAAAACAAGAAACAACTGCAATCCAAAGGAGCTGTTTTATCTTCTGTGATCTGGCTGGCTGGCTCCACCTATTAGTTTCATTCAGATAGTTTGAATTAAATATAATAATGAGAGTGTTGCCAGCAGCAATTTAGCTTCTCATATCTTAATTTTCAAAGTTCAGGGTTTTTTCTTCTCTATAATTTTTCTTTTGCCCCTTCAGATGCGATGATAGCTTTGATTTGGATATTAAACAACAATTATGGCTTAAATAATATTTTTTGTTAATATTTGTAAGTTAATATTTTGGTTTTAACTTGCTTTCTGTTGGATAAAAAGTGCTTTGGGACTAATTTCTGTAGATTTATTTAAACTGACTGGTTGATAGAGGATGGGGGGGAAAAAGGAATCCAAAGCCATAGCATGAATTCCTTGTATTGAGGCAGGATTATCTTTTCTTTAGCCTCAGGGTAAAGGGCAATGAAGTTGGGAGGGGGGCGAGAGGGGGGGTGTTTATGTGTGAATGTTAGAGTATGTAATAACTGGAAAGAAATGCAAAACTAAAAGCAAATTTGGTAAGTTATATGTGGACAAGAGAAGCTGAGCTGGCAGTTGTGGGCTGGGATAGCAGGGCCTGGCTGTGCCTCAGCTCTGCTACAAACGTTGGGCTGTGCCGAGGGCACACGCAGCATCTCTGCCTGGCTCAGCTGTGTGTGACAAAGGAGGCTGGCTCAGAGCAGAGCCTTGGTGCCATCCTACCCATGACTGAACGTTTGCAGGTGCTGCATGTGTGCTGCTTTAGACTTCTAAAAGGCTTCCTGTTCCAGAGAGCTTTTAACTCATACAACATTGAAAATATAAGATGAAAGTCTGGTACGAGAAAGGAGCACTTAATCTAGTGATAAGGCTTTGCTTTTAACTTCTTCTTTCTTACTCTTGAACAAGTAATTCAAGATAAAACCAGGATATATGAAAAGGAAAACTATGACTCCATCTCATTTTTTTCCCTTATCCTTTCACTCTGGAGTTACAGCTTGCCACTCAATCCTGAAAATAAACTCCATAAGGTGAAGGTTAAGTGCTAGTAGCAAATCCTTCCCAATTTGCTGTGACTTCCTGGTTTGGAGGAGCTGTATGAAGCCTGGATTTTGTGTGTGGATTTTTTTTTTTTTGTTCCTGATAGCAGGAGTTCTTAGCAACTGTAAATATTTCCAGATGGTAAGGATAAAAAGGTAAAAGTGAATTATATTAAAATTTTTCCTTTAGGAATTTAAAGTGATGCTTCTTGAAAATTCATTGCTTCCTTTAAATGCCAAAGGAAGATGTTAAAGTAAAGATGTTAAAGAGCTATCTTGATTGTGCATCAAATATACTGGCTTAAAAAAGCTGTAAACTCTTTATGACAATCTTTTTCATCTCTTTGTGAATTAGAAATCTCCTTTGTACTTCCTGCTGATTAATATTACCATCCTTTCTCATTGACTCAATCACTTACACTTACCACTGTTCCTAACTCCCTCTTTGTTTCTTTTAAACTGCTCCAATTTCTCTTAATTGAAAGTAAACACTTCAGAAATTTAATTTGTGTTCTTCACGAGATTTATTGCCCTTTCGCTACAGTCCTACATTCTGTCTTCAGTTCTTTCACAATATTTAATGGTATATTTTTATATTGTCTTGACTTTCTGTCCACCCATGCTTTCACTGATCTCCAAAATTCTTTCTGGTGATTGAGCTCATTGAACTGCTGTAAGGTCACAGGTGCCTTGTTTGTGGTTAAATCTGGAGTGTAATTCTGGTTTCATCCATCTTAATCTGTCTGTCACCTTTGGCACTCAGCGCTGTCCTTTCTGTTTTCTTTAATCGATGTACCCCGTGTTTTTATTGATATTTTCTAGTTATGTGGTGGCATTTTTTCATCAGCTCTGCCATTTCTCCTTTGTTCCCAAAGTTAACATTTTGTGCTGTATTGGGCTCATTTCAGTTCTAAGCTCCTAGATCACTGTAGTGATCCCCAGTGCAGGGGGTGATCTCTGTCCTGCTCCTGTGTCACACTGTTTCTGATAAAGGCCAGGATGCCACTCGCCTTCTTGGCCCCCTGGACAACTCCTGACTCAGGATCTGCTGCTGTTGACCAGTGCCCCTGGGTTCTTTTCCTCTGGGCCTCTTTCCAGCCACTGTGTCCCAGCCTGAAGCCCTGCGTGGGGCTGTTGTGACCCAAGTGCAGGACCTGGCACTTCCCCTCCTTGAGCCTCACACCACTTCAGCTCCTTGATCCAAGCTGCCCAGACCCTCAGCAGATCAGCACTCCTGCCCAGCTTGGTGTTGTTTGTGAGCTTAGCGAGGGTGCAGGGGCTGCCCCATGCAGGGGATGGCTGCAGATGTCAGACAGGGCCGTACCCAGCTCTGATCCTGGGCACTGCCCCTGTGGCACCTGGGCCTGGCCCTCCGGGCAGTTTCACAGCCAGCAAAGAGCCCCTGGCCAGCCATGGGCTGCCAGCCTGTCCAGGAGAGTGCTGTGCAACACAGTAGTGAAGGCTTTTCTGAGCTCTTCAATAGGACAACATCCACAGCTTTTCCCTCATCTGTTGGGTGGATCATCTGGTCATAAAAGGAGGTCAGGAGATCAAGCAGGACCTGCCTTCCCAAAAGCCATGTTGGCTGGGCCTGACCCCTTGATTGTCCTGTCCATGCTACATATACAGCCCTCCTAAAGCCTTTCTAATGAATGTACCATTGATAGAGCTGTGTCTTAGAGACTTCTCTTTCTGTTATGCAGAACAAAAAGAAACTTAGTTTTGTACTCAGTGTTTTGTGAGCGTTTATGATATGAGTAACAGGAATAGTTCAGTCATAAATAATATAAACAGGAAAAATTATAATACTAGAGGTTGGACACGCAAGAGCTTGCCCATATCTTAGCCAGAATCAATATTCAGGCTCCTATCAATAACCTGGGTTTACTGCTATTTATTACATGGTTTGGGGTTTTTTACAGCCTTACTGCAGGACCAGTTAAGCTAAGAATTGCCATAGAAACATGTGGAATTTGGAGCTTCAACATATAAGGATATTACTCTATGTTTGCAGTAAAAGAAAATTGAGTGTTAAAATGTTTAGGAATAGGATTAGTCTAATTTTGGCTTCAGAAAAGTCTGTGTTTAATCTAAATTGGCCATACTTTTTCAGCAGTCAGTGGGGAAATGTATCTTCAGAGGGTAATTCACCTTCCCCATTTTAGATTCTTTATCACAGTATTTGACTGTGTAAGGTGAATTTTCCTGGTAACATATAATGGGAGTTCTTCCTGCCTATGGAGACTCCACTGCCAGCAGAACTCCTGGAGTGCATTTCTCTTGATGTCAGCAACACTTCTGGGAATGATGACAGAGCAAATATAAAAATTGCCAAATTACCTGAATGTTTCCAAGTAAACATGTAATGGTTTATTGAATAGACTTTATCTGAAATTAAATGGCAGAAGAAAAAGCAATAATATAAATATCAAAGTTTGAATAAGGATCAGATATTTCAACAAAAAATACAAGAACATTTCTTGGAAACGTGGCATGTCAAAAGCATTCAAGTTTTAACATGTTGACTTTTTTTAAGCTATAGCAAAAAAAAAATTGGTTTTTTTCTTATTGCTTTTAGTTGATCTGCAAGAAAACCCTCTTCAGGACTGATATTCAGAAATAGTCATATGTCTTTGTAGGGGAATGAGGAGCAAACCTCAGATTTAATGGAATGCGTCAACAACTTGAAACTTACATAGCTGATTCTCTTTGATTAATTGACTAATGCAATTAACAACTTCAGATCCTCATGATGAAGCTTTCCAAGATGGCTGCATGCTTTTTGATTTGTATTTAACTCAAAAAGCTCCTTTTATAGGAATTTTCAGTTAATATTAAAATACTGAGCTGCACTGGGGGGTAGTTGCATTTTTTCATACAGTAGTTGAAACTACTAATAAAAGTTCTCTCCATATTGTGATGACTGTAACAATCTTTCACAGAACCACACAGTACTAAGTCCATCTATAACACTCTTTTTTTTAATAATAATAATACCCTTTGAAATACTACTACTCTTAACTATAGAGCTGTATTCCTTCCAACCTGTGGAAGGTTTATAATTTGAGGTTATATTTTAATATAACCTTTTTAATAATTTGAGGTTATATTTCATTTAAAACGAGATTTACTTGATCAAAACTGTACATGAACACAAAGCAAATTATTTTAAACCTGTGGAGCCCCCTCCATCTGATAGCTATTAGAAGCTTTAGTTAAATCACATGAAAGCATGTCTTGCAAATGCTGCACCATGGTTGCCTTTCCTCCAGATGGTAATTAGACCTTTTCCTCTTGCGTAGCAGTCACGAGCTGATTTGCTCTTTTTGTTTGTGGCTTTCAAATTTGCATTAGTTCACATAGTAGCTAGGATTAGAAATTTATTAAGGGATAAAGATAGCTTTGCATCTCAGTATTGCTCTCAGTCAATACTGGCACAAAAAAATGACTGAACAGAAAGCCCACATGTATTGCTGCTTTTCTTTCCGTAAATCCTGATTTTCTTTCACTGTTTCCCAGGAGCCTTTTTTTTCCAGAATGGACTTTGTGTTCTCTTGTGATCCTGATCAGCTCTGGAATCTTGGGACCAAATAACTTGTTCTGTAATATGAAAATTAATTTAGTTTTTTTTAGTTACGGCTGGCTGGCCAGCCATCAGACCCAATCCTGGTTATGTGGTAAGCATAACCAGGAAGTTTATTATGCCTTCTACAATTACTATTAAAAATATACCATTCTGTCAAATAGGGAACATTTCCTACATGCACAACAAAGGAAAATTTGACAAAAAGATAACACTGAAGACTATTGATTTCCTAGTAATATCCCAAAAAGAGACATTACAGTGGGATAATATTGCAGATATGTCTACTAGCAAAAAGAGGAAATAACGTAGAATGTGAGATACCAACTGTTTATTAATGTAAAGCTAGACTTTAAAATATTATTTTATTGAAAAAAACCAGCAAAATTTTTCATTGTGTAATGTTATTTTTGTATTACAACCATGTTTGTACTAATTTCTGTGTGTGCAATGTTCTTCTCTTTTTACCTAGAAAATGAGGCAAAAAAATCGTTGACTGTCATAAAGTAGAATTTGGATTCATGTAGGATCTCATCTTGGTACAGCAGCAATGAGTGGATCTGCAATAATATGGCAATTGTTAAGGCAAACAGCAGCTACTGTGTGCCCAACAATAGTCTGTGCAAACTTTGGCCACTAGCACTTGCTTATGACAGAACAGGGTATTGTGATGTGATGCACTTTTTGTCTCAAGTGCCCTGAAATGTTTATTTTTTGACAGAAGGGATCTTTAATAGCTAATCCTCAAAATTATGTTTTATAGTACACTGTGATATTCATGGGTTAAGCCAAAAAAGCCCATTACATTACATGGACTGAATCATAGCAGGAAATAAAATTACATGAAAAATAATTCCTGTGGCTTCTGACTGAGCACTAATATATTTTTCTGGATAGAGTATACAGGAGTGACTTCCTTTCAGAGCATGAGGTAGGAAATGGCATCTATTCAAATTCAAATGCAATTAAGGAGACACTTAAATTAGTTTATAAAAGGCTGTTGGTTTCTTTACATACCAAGAAGTCGGAAATAGTAATGAGTTTATCATGTTAACTGTGACAGTGATTCATGGAAGAAGTTACAGCCACAGGGAGGTATTTTCTTTCAAGTATCTAAATAAAGTTCTGTCCATTTAGTGCCTTTCAATGGGATTTGGAACAAGTTTTCAAAGATGCAAAAACCAAGTCATAGGTTAATTATTTTGAAATCTCACATTGTAGTGGAGTGCTCTGTAGTGCTATGAATGTTCATATAAATTCTGACTTATTCCAGAAGCTGTTCTAATTTAGACCAGATGCATAAACCAGTTTAAAGGGGAGGGAGGGAAATGGACAGGAGTGCTTGCCTCTAGAAATTGTGTCAAACTTGTGGAGTTCACAGGCACAGGAGCCTCAGAAAGCTATTAACCAATGCTTGTCACTTCTATGCAAATATCTGAAATTTGAAAATGTTTATTCAGGAGGTGATGCTAAATCTATGTTACACTGCCAAAACAGAGCATGAAAGCTAACTTTTTATTCTCTTTTTTTCTGTTAGTTAATTCCTTTGTGTTGTATCAGTTATTACAGAATCACAGAATGGATACGGTTGGAAGGGTCCAACCTCTTGCTCAAGCAGGACCCCCTAGACCACATTACTGAGGATTCTGTCCAGACAGTTCTAGAATGTTTCCCATGAAGGAGACTCCACATCCTCTCTGGGCAATCTGTTCCAGTGCATGTTCTCCCACACAGACTTCTTGATCCATGGGAAATTGTATCTAATGCATGGGACAAGGATCAGAAAGAGCTACTTCTGCTGTTTATTTTGTTACACACTTCCCTGTTAGTTTTTTTCAAAATCATGCTTTTGGAAAATTGAGTGCCAAAACATTGTTACAAGCTTTAGCTTGCATATGAAACAAGTTTCAATGCCAAAAGGAGGCAATCTGGGACTGTAAGCTTTGTCC
Organism: Urocynchramus pylzowi; assembly: GCA_013397555.1. Classification (NCBI taxonomy): domain Eukaryota; kingdom Metazoa; phylum Chordata; class Aves; order Passeriformes; family Fringillidae; genus Urocynchramus; species Urocynchramus pylzowi. The sequence goes on from VZRH01003646.1 coordinate 1,250,688, forward strand.
CCTTTCCTTCCAAGGCTGTGGATATTGGAGGAGCCAGTTTGCTTGATCTCCTGCAGCCACATGCACCTGTCCAGAAGGTTTTCCAGGCAGTCCTGTGGAAAAGTAAAATCAGAGGGAGGGAAACACAAGTTATGACATGGAGATACTAACTCCACTGGAAGACTGTTACACAACAGCCATGTCAGTTTATTGATAAAACAAGGCTTTTTTGCCCCTACCTATATCCTGCCTTATGGGCTTTGTGGGCAATGCCTTTCTGGGTTGCAGTGATGGGCTTCTTGTCTTGCTCTTCACTTACCAGTGAAGTGTATTGTAATAAAAAAGTAAAGTAAGTAAAAGACATACAGTGTTTAGAATTTCAAGGAGTATCTTTAAGAAAAAAATCTATAATTCTTTCTTTGGTAAATTCTTATCTGAACAGCTTAGACAAATGTTAAACCTTGTACAAGTAACATTTCAGGAAGTGCTCAACTTTTGGAAGTTCAGAGGAGTTCTAGATTTATTAATTTTGTTTTGAAACTATGTCTTTAAATTGGAATTGTACTTACATGTAAGATCTGCAAGACATGCAGCATGTAGCATCAAAACTGACAGGATTTAACATGACAGAAGCAGAAAGTGGTTTACTATGAAAGACTGAAAGTGCTTGCCCCATCTTGATTTGTAATAGAATAGCCAGGTAGGAGGTGGATCCAAACTAACCTTACGTTACTGTTTGATAGTTTTCCAACAGCTGTTTTCCAGAAGCTTTTTTTTTTTTGGCTTTCAGTAACGTGTTTTGGTCTCACTGATGGTATTCATCTTGTTACTGGTGTTGGATACTTTCTTTCAACTATGTTTTTTTTTGAAAACCTATGGGTGAGTTTCGTGTCTAGAATCTTGGTTCCATATTAACTGTAACCAAAAGCTTTACTTCCCAGGTCAGTAAGATTTACTTGTATAATAATACAGTGGGTTTATTTGGTTTTGATTAAAAATGTTGTATGTGGCTGTAGGTAATTAAAAACATTTCCTGAAAAATGGTGGGTTTGACTGTACCATGCTGGAATTGCCTCTGCTGATCGTGAAGAGTTGAATAATAGTCATTTGTCACATCGGGCGTTGACTCAGACACAGATGAGTTCAATTCAGATGACAGAGGGTGTTACAAAACCCAGCTGTCGACTCTGCTCCTCTTTCCACAAGTTGCTTTGTCTGTGGCAGGAATGGCTGACCTATGGAGCAGTTTTTGACAGCCACAGTTTCTGGCCTAATTTATTCAAGTAAACCAGTGATGACTATAAGTTGTTTTAGTGCACTGGGTTGGCAACTCCAACAGTTTAGGAGCTGTTTCCATTGTAAATTGTCAGTGCTAGCATGGTAGTGGCAGCCTTTGGAGAAGAGTGAAAGCCTAGTGGGATGTTTAAGTTGCCTGTATTAGTGCATAAATTCCCTGTTTCTGTTTCACAGCTAACTTGAGAAAGAGTTTTTGCTGCAGTGTGCCAGCACTTGCAGAGCAGTTGCAGACAGCCACTGGCAAGACACATTTTCTTGGCTCAAAATGATTAATATCAAGCTAAGGCAATTTTCTCCAAGAGCTTTGGTTGTTAATCAAATTTGGAGAAAAGACAAGAAGAAACATTAAAACAGATACTCTTCTTTGAGGTTTCAATTGCACTGGGATTGGAAGAAGACTGTTTACCTTTTTTAGAAAAGGTACATGGTGGATTCTATTGAATAAATCAATAGGCTGTTAAATAGGAAGCTCTTGAGACAAAACTACCAGGTAGGCTGCTTAGGAGGGAAGAAAGAAAATGGGTTTGGGGGGTGGCATGGTTGGGAAGGGTGCCAATTTTCCTTGCTTTCCCTTCTAGGATAATACCTTGCTGAGCTCACAGGGTAGTTCTGGGGGTTATGGACTTGGTGAACTTCTCAGTAGAGTCAGGAAATCTGATAACAAACACTGATAACAGTAGGTCAAAGAGACAGCCCAATTTTAATATGTTAGAATAATCTCAAATTGAGGCTTCTTGTTTATTTCTATTATATCTAGATACCTACTGTGAAAACTTTATATTTCTGCCCTTCAAGCAGAGCTATTTTCCTAAGAAGAATTTAATTCTTCTTTTGGTTTTGATTATGCCTTCATAGCCTTTTTCTGGAGTTAAAAATAGAATACTGGTATCTTCTGTCTAATTAACTTGTGGACTAGATGCTCCTGTTGCCTTTTTTCTCCTGTAACATGATTGAATTCCTTGCACTACAGCAACCCTGAAGTCATTACACTGCACTTAAAACAAAATGCAGAAAGGAATGACCTTTTGCTAGGATTCTGTGTTGTTTGTATTGCTAAGCCTGATCACCATCTCCAGCAAAAGCCAGTTTAATCCTTAAACATTAATTAGATAGTATCTGTTCAGAATTGTCTATTGTTTGCTGTCTGGTTCTTCATTGATTAGAATGTTGTGCATCTCCACAATGCCCCTATTTGCCCCTTGGCTCTTCATTGTACAGGGCAGCTCTTATCTTCCTTGCTGATAGCATATCACCAATGGTACCAGTTAAGAGCTGAAAACACTTGTAGCATAATGGAAAGTTCCACTTTTGCCAGGATGACTCATTAATTAACCCCGGGATGGAGAGGCTTCCTGTGCCAACTTAAGAAAAAGTTACGGGAAGATACTTTTATATATCAAAAGATAAATGATTGGAAGAGTTTTGTCAGCCTTGTAGGAATTATGTTTTTTAATACTCTCAATCTGCCTGAAACAAGCTTGGAAACTCACTGAATAGATACTTTGGAAATACTTTACATCCTGCTGTGCCTTTGGAGCAGACAGACAACTGCTGAGAAGAACAGACTGGTACCAGCAGTGTTGGAGGCAAGCTGTACATCCAGGAGGCACTAAATATCTTTTCTTTCTAACTGACCACAAGCTTTTGGCTTCAAATAGGCCACTGTTCAAATGTAGCTACCAAGTTGACCACTTGGGGTGGAAGGAAGAAAATAGGCTTGGTTTTGGGTGGTGTCAGAGGGTGGGAGGGACTGTGAAGAGGCCAGGGAAGACTTTGGCTGCTGTGCAGAATGCTCTCGTGTGCCTGTCAGACACTGCTGAAAGGGAGTGGGTGGCTGGGGTACGGTTTCACTGTCCCAGCCTGGTGTGGATGGAATGTCTGTAACTCAGGACTTCAGCAGATTTGTCCTGTGGACTTCAAGGAATCCTGTGATGCCTTCATAGTGCTGGGGGCACGATTCGGTTTTTGTCAAGGAATCTTTCCAGATCTGTAAGATAAAGCATTGTGTGTCTGTAGCACACAGAATGTGTGTGTGAACCAGAGTGGTCTCTACATAGACATATGATGGGTGTAAATATCTCCAGTGAGGAGCTCTAACAAGGCCTGGGAGTGAGAAGGAAGCTCCAGAATTTAACTCCCAGTATTTTCTGAGATGGAAAGAGCTTTTGTTGCAGAAATCTTCTCCCTTCAGAACAGTAAAAAAGCAGTAAAAATTTTTGGGGAGATGCTTCATTTAAGCTAAAAGTGTGCTTGGACTTGATCTGTTAACATTTGGGCATTTCAGGCTTGACAAGTGGCTATAAAATGCCAAAATACAGGTATTTTTAATCTCCAGTGGAGCTGCTTCATTGATTTCCCCTCAGATGCACACATGTGCAGGGGTGACTTCTTCTTTTTGCCCCAAGGAGTGTCTGTTTACCCAAAATACAAAAGGTTAGACAGACTTGTTACCTGATGGTCTTTTTTTGGCTGGTTATCTCAGTCTGCTGTCTGTCTAGGAGGAAGAACAGGTGCTGAGGTGTGACAGGCTTTGTAACCATGCAGAGTAAATTGGAGGGCATGAAGCAGAAAGGAATGTAACTTTGTACTGGAGACTGCAAGCAAAAAGAGATGAGGAAACTAATTTTGTTAAGCGAATGAGTATGCCAAGTAAGATACAGGTTCAAACCATTTGTTCCCTTGAGAAACTTTATGGTCTAAATTTGACATAGACTGTAGCAAGTATCCAAAGAACCGCCATATGGAGGAATAGCAGCTTGTGTTAAAATCATACACTTAACAGCTTAATTTCTAAATTTCCATTGAGCAGGGTCTCAATTCAGCTGTAGAAAAAGGGTGCTTCATGGGGAGACTTGAGTGAGAAAGGAATGGTGTGACTTTTTGAGTAGATCTTGCAGGGGCAAAAAGGAAAGTCTGGGAAGAGCTGTCTGTAGTGAGGAGCAAGACATGAATCCAGGTGTAATCAAAACTATTTCAGTTTGTTACTCAATAGTGAAGTTTACTGCTGGAACTGACTAAATCAAATATTTTCAACATCTCACCAAAGAAATGACCAGTCCAAGGAACGGTAAATAACACTGACTTTTTTTTCACTTTTGCTAGTAAAAGGAAGGTGACCTGGAAATGGAAAGCCTTAGAGGAACAATGTACCTGTCCATACAGGAGAAGCTGACAGAAAGTATTTTCAGCTTCCAGATCTTTATGAGGATCTTCCTGAATCGAGTGCTGGGGTTTTTGACATCAACACTGTGATAAGCAGATCTGTAGTGACAGAAGAGGGCAGGTATTAAACTGTGAAATCTGAAAGGATAAAAGGGAAAAGTAACAATCTCAAAGTTAGTGAGGTCTACATGCCCAAAATAAAGGGATGGCTGCTTTTGTTTTAAATAAAGTCATCCTCCCTCAACTCCACATTAAAGCACAGGACAATGAGTATGTTAGGGGAGAGAAGGAGAATGATGAGGGGAATAATAATCATTTGTAGAGAAAGTAACCACTTAGGACCCCACAATCCTGATCTTTTAAACAAATCTTGACTTTCTCTGTTTATGATTTGGAGAGGAAAATCTCTGAAATTCTATTTCATTTGAAGTTACTGGGGGAAATGCTGTTGCTGGATTGGCAGTACTTCAAACAAATCACAAGCATTGATACCTTGAATATTTCATGAGGCAACACATGAAATATTGATAGATAAATATAACATTTGATTAGATAAACTCCAGTATCTCATCCTCAGCTCTGCTATGTTACTGTGTGTATATTCATGAGCTATTTTTTCATTTATGTGAAAAATAATGAATGTGAACAGCTCTTCACCTTTGTAGAAAACAATTTTAGGTCCTTCTGTGTTCACAGGTTTCGGATGCAGTCTGCATCTGAGAAGTATGAGGAGGAGATGCCTTCTCTGCACTGGGGTATAGATCCTGTATTTTCTGCATTTGCAAGACTCTATATTAAAGATATTACAGAAATGAGAGAATCTGTACAGGTGCCAGGTATGTACTTATATGTGCTGATTATGATGCACACAGTATTATAATTGATTTATGTTGTGCTTTTTATAAAGGGATTGAAGAATACTTCACAAACATCAGCAGTTTGCCATACCCTTAAGCTAAGTGATGTTAGTATCTTTTAACAGTTCTAAGAACAACAGGTTGTATGTGAAATGTATGTGAAAAATAAAATATATTTGTTAAAATGGCTTTCCTTTTTCTCCAGAACCTCTTTTACATTAAGGTAATGTTGTGTTTCCTCTGTGTGGTGGTGCTTGTTATATTCTGATAAAGTTAATTCTAAAAAATGTTTGTCCTTTCTGGCCATATGTATTGTTCTCTCTCCACTGTCTCTACATTTTTTGCAAAATTTTGACAGTTGATGACATTGCTGGATGTGTGATTTTGCTTTTTCCTATGGATATTAATACATTATAAGACAGATACAGGTTTTGTCTCCTTAATTTCTAGGTATTATAGATATATGACATTTTTCAAACATAAGAACAACCTTCTGTAAAATCTGGCGTCCCTGCTGGACCTTGCCCCACACCTGTCTGCTTTGTGCTGCTGGTCTGCAGTGTCACCCACATGTGAGCTTTGGCTGAAGCAACATGGCTCTGACCTTCAATTGCTGTTTTCACTGCACAGGCTTTAAATAGACTGCAGTGTGTCTTCTGCTGTGGAAGGGTTCATTACTCCCAGCTGAAGCTTGACACAGTGCAAGATTATCAGGGAGGAATCCAGAGAACTTAGAATTAATGAGGAAAAGCAATAAGGCCTAAGCACAGTGAATGTCTTTGATTTGGTTTTGATATTTTGTTTGTAGTTTTTTATTTCTATTTTTTTCTGTCCACAAAGACTAAGTACCCCTTGTTTGGCTCTTTGAATATGCTTTGCCTTGTAGGTTTTGTTATTCTTCTTCAGTTTAAAGAAAGCAAGGATAGCAGCAATGCTATTTTTGGAGAAATGAAGGACTGGGGGATTTTTTTTTTCTTCTTGAAACCATTTTTATGTATATAAGGACTTGACAAACCACAAATACCAGTCTATCTATCCATCTATCTATCCTGGTAATTTAATATGGCGAGAGATTTTGTCTTGAATGCATTGCAATAATTAGGCTACAGACTGTTGTTGATGTTTGTCCTAGAGTAAGTTTTATTTAGAGGCCTTTTTAAACTCTTTATAAATGTCTTCTGGTAGTACTGCTGTGGGAAATGCATCTGGTAAAAACTGTTCTTCATCAGTTTACAGATATTTTAATTGTTTTCAAACAAAATACAACAATGCCAGCATTAGTTTGGACTTGAACATTAATACATACACATGTCAAAATGTATTCAGAATAATTAACCTTATAAACACCAACAAACATTTCATGATTGCAGGAACAGTCCTAGAAAGTACAGTCCTGCTCTTTTTTTTCCCTCCAAAATACCTGAATACTTCTGTTCTTACTTCTCTTCCTGTTCTTTTACTTAACTGAGTTGGCTTCTGCTTCAGGAACTTTTTCGGTTTTGTTATTACTTTTGGGTTTTTTTTCCTAAGATAGTCCTAAGGAAGTGATATCTGTCATGTCAAGATATCAGCCTTTACAGTTGGTACCTTTGAGCTTTCTTCACTTCCTGTGCATCTGGCACCCTGCACTCTGCTTGCTTGCAATCCTGCATAATTTTCTAAAGCAAACTTCAAATAAAATGGAATTTCTTAGAACCAACTTCCTGAATTTTGTTAATTCTCCTGGTGCTGTATATTTTTCCAAACCAGACATTTTTCAGTGTATCTTATTTGTTGGCAACAAATGATAGCACAACAAAAACACTAAAATTAATACCTTTTGGGGAAGGAAGAAGTAGGTGTTTGTTGTCAATGCTTCCTGCCTTTAATGGGCTTTTAAAGACCAGCTGAAGCTAAGTATATGGTTGGCTATAAATCAGTCATTAAGTCATGGTAATTAAGAATGAATGAGTGCAAAACAAAAAGTTGTAACTAGGAAGAATGGAAAGAAACACAGTCTGAATGTCAGGAAAAACATCCCTAGAATGACATCTGTTAGACCATGGCACAGCCTTCCCAGGAAAAAGGTGGGATGCCCTTTACTGGGATTGTTTATATTCTGACTGTACAGATTGCCAGGAATTTACTGTACAAAATGGTCTTGTATTGGCCTGGAGGAAATGGACTGAATGACCTAATGAGTTTTTTCTTTCCACTTTTAAGCATTAGGATTTGATGCCACAGTGACTAATCCCTTAAAACAACACAGAGGGAAGCAGTAAACCTGGCCAATTACTCTGCTGCTATAAATGGTGACAAAAAGGCTGGAAAACCTCCCAGATAAAAACAGCAATTGTGTTGTCTTAGCAGCCTTGCAATGAGAGTGGGTGTCAAACTCAGTTGTAACACATAATCACATCATGGAAATGAGCTTTTCTCAGAGTTACCATGCATCGCTGCTTTGTGACAGCTTATCTATCAACAAGGAAAGGAAGCTACAAATAGCATAAAAGGAGGTAATAATAATTAAAGGAATGGCAAACAGCACAGTAATGCTGGTACAGACATGACCAGCACTTGCCCTAGTGATCTCTGTATCTGTAGCACTGCTGTGGCTGTTGTAATGGCATTTTGCTCTGTGTTTTGATTACTGGGGTATTAGGAACCTCACTGAATGTGTTTGTCCACAGCTTCAAATATTTAGTATATATTTATTGCTACCAATGTGGACTTAATTTGAACAAATAAACTGGCAGGAGGAGTAATTTACACCTTGAAGTCATCAAGTCCAACAACTTTTAATAGGTTAAATATAATTTAATTCTTCAAATTAATTCAGGTTGTTTCTCTGAGAGTAAGGGTGGAGTTCTACGTGAATTTATGGGGACGGAGAGAACCAGTTTTATTTGGTCTCTGTCATCTGCCAAAACTCAGCTTACTAACTGGGAAACAAACATAATAACATGTTTCTTGTTTACATAATCAGGAGCTTGGAGTCTGCTCCACAGACTTACTCTGAAACTAGCCCAGACCTTTTACAGAGATGTTGTAAGATCCAGTGAATGACTTCATACACTGGGAGCATCTCCACTGGGAGTTTCTGTAGCAGTGTTTATTTGTGCCCTGGTCAATGAAATGAGAGACAAGTGGACAGACCTGCTAAACATTCTGTATGCCAGACCTGACCAGTGACTGCACAATTAGTATAGCCAGATCTGAGATGATAGCCATAGGTGCATCCTCAAAACACTGCAGTGGATTTTTATGAGCAAAATTTCTGCTTATGAGCTACTTGGCTGATCACCTCTGATTTCTTCTGAAACTTTGGTGTTTTCTCTCTGTCTTGTGTGAAGAAAGTTAATTCCAGGCTCATTTAAGGCTGCTAGCTATGTAGGACAAGTTATTTTTGGATTTTGGATTTAGGGTTTTTTTTATACAGAACATTTTTCTGACTCCCTTGCTGCTGTGTTTCCCTTTGTAAGAATAACACTTGCCACGGTGTATGGAGCCAAATGTTCCCTTCTGAGTCCCTCGAGTTATCTAGTTTTCAGAAGACAGTTATTGAACATCCCAGATGGCTTATTTCAGTAAAGCAGCAGTATTTGAAAACTGAAGAAAACACACTCACTGAAAACTAGCCAGCCCAGGGTATATTTGGAGCTTGTTGCCCTATTTTCCTCCTGCTGTTGGACTGTGAAGCCTCAGTGTATGATGTTTACATTAGTGTTTGTTAACAACATTTGTCACTCTCTTGAAAGAGATTACAGAGCAAGGCAACGTCAGTGCTGTCAGAGTACACTGGGCTGTGATTTCTCACTGTTTCCTGGACATGACATGTTTCTGAGTGTTATTTAAGTTATCTTTATAGATGCACAAAAATAGCTTTGAAGGGATGTTTTTAGAACATGTGTTTTCAGAAACTGAAGTTCAGGATGCAGTCCACGATGACTGCAGTAGTGTACTCTGTGCAGTCTGTGAGGGCTGCTGCTCTGCCCCTGCCCCCATGGCTCCTGTTCTTCTAGAAATGAAAGACAGAATTATGTTAGTTTTCCTTTTGGAGGCTCTGCCTTAATCAGGAACAGCTGCATTGTGAGAAGCTCAAACTGCTTCCTTTGTGTTCTATTATTTATTCTGAAGCCTTATGAAGATCTTAAAAAAAACCCAAACCAAACAACAAAGCAAAGCAAAACAAAAACCTAAATGAAACAACAAAACAAACAAACGAAAACCCCCTAATGTTTGCAGCAAACAAACTGTTTTTCAGATCCAAATGTGCAGGAAAACAAGAGGTTAATAAGATTCTGACACTCTACAAAAGCAAGCTTTTGGTATTCTAAGTACAGCTGATACTTCCTCCTTTTAGTGTCCCTAGTCTTCAGTGATACAGGGGATTTTTCCTGTGTAGGCGCTGTATAATTTAAGATACATTAAATATGTAAGAAAGGATTTTTTTTTTATTGACAAATATGACTATGTAGGGTAGGGTGTTGAAAGAAATAGTTACACTAATCAAGCATGTTTTGTGTCTAGGTATATTCTTTTATAATGGACATCCAATAAGACAGGTGGATGTTGTTGGGATAGTGGTTCAAAAGAAGGAGAGAGATGCCTTTTATAATTGTGGAGGTAAGGAAAATGTCTTTCTTTCTTTCTTCTTGCACTTATCAGCCTTTTATCTTAGTTACTGTTAGAACTGAAAGGTTTCCTTATGTGGTTATTGTGTATTCTTGAAACAAAAGTGCTCTTATCCTAATATAATGTATATCTACAGCTGAGATTACTTGGCAAATGTAGGGAAGCTACTGTTTATCTCCACTTCAAAAATAGAGGATTAAATAGTTAATACAGAGTAATAGATTCATGTGGGGTCATGTAGCAAATCTTAATTTTGGGTGTTGCTTTGTCACTGGACTCTGCCACCTTCCTCTCCTATTTGCGGTACCTTTGGTCAGATGCAAACATATTTAACAGCCCACAAATGGGAAATCACTTCTTCCATATTTGAACCTTAGAAATCCCTTCTGACTTTTTGCATGTCTTGTCATATCTTAGAGCCAACTTCTAATAGCAGTCAGGAGCTTGTTTATGTTTAGATGCACAAGAGTTTTAACAAATGAACTCAAGCATCATAGTACCAGTCCTTGCCAACACCAGCTGGGAGTTGTCTCCTCTGTATTGCTTTTCCCAGTATTCAGTTTTATTAACATGGAAACATCTGATTGTCATTTTGTTCAGCTGTCTTTTACATCTGGAGAAAAAGCAGAGTGGAGCAGTGGTGATGTGGCAAGTTTCAAAAGGTGGGGGGAGGTCACCTCACAGTAGGAAGGGGAAGCCAAATGCACAGATCCTATTGAAGCCCTTGTGGCCAGTGACACCCTCTGCCTTGGGTTTTCACCTGGTGGAGGTGAGTCACCGAGTGCCTCTCCAGTTCCCTTGCTTGTAAGATTGCAGTTCCCTGAGCCTTGGGAGTACTGTGAAGATACAGCTCAGGTCCCAGGTTCCCCAGCATCAAACTGCTGCAGGGTGGCATGGACTGCAAATGCATTTATCACTTCAGGAGAACAGAGGAAGACAGAATCAAAATGACCAAGACAAAACCAATTCTATGGGTAAGGGTTTTCCATGCTGCTCTCAACATCAGTTGAACAACTAAACCTGTTGAAGATGTTTGACTGGAGCAGAAAGTAGAGGAATAGAAATAAAAAGAAACTGCAGAGTAGTGGAATTTAGGCCTTAGATCAGCCGACCTTCAAGTGCAGCTCACAGTAAGCCTGGCTTCCTGCTGTCCTTTCACATCCAACTCCACTCTTTGTTCCAGCAGTTCCTGGTTTAAGTTTTCAGGCTACCTGCCAGGGTGCCCCTCCCCAGCCTGCCCTCCCTTTCAGGCAGGCCGACACTGCCAGTACAAAACTGTAACTTCTTAGACAGTTTCCTGCTTGTAACTTCTTGCATCTCTCAGTTCAACAGACTCTGGTGAGTCACAGGGGTTGCATCAGTTGGAGTGCCACACACTGCTCAGGACTTGCTCACTTTCCATCTGCTAAAAATTGACTTACAAAGCAATTCCCCCTTTGTACTTTCCCTCTGATAGGGAACTGAAATGTCTTTGTGTCCCTGCCGTGATCCTCCCCCCTCATTTCCTATTTGTCTGTTTCTGAATACACATCACTTACTTTAAAGAATCCTAGGTCCTCTGCTAAAAAGTCTACAGCCAGAACTGATGACAAAATTATAATTGTAAATAAAAAGAGTTAATTTACTCTTTCCTGGCTTAAAAAAATAAAGATTACATACTGTGTAGTATCTGATTTTGACACTTTGATTTGATTGTTTCTTGCTATTATTATGATAAGTTAGGAGAAAGATATCTAATTAAAACATAGCTTTGATCAAGCTCATATTTTACCTAATACACCTTTCTGACTTCTTTTGTCCCTTTCCTTTTTAACGAAATCAGACATCACATGTGGTTTTCTTTGTGCTCCAAAACTGACTTGAAAAGCTGAAAGGCAGTTGACTTAAAATAAAAAAAAAATTTCACCAGCATCTCAGTATGTTCATGCAGACTGACAAGAGCCATACCCTTTATGTCATAAATAAATAAAAATTTAGACAATTATCTCATTTAGCAGGTAGCTTTGAGCTACCCCTCAAATAATTAAGCAAGAATCAAAGAAATCAAAGCCAAACAAAAACCAGGGAAAAAAAACCCCCAACAAACAAAAAGTAAACCCACAAAAAACCCAAATAAACAAAAGTTTAAACCCAAAGAGATGAGGAAGGGCGGCACAGGGAGCACAGGAAGTTTTCAAAAGTTTGTAGACCCCTTGTGCATTTAAAATAGATTAACATTCTCTTGTCTAATTAGAATACAATTGCAAGAGTTCTCATTCGTGTGTACTTCAGGAGTTACTTGTCTTTTTGCTCAAAGCTTTCACCTATGAAATTGCAAAACTTTGTTTCAGAATCTTGCTCTATTACCAGATGCCTTCTGTGGTCAAGTACAGGTCAGCCTCTCCAGAGCTCTGTTTTCAGCTGTTACATTGAGGAGGAGGAGTCTGGCCTCCTAATCCTTCAGTCTTACTTGGTTTGTTTCCAAGCCCTTCTTAGGAAGCCTGTCTGCCTTGGTTGGTGCAAGCTGGAACATCTAGAAACTGTGGGAATGCAGGAGTGAAATGTTATCTGCCCTGCTTCTTGTTGCCATTGCTGGCTTGCATGGATGGCTTGGGCATGGCTTATGAGGGTTCTGCCTCCTACTAAAATAGTTGCTGTCTGTCTGTACCAAGGAGAGGAAATCCTACCAGCAGATCGTTATCTGTGCTCTGGTACAAAATTAAAGCTGCTGAAATAGTTGCAGACACAGCAGCTCAAAACAGAGATAGCAGAGAGGAGCATAATTTTGTGATGGAATTTGGAATTGCGTGCATCCTATAAGTGCTGTAATTCCTATTTTGCTAATAGGAATTTGCAGCTAAACTGCTTGGAAGCCAGAAGGCAGAACAATAATTTGAAATTAGACCCCCCCAAACAGGGAGATTGTTTTAAAATATGTGAGACAATGCAAAGGCATTTTGCTTTGATTCTATGGTTCCCAGAGGAAATGACTGCAGGTATCAATCAGCACCTTCATGGTAAACATTGCTGTTATTGCAGGTTTCCATTTGTGAGGAGTGGAATCTCAGTCTTGGAGATGATACATTCAAGAAGCAAGGTGCATTGCCTGGATGATCCTTGACAGACATTTAGTGTCTTTCTGTTTAGAATGTTTGTTGCACAGGCTATCTATATACAGTCCCTTGATTGATAGAAATTGATTCTTCAGACAGATTTTAGTTTCCTTTGAGTTTTGTCTTTTCCTGCTGTCATTGACAATGCAATGCCTGGAGCAGAAATTGTCAAACTTATTTTCATTGGATACTGGCAGAACAGGAAGAACAGCTCCATGCTCAGGAGGTGGTGTTGAGCCTTTTCAGCAGAGGAAGTGGCATGCATGCCACCAGCACCTACATTCTAAATTGGGAATTCCTGGCTTAGAGCAGAACCACAAGCATGTACTGTCTTCTGTCCTTCCTGCCTAGGGGAGCTGCCTTTCTGCTCCCTGGACATCTTATATTGGAAAGACCAACAGACTTTGAGCATAATATTGGCATGGAAACCAATGCAGCTGCAGGTAGCTGCACTCCTGGTTTTTTCACATGGTTATATCCCCAGATGCTGAAGTGCTGTTTCATCACAGTAATGTTTCTGTAGTTTGTGCCTCATTTACTGATTTAATTTGTCAGATTTCAGCCTTCAAAACTGATTCTTTTCCTGACCTTGTCAACAAGATTGAAACCCCTTAGTATCCAATATATGTATACTGAAGCCTCATAATTTAAATTAGTGTACGATCTTTCTTTGAGAATACACCTTTTACTTTGCTGACTATGTACATAAGCACATCTGGTGCTGAGCTACTTCCATGGCTGAAATAACTGTGGAAATTATTTCAGATATGCAAGTAGAGTTTGGACACCCATTTTACCTTCCAGACCAGTTGGAATTAGATGTCCTTGGCAGTTACCTCCCTACATATTTATGTATCTTCACTTCTTGGAACATGACTGCCTGCTTTCCTAGTCTGTAATGCTTGCAATTTTTTTTTTTTTGCAGTGGATGATAGTACTGGAGTTATAAATTGTGTCTGCTGGAAAAATCCCATGGTAGCAGAAACACCTTTATCAGGTAATTTATCAAATAAATAAGTCCTTTTTTGACTGTATGTTTTTACTTATGTCTGTCTTAAATAATTCAGTAAGTGATCAAACTTGCAGAAGAGCAAATTCAACTGTTTGTTTTTTTTTTTTTTTTTTTAAATTTTAAACCACCACATCATACTGCCTGGGCCATTTTGGGATTTTTCTATTAGCTTTTGTGTTGTGTTCAAGGGTGATGCCAATAAAACCATTACATTATGTCCTGTCCTTGCTTTTTCCTTATTTTAGTTCTATGCTGTGACATAGCATAGTTCTATGCTGTGACATTGTTCAGAGAATTTGCCTGTTAAGGTTCTTTCTGTGACTTCATCTAGTAAGGAACTAGGCTGGAAATGTGCCACAGCTTCTGTTTCCAAAGGCAGTCCATTGACCTGCCCTTGTGATTATGGTTTCAGGATTTATCCTTGTTTTGTTTGTATTCATATACTCCTGCTCATACTGACACTGTCAGAATGAACTTGAAAGTAGCTTCAAACACAGGGGGAGGATGCCAGCAGTCTTTTACAATTTGGGCAAGTCCTATATGTGCAGTAATTGTGCATTTGAAATTAATGTATTGTTGCACTCACTAACAGAACTACTCCCTAGTGTCTGGCTGTCTCTTTGCTTTTTCTCCCACTGTTTTTTGTAGATCAAAGTACAGAATTCTTTCTACTTTGGCTCTTCTTGCAAGCCCATGTAGTGGATTGACAACCCTAATATGGAGCTGATCAAATCCTACTGAAATAAATCTTACTGGTGTCATCTGCATATTAATAGAGTAGAGAAAGGAAAGCTTGATGTAAAAGTTAAAAACTCTGATGTCTGTGGAACAAGTCCATTTATATAGACAGATAATTCATACTTATATTTAACAATGCTATGACAGGTGGTACAAATGGTCCCAACTGGAATGTAGAAGACAGCTCTCACTTTGGAGAGGTGATGATCTGGCACAGCTCTCAAAAAAAAGAAAAAAAAAGGAGACACGCAATCAAATCAGTTTTGAGGAACTTCAATGAGGAACTTAGATGTATTAACAGGAATTGAATGAAATACTGCTTGAGGGCCAAGAATGCTTTTCAGTCTGTATTCTTATTTTACATATACGTCAGTAGTGCTTGGATGGACACTAAGCTATGAATGGCAATTCATTTATTTGTACCTGCTAAAGAAAGCTCTTAGGGGGCACAAGAAACTTTCTTCCAGCCTTTTGTAATTGTGATCAGGGAGACTTGGAGCAACAATCAGGTTTTAAGTTATGAAGGATTTACTGTCCTACAAAGCTGTGTTATGTAAATGTGAAGTTCTGTCAAGTTGCATTCACCTCAGTTGCATTCACCTCAGTGTAGACATCAAATTGCATCACATGAATGCTTTGGCCCCACCTCAGATGACTCATTCTTCTTTTGTATAAAAAGTTCAGCCAACTTTTCTTTTCCCCTCTCATCCATCATAGCATGACAAAATCAAAAAATGACAAAACCAATTTCAAATTTATGTTTCAATTTTGCAACCCATCTATGACATTTTCAATGGTTAATCAGTATCTTTTCCCTTTTATATTTTCCCCAGATGAACAATTTAAATAAGTATAATACAGTAAACTAATTTTGTCACCCAGAAGTTTTACTGCCCAGGACACATGGTGCCTGGGACCTTACCCTTTTTTAGTAATATGACTCCTGTGGTGCTTAGGTGGATGAATGCAAAAGGACAATTAATGCATTGGGTTTAGTGCCTGACTCCCTTTCCCTCACTTCTTGCAGGTCATCTAAGCACACCCAGCAGTCTCAGTGTGTTTGAACAGCTGAAGAAACTCCAAGAAACAGTAAGCCAGAAAACCAAGCTGGAGATTGGAGATATTGTCAGGGTCAGAGGTCACATCCGAACCTATAGGCAACAAAGAGAAATTCAGGCTTCATGTTTTTGTGAGTGTTATGAATCTGTGATATATGTAACTAAGATGTCTGAATCTGTGAAAATATCCGACCTCTATGTAATTAATTGAGTATTTTCCACATTATTTTCTGGTATCTCATTTTTCTAAGGATTTTCATGTGTATATCTTTATTTCAATTGTAGCAGCATAAGGTTAGAAGACATGCTATGTAATGTGTGAGATTGGATTGCCTGTAAATGAGGCATTCCTGGAAAAACTGTAAAAGCTGATTAGCATGCATACAGGAACACCACACAGATACTGTGGTTGGGTGTCTGCAAGAGTGATTTGCTCTTCAGATTTCTCTGTGTTGAAGTAGAGCAGCCAAAACCTGTGGAAAGGGAGCTGGTGACCCTTCTGTGTCCCACTTCACCAAGGGCACTGAGGGCTTTGGAGAAGTGGCTGCTGTTTGTCACAGCCTGTACAATCCATTCCATGGGCAGGCAGCAGCATATGGGCAGTGTCCCATTGAAGCCTGGTTTCTCCTCAGCTGCCTGGCTCTGCAGGATGAGGGAGCAGTGTTCCTCAGGCACAGATCTGCATGCAGGTGCTGCCTCTGTGTCTGACAGCTCTTGGAGCAGCAGGGCTCTGCAGCCCACGGCTCTGGGAGCTTCCAGTTACATAACTTCTTCTCAGTTCCCTGTCTGTGCTGTTGTGTAAGAGTTGGTTTTCTCCAGTGAGATCTTACAGACACAATACTGAAATTAATTTTTTAGTGAAGAAAATCTTGTCTTTTAAAAACCCTGTGTAAGTCAGATAAAAAGTCTAGATTTTTGAGCTCTACCTTAAGTTTGCAAGGGAATTCAGCTTCCCTTTCCAGACAGAAGATTTATGAGCATGTACAACCCATTCATGGGTTGGTAATAATACCAAAGAGAGCCATGCAATTCAAATAGCCTCTAAATTGTTTTCACTTTGACCCAAATAAAGCTTCTTACTATGTGTTAACTTCATTTAATGGATAAAGGCTGCTGAAAGGTAAAATAGAGATCATAAATTCTGGTTAAATAAGTTGTCAGACAAAAGCATAATCTGTAATGCACCACAACAGGCCATTTTACCTCCTTGTAAACTGTAAAAGAAGGTTTGGCCTTTGTGGTTTGCTTTTATAAAAACCACAGTGAACAAATTTTGCCAATTTAATACTGGCTGTGAAGCTCTGTTGTGCTGCCTCAGGTTTGCTTGCTTAAAAAATTGCGTGGGAGCCCTGGCGAGGTCTGCATGTTCTCATTGCCTTTCCAGATAAAGTGGATGATCCTGTGTGTGATGTCCAGATTTCAAGAATGCTGGAGCTCCCCTGTCTCTACAGAGAAGTTTATGATAAACCTTTCAAGGGCCCTGAGGAAATACAGAGGTAAGTGCAGTATGCAGAACTGCTCCTGGGGCAAAGTACGGGATATTATGATTGTTTGCTTGTTGTAATAACTCTGGGAAAAAATAGAACAGGGCCTGACTGTGATTTAGACTACATTAATATACAGTAGCAGTCTGCTTTTCTCCCAAATAATTGGTGATCCATACAGATGAGATACCTGTCCACAATCTGAGGAAAGAAGTATAATGCTGAACTAAAGTGAATATTAGGAAGGAAGTAAAATACTGTGTACGGACCTCTTTCATCTAGTGAAAAAAGATGGGATTTAGAGCAAGATTTGGGGCTGAGTCAGCAGAGAGAATGGAGAAATATCCTTGACTGATGCTGTTTTATGTGTAAGGTTGAGGAGCTATTCCACTGAAATGGTCTCTTGCCCTTGTCATTGTCAAATCACAAATACATAACCTCAATAAGCTGAGTCAAACACCCTCTCCTGTACTCAGTTTCAGGGTAGCTGGATGCTTATTGGGAGACCTGGTGCATGTAGTGTTGTTTCAGAGACTGCAGATCTGAAATTCACAAAACTGTAACAGCAAATGATTGAAGAAGAACAGTTGACTGTTCATACTTATAAAAATGATCTGTTTTAATTAAGGATTTAAATTCAAATTCTTTAAGGGCAGTAAAATGTCCTTTCACCTTTGAAACCAGTCCAGTGGACTGACTTCATGTAATTGTTCTAAAACCCATTTCTTACCTTTTGACATGTTCTGTGTATCCTTGTAGTGGCCTGGAGGGTCAGAATTTCTCAATCCATATGCTGCATGAAAAAGTGCAAGGCTTTCTATTAGAAAACAAAATTCAGACCTTTTACCAGCAGGAGTTGGAGACAGTTGATTCTCTGGTGTCTCTGATGGGTGTGCAGCTACCCAGCCCTAGCTGTGAGGAGGTGAGTGAATGCACCTGTTCTAAGCTTTTAGTGGGGGCAAATAATACCATGTACTTTTTTAAAGCATAAACAGATAAGAGACTGGTGTCTTCAGAGGATTCAAAAACCACTAGTGCTTTAGCTTATGAATTATTTACAGAGCTTGAGGAAATCTTGTAACTTTAAACATATAAAACTGCTGGAAAAAGTAATGTAAGAACATTCTGTTATTGGGGTAATCTTGTGTTAGGGCTGAGCAATCTTACAGCCTGCAACAGTCACTACTTTAGATTTGTAATTAGTAGCAGTGTCAGAAAAAGAGATCCCTTTAAAGGTGCTTGAGTTTTTTGGGACAGAGGTTTGAGATCCTGAATCTGATCAGGAGAAGGTACCACAAGATCTTTGTCTTGTTTCTCAGTTGAAGCTCAATATATTAATAGAGATGCAGCTTTCAAGAGGAGGTTATGATGAGTGGATGAACAGTACTCCTGCTGCATGTTTCTCACATTAGATGTTCCTAACTGTGAAAGGCCATGATTGAAAGGATGAGAAGGTGGGATTAAATTGAAATCAGTTTACAGGCAGTTGTGTGTAACCAAACTATTAAGGAGCTTTCCAATGAGTTAGTAACCTCTTGATCAGCTGCAGAATGGGAAAAGAACAAANTAAATTGAAATCAGTTTATAGGCAGTTGTGTATAACCAAACTATTAAGGAGCTTTCCAATGAGTTAGTAACCTCTTGATCAGCTGCAGAATGGGAAAAGAACAAAACTAATTTTGTAAAATGGCTTTATATTATTCTGTATTAGTTGGACAAATTACAAACCAGATTCTGAACTGGTATGAAGTGATACATTTCTGCAAAGCTTACAGTTACATCTTTTACCATGAAAGCAATGGCATTTGGACCTTAAGCTGGAGTGTTGTGATTCATTTGTTTACTTTTTGGTTTTCTGTAGAGGAATAAATCCCTGGCAGTCATTTTCACCCTGATTTTGATGTGCACTGTAATGTTAAGTGCTATGTTTTGTTGACTTCTAATGTTTGTTTGATTCTTAAGAAACCCAAGAAAAATAACACAGAAACCAGTCTCTTGCAGATGAGGTCAAACAATAATGAAA
This sequence comes from Urocynchramus pylzowi, assembly GCA_013397555.1. Lineage (NCBI taxonomy): Eukaryota > Metazoa > Chordata > Aves > Passeriformes > Fringillidae > Urocynchramus > Urocynchramus pylzowi. Next base: position 1,270,003 of record VZRH01003646.1, read on the forward strand.
AGTAGCTCTTTTCTTGTTGGCCTTGTTGAACTGCTGCTGATAGCTGTTCTTGATAGCTGGGTTGGGGTGGGCTTTCTTTGTTTTGTTTTGTTTTGGTTTTTTTAAGGCTTTTTTTTTTCTGGTTTGCTTTAAAACAAACATGGATATTAGCACTAACAGGAGCTATTCTCATTTTAGGCAGAAAGGTTTGCTAGCATATTATCCAACATGGCACCTGGTGCTTTCTAAACTAGCTGGAACACTAGTAAAAGTTCCCAAACACTTTACATTAAAGGAAGTAGTGGCCATTGTGTCCAATACTGGAAACTTAAACACTTCAGCATTTACAGAAAGACCAAGATAAATAATTTACAAAGCCATTTGAAGTAGGAACTGGTGCAGAACAAACATAGAAAGACGAAAATAATCCCCCAAGAAAACTCAACCCAAACAAAACACCAACCTACCAAAAGAAAAACAACTCAAAAACCCCAAGCCAAGAAAAATACTGTAGCATCAGTGTTGTTAGCAGTCATGAAAAGCTATCATAATAATTAGTAGTTGCTCCTGACCCTGATACAAGGATGTGAGTATATGTCCCAGGAATTTGGGCCCACAGATGCTTATTTAGAAATTGCAGTTCTCCTTATTGTCCTTTACTATTAATTTCTTGCAAAGAAGGTTATCTGTTCTTGCATAAGAAAGGACCTGCAGTTGTCAAGTGGCATGAATGCCTTAGGAGGAGTGCCTAGTAATGCTCTGGAAATGCATTTCCTTGTTCCTCTACTCCATCTCTAGAAGGTGTCACTTTTCATAATTGGCAAAGGGTCAAGTACCCAGTTCTATCCACAAAAGGAAATGTAATAGATATGATTTCTGTCCCTCTTCCTTTCTTTTCTCTTCAGTAGTCTTTTGTTTTGCACTGCCCTCAATCCAAGAGGATCAATGGTGCTGCTGATGTGGAACAGTGTTATTTTGGGCCTGTTTGGCAATGAAGGAGCTACAGAGCCAACTCAGCTAATTAGGCCATGCCACAATATACACACTTGTTCACTTCTTGCACTTTTCCTGGATGTAAAAGGATGAGTTATTTGGATGTATAGGTAATTTTTAATCCTGATTCCAGTGTTCCAGAGCACAAGTTGCTGTTAAACTGTTTACTTTCCCTTCCTTTCCCCCTTCATCTCTTTCCCAACTTTTAAAGTACTTGCACGGTGTTTGTCATAGTGGGAGGGTGTCTCCCCATGGAATATTTTCTCCAGGGAGGTGATGAGCTGCAGTGGAGTGGAGCAAAGGGTGAAAATGGAAAGAGTTAGCTGGGATAGTTTGAAGCAGGCAGCATCTCTGTGTTCCTTTTCAGCATTATTGTGGAGCTGAGCCCTGTCCACATCCCATACATGTCCTACAATACCTCCTTCCAGTCCTGATGCCTCCCTGGCAGTGCAGTCCTTCTGCCTGTCCAGAATAGATTTCCCTCTAGCAGATGCATCTGGCAGAACTGAAATAATTTCCTCTTCTCAGCCATATACTAGGGAAAATTTAATTTTATAGTACAGATGATGAGGAAGAGACTTTAACTGCTTTTAAAAATAGTTAAAAATTAACAAATCTTTTATGAGTTTTAAAGCCACTGGAGCTTTAATTTGCATAACCAGTTCCCCATCTATCCCGAAGGTGTAGCCTTTTCTCTGTCCCTTAAAACAAGTGACTTTTGAGTCTGGAGGGGTGGGTATCAGAAGGAAGACTACAAGTAAAACAAGAAAAAGTAATTTTGTGCTTAAAGAACCTCCAGAGTGTACTTGCTGGACTTAGGCAATTATGTTTAGCAAATGGACAAGCCTTTGGTCCCTTTTTTGAAGAAAGCTACATGTTAAGTGGATCCATCCAATTTCTCAACTGAATTAAGTGCTTTAAACCAGCCAGTCTTGATTAACAATATTTCTGCCCTTCTGCCATGCATAAGCTATAGTGTGTGCTATTTTAGTGCTGCCATTCCAGTTTGTGAATGTCATTGGCTTGGACACATAACTTGAGCTGTGCTTTCCAGAGTGTGCTGTTTGTACTCCTCTTGATTTGAATATTATCTCAAGGTCACCAACGAGAAGTAGTTAAAGCAGGAAGTTTTGCAGTGTTGTTCACACTGTCTGTGTCTACCCTGTACATTATACTGTAGGTGTAACACAGTTCATTGAAAGTTCTTGATGCAGTGTCTTTGTCTTTCTGCCTCTTGAGGAAGTTTCACCACTGCTTTGAATAATATTTAAATATTTTAAATATTATTTAAACATTTTTAAAACATTATTTCAAATATTATTTGCTATAATAAGCTGCAAAACTTGTTATAGGACTTCAGGACTGACACATCCAGGATCGCTATTACTAAAATTGTCACCTGCCTAAGCCCAGGATTAAACATTACATGAGAAAATGCAAAAGGTGATTCCATGAGTAGAATCACATGTGTGATTATACCAGCAAACTTTAACACCATCAGGGTGTGATTCATAATGAGTAAAGGTTACATAGTTCCAGTGTTTTGAGCAGACTCACTAATTCCTGTACCACTTCATTTCTTTGACCTATTATTGATTGTACAGAGAATTTGTCTTGTTTTAAAGATCTGAGAATAACTGGTTGCACAGCACCAGCCCACTAAGCTGTGTGAGGCCTATCAGATGGAATATATTGATTAAAGTACCAACTTAATTCTGGATACATAGATTCTTCTGTTGGCTTTGCTACAGAGCCCTTGGCCATTCTTGGGAGTGAGGGTAATGACAGTAAAATTATTATTTAATAGCTGCTTCTGTGTCAGGTTACACACACACACACACACCTGCTTCTGTGTCAGGTTACACACACACACACACACACACACACAGAGCGTGTTTTACAAAAGGGATGACTGATTCTTGAATGCTCCTATGTTTTGGATGTGCAGCTTAATTTATTTGAAAAGGACCTAATTTGGAAGAGAGGGGGAAGACCCTGCTGTTACTGCTTCAGAGAACCTGAAATGGTGCACCCTGAAACTAAGGCATGCCCAAGGAGGGGGGGGCACTTTGCAAAAGGAGCTGTGAACATTGTGAGAGGTATTGGGGAGAAGTACTATTGACTTGTGCATTTGCAGGATGAGATGCTGGAGTTACTCTGGGTGGACCATAAGAGCAGACTCAGCAATTTTAGTCTGTGTTGACAGAAACTGAATTGCTGCTTTACCCAGAGGAGTGGAGAGGAGGAAGCAGGTTCTAGAGCCCACTAAGGAAAAAAACCCAAATTTTCCCTGTCATTTTATGGTACTATTAAACACCAATATCCATAATATTTTTGTATTAATATATAATATGGTACTATTAAAGTGGGCAGGAGCCCTATTTTGATTTTTAGAAACAGTCCTTCTGCCATGAAGCCCTTTTCTGTGGATTCTGCATCACATATGAGAGAGTGCTGATATGGAGCAGCTGCTTACTTATAATAAGGCCTTGCTGCTTTCACTCTGTCAATGCCTTGACTTGCATTCTTAGTGATTCTGTTTCAGTATCCATCCAGGCTGAGCTGTGTGTCAGTTCACACAGAGTCTGTTTTTAATTATCTCCCTTTTCTGACAGGATTTCAGTGGTAAGCCAAACTGAATAATTATTGTGCTTCTTTGGAAATATTTTTATCTTTTTTTCTCCCCAAATGTTTGCTTTCACATTAAAAATTGATCAGAGTCTTGAGTTGGTTGCTTTGCTAGCAATTTCTTACATTCTTGAGGATTTATTACTGCATTTGAGTGAGAGGCAAAGTCTCTTCATTTTACATATGGCTGTGAGAATGTGCTTTTCTGTGAGCAAATATTCGCTCTTCACTTAATCCTTCCTGCTGCATTTTGTGTTTGTTTCTTCAGTTCATCAGAAGGGGCACAATGAAGAGAAATACCTTAATGGTTTTAATGCTGTGACTGGAACAGTGTCCAGATGCATGGCCAAGTTTGTAATTAGAAGTAGAGTCTGTTGTTATCCAGATTGATGCTGTGGTGGACAGGAGGACAGACAAGGTTCAGGCACTGAATCCTTCAGCCTGAAACAGAGGAAACTGAACTGAGAATAAGAGCCATTGTTCTGTGTTAATTATCTTGAAGTATTCAGCAATTATTTTTACTGGTGATTTGAGAGGAAAAAGAGAGTTAGCTGTTGTGGAACAGAGGGAGAGCGATGTGATTATGGCCTGTTGAAATCCTGAGGGTTATCTGGAGGAACAGGACGGAGAAACTTGGGATGCATGCTAACACCAATATCCCTTTTGGATCCCAGAACTATTCCCAGTTAGGTACATCAGCTTCCAGGCTGTTGGAGTGTCACTTGAGAACTGCAAATGGATTGAATGAATGTTTTGTGAGGAGATATTCTTCCTTTGCTCCTGTGGTGGCCGTTTCGCATGTTCATGTACTTTTTTTATTCTAGCTCATGATGTTTGCCTGCTTCACTCCCAAGGCTCTGAGCTGCTTATGCTGAGTGAAGTAGGATATGTGAAGTCTGATATTTTTGCTCAGAACAGGATGGGAGCATTTATGGTGATAGTTGAAGGAATGGCTTGGCAAATCTTGCTCTGGTTGCTCTGCTGTGGTTCTAGTTATCACATGGTGGTTTGTGGGAAGCAGTTTAGCTCCCTTCTCAAAGAAAACCACAGGGAGCACAGTGTGCTCCCAACAGATGAGAAAACAGCAATTGGGAAACTGAAGCAGTCTGTGTAGATAAATGGGAGGTTGAAGGACACAGTAGGACAGATGGAAACGGAGAAGAGTAGATCATAGTCTTGCTCTTATCTACACATACTTTCCCTTCTCCACAACTAATTATTTCCTTCTACTTCCCTAGCTGTCATTCCACTCTCTTAGCTCTGTTCTACTTCCAAACAAACCCTGTTTTTCCCTGGTTTTCCCTCGTTTTTTTCCCCTTCCCTTCCTTCTACTCTGTTAGATGTGTCCCAAACACAGAACCATGGGTTCTAAATAATCTCAGTTATGGACTTCCAGACACATTGTTCTCCTTTCACAAAAAACTAATTTCCCACCCACTCTCAAAACTGAATCCTTTGTTTCCTTATTTTGTATACTTGTCTTAATTTCTTGCATGCATTTTATCCTTTCACTTCATTAGGCTGTGGAGAAGCTCCTGAGAGCATGACCAGAATGTTTGTAAAAATTTGGAAACAAAGGGGGCAAGAAACAAATACTGGTTTTGTCAGTTTTCTCCTTTCCCTGAATCAGGAGATGGGAATCCAGTCCTCAGCATTTGGATTCCTCCTGAATAGCATCTTAGAAAATACTGAGTTTCCTACCTTCCTACCCTTATTAGCAGGAAAACTCTGAAAGTGAACAAAGCTTGATTATCAAAGTCAAGTGAACTGCAAGCATCCCAAGAATATTCCAAAAAAGTTTTCTTGGTACATGGCCAAATAGCTGCTCATCACAAAGAAGGCAGTTTAGAGATTGTGGTTCCTTAAGATTGGTACAAGCTTCTGGTGCTTGGGTTTTGTTTAAGGCTCAGAGATATTGGTTATTTCATACATAACAGATATGATTTGTGAATTACTAAATTAAGAAAAATGTGTAACAAAATTCATGTTAAAGAGGATCTGAAGTCATCTTCTTCTTGAAAGCATCTGGAGCTTTTGCTGGTAATTTTGGTTGAGCTGAGATTTCTCACCATCTGCTTAATTCCTTTCTTTCCATCCAGGTAAAGTCAGAAAGTAACTCCAGTTCCAAAAGGATTCACAGTGTTTTTAAGGAAGCAATAAAGATGTTACAAGAAAAAGGAGTGGTTTTCCAGAAGCCTAGCAGCTCCAAGGACTTATACTATGTAAGGAATTGAGCTATGGTTGCAACAAGTTCAGTGGTATGACTTTCATAATCAGTAAAAACAATAAAAATATTGCAGAAATAGTTGAGATGTTTCAGAAAGAGAAGCTGGACATCAGGTGCTCTCAGTTTATTCTGAAGTATTTTCTGCAGCTTACTTCACTGTTGGTTCTATCTCTTTGTCACCCACTGAGTTGTTCCAAGTTCTGTCTGTGTTCACTGGGCTGCCAAACTGCTCTGATCCAGGTGAGCTCACTGAAACCTGGGGCCTGGGTTATCCTTATCCAAGTGGGTTCAAGCTCTCTGTTCTGCTGAGTCAGTCACCCTCTTTTGGGGTCAAACTTAGTTGTATCATGTTCTTCACCTAACTCATGGATACTGCTAATAGCAGTAAAAATATTGCCTGCAGATTTGACGTCCATTATTAGTCTTGGAGGCAGGATAAAATGCAGAGTATAATTATGACAGTGTTGTTAGTTTAGAATACACCATGGCATTGGATTGTTTTTCAACAGCAAGGCCAGTTTCTTCTTTTTTCTTCAGGTGACTGACCATGATAAGGAGCTGTTTAAAGTGACCCTTGATGTGATTAAAGAAGACTGTCGAAAACCCAGACGTAAGTAGCAGAGTGATCAAGCTCTGATGAGCTGGTGCTGATATACTGATGACAATGTCTCCTCCTGCTGCTGGATTGGATATGCTGCTTGTCCTCACCCTGGAACTCGAGCTGTTGCTGGTGTAGCTAATCAGTATAGCTAAAAGCAGGAATGCAGGAGCAGCTTCCTGTGAGCATGGAGAAGAGAAAGAGCAGGTGTGCCCAACAGGAAGCAAACTTCTCTGATCTGAAATAAGCAGCCATTATCTTAGATCTGTATCTTTTGAGAATACTTGGATTTTGGGAGGAACCAAATGTAATGAAGTCAGGTCACCACCTAGCAGCTTTGCACTCTGGAGTAGTAGAAAATCTTGCTGGTTCAGTTTCTACAGGGGAGTTGACACAAAAGTGACCATGCAGAAAGGTGAAATCTCCACCTCCTTTAAGTCAACAATAAAACTTGCTTAAGTCAGTAGGATATTCTCTGGAGATTTTAAGCTCAGGTAGAGCTCACATGGTATTTCTTTGTAGTTAAGGATTTCAGTCAAACAAAGTCTATTTCTTTTCAGATAACATGCCTCAAGTGGCTTCTGAGTTATCCCTGTCCCTCAACTATTGTGTCTTGTTGCCAGAGTGATAACTTAGGCTTGACTCGAATGTTCTAATTACACAGGTACATTGCTACAGAGTGTCTTTCAGTTCCTGGGATAGAGTGTGTCAGCAGGGATCACTTGGCCTGGAGTGCAGCTATTTGTGGGACAGAATGTGCTTTAGTACAGTATAAATGACTGACTGAAGCATAAGGCATAAAATCTTAAATTGCTCATATCCCTAAACTATCATAACTACCATAGCACTTGTAGGACCTGGAGTATGGTGGTTATCCTGCAGTGAAAAAAAGGCTAAGTGAGGCAAAATCAAGTTTGAGTTTTAACTGTCACTCTTAAGAAGTGGTATAATTGGAGACAAGGTCTTGGGAGAAGACCTTAGGTTACTACTGGGCATGCAGGTTAATATGGGCTTGTTTGCCTCAGGGTGTTTCAGTGCAACAAATTTCTGTATCACTTTGTTTTATTGTCTTTTATCCAATTAACAAATTCAACATAATTTCTCTAAGAGTCAAATCATTCCTTTGCTCATTTTATACATCAGCTAGTTCTCCTGGTAACCTGTTTTTTTTAATATAACTATGCCACTGTCAAAGCCAGAACCTGTATACAGTTGACAGAGGCACTGAGTGACTGCCTCCTATTCGTTCCATTCTTGTGCATTGTCACACTGGTCAAGTACTCTGTGACCCATGAGAAGTTGGGAAGTTCTTTCGGTCAGGAAAGTCAACAGCAGAGAGTCATTTGTAGATCAGTCACAGAAAAGACTTTGAAGAGTCCTGAGTCCTCAAAGCCATGTTTTCCATAATAAGCAGTTTAAAATTAGCAACTTGTTCTCCTTGAAGCTTTCCCCCTACTTAGTTTCCCCCTGCAAAGAGGACAATTTCCAGGTCAGTGTCCCTTTGCTGGTTTCCAGAAGGACCATTTCAATGTCCTGGTCATTGGCAGTAGAAGCAAAGCCGAGAAGCTTCAATGGAAACCAGCAGGCACGGCGGTGTTTGTTGGCCGGGGATGATGCAAGAGCGCGGAGCTAGCGCGGCTGCCGGCCCCCCTCTGCCGGCGGGAGCTCCAGCGGGAAAACAAGCACGTGGGCTTTCACCTCTAGGGCTTTTTCTTGTTTGTTGCAAGAAATTCCTACCTGTTTTCCTCCAAGATTAACAGTAATCTTCCACGACAAGAAGGATGATTAATAATAAATCAAACTCTTCTCTCCAATGAGTTGCTTCTCTGCCAGTTTTCCAGGCAACGCCTTGCCCTATTGCTGTAGTTGTGACACATTCCCAGGCCCAACCCAAATGTCTGAAACTATTGTACAAATTTAAAAAAAAAAAAAAATCTTGCCTGCCTACTCAGAGCTGCACAAGCCCTGATCTGTAATGTGCCTACATGACAATCCTAGCCCTTGGCTCCACTTATAATTCCTGATCTTAAACGCACTCATGAGAGACCACTGTGGGTCCATCTAGAAACTTAATATAGCCAGATAGCACATTTTGACTCCAGACTGAACTGCAAAATGGATTTGGGTTTTGGTTTGTTTCTTTCTTTGTTTTATAAATTTGCTCTGTTTCTCTGTTTTATAAATTTTAGGCTTGGATCAGGCTAATGGTAGAGAGGACAAAAACCAGAACCACTTGAAGTTAAATTTAATATGTCAGAATGCACCCTGTGTGAGACGTCTGCAGTGAGCAAATGGTAGTTGTTCTAAAACTCTGTCCCCTGTGATGTTGTGTCAGGCAGGACAGTTAATCACAGCCTGGCTTCTCTCAGCTGCTGAACAAAAGCAAGAACCCAGGATATCAGTGAAAGAGGAAGAGGAGTGTTTTGGGGTCACCTGCAGCTTCCCCAAAGTGCCATTTTCTACCAGCATCTAGGGGGAAAGTACACATTGTGCTGTTAGGTAACACTTGAGTCATTAATGTAATTGATTGAGATTTAAGTTATTCTAGATCAGGGATGGGCAATTTGACCTTCTTATGACAAACCTATGACAAATGCAAAGTGCAGCTACCCATTTTGTTTGCAACAACAATCACTATGATCAGGTGGAGGCATTGTTTTGTTCTCTGCAGTTATCTCTCCCAGGGTAGTAGACACATTTTTGACTATTGGCCACAAAGGTCTTTTTATCATGCTTGATACTTCTGAGGAAGTATTTCTGCCTGGTTCACAGCCTAATCAGAATTAGGCGGAACTGTTTATTTACTGCTATCTACCAGTGACTTTTCTCAGCAGGTTCTAAGGCAGCTTTGGGGCTCAGCAGATTCTAGAGTAGAGAGTTAAAGAAAAAAAAAACAAAAACCAACAAAATATAGGGCCCTCCCTGGGCCATGGAAGTTTCTCAGTACCCTTATCAAACTCGCCTTGCATCACATGAGCTAAGGAGAAAGAAAATCATTTGTGCTGATAAATCTGATTTATGTCTGTTTTCCATTGTCAGCTGCTGTGGAGAAATATGTTGTGGATCTCAGCACTTGGGGGACTGGGAGCTTGCAGCACTGATGATCAGTGGGTTACAGGCTGTGTTGGAGGAAATGATGACTGGGACAGCTTCAAACAATGCCCCACCTGGCACAGAATAGACGTGTGCAGCCGTGAAGGACCTCTGTGCTTGCCCCTAGCAAAGGGGATTATTTTAAACTTCTGTTCTCTTGTACATTGCAGGGCTAATTCCACTTAAAAGGAGATAAAATCTGATGCTGATGGTTCCATGACTTTGTACTCCTACATACAGTAGGAGTACAAAGTATACAGTACTTTGTACTGTGATTATCTGGGTGGTCTGCAGGGTAGGGATGAGATAGCATTGCGAGGTGAATGCAGTTGCAGTGCAGCAATTTTTCCACAAGATGCCAGCGTTGGGCCAGCGGTTACAGGCCCTGGCCACGCACCTCCCTGCTGTGCTGGAAATTGTGAAGCTGGGTCTTAGTAAAGTGACTTTCATTTGGTTCCTTCTGAAGTTGCAAAAACTGGATGGCCTGAACAGGTGGACAGTGGAGGTACCCTTACATTATTAAACTCCTCATCAAGTTTTACTGAGCCTTGTATGTTAAGAGTTGTCAAGATTGAGTTAGCTTCCACCCTCATTACTACTGTTACAGCCTTGACACTACCCAGAAAAGTCACTGGGAACACTTGATAATTGGAGAACTGTAGGCACAGACAGGATCTCTTTCTTCTGAATACATATGTCTGTTTCTGTATCTAGGGCTCTGGGATTTTTCATGATTGATCTGTATTATGATAGTTCAAAAGAGACAGTTAGACTGAAATATTTCTTCCATGCCTGGCTGCATTTTCCTTTTTTGTGCAGATGCTGAAAAAGGCTGCCATTTCCTTCATGTCCTGAGTTGTGTTCGGCAGAGCTACAACCCCTCTCTGCCTGAAGTGGTGATGCACCGTGTCTTGGAACTACTGGAGAGTAACAGTGATGTTGTCAGCACTATGGAAGGATATTTTATGGTATTTTAAAGAGAAAATATAAGAAAGAGAGGTTGAGAGCCTGTGAGAAGCTGTCATTAGCTGGTATGATGTAGATAGTGGATAAAAAAGAGCCTTTTGATTCTCCAAATGCTATTTTTGTCCAGCTTCAGAGAAATTGTTCAAATACTTGTTTTAATATTCTTCCTGACTTCCTTGCTATTCCTAGTGAAAGTGGTATCAAACTGATTCTGGACATTCTAATCTAGCAGGGAAACTGGAAAAGAAACTGTGCTCTTGGAGTAGGATGAGACATTGACCATCCTCACATCTGCATCCAGTGAGCCTAAAGAAAAGTCACTGCTAAAGAACTCTGTTTACAGCAGTGGTCATGTCAGGAGATATTTTTCTGGCTTAAAGACTGATCTTGCTAGGTTTCTATGGTAATAGCTGTGGATCTTTATTTTTATGTGAACTTGGTAACACCTAGAGAAAGGACACACAAACAGAAGGATTTGCTTGTCCTTCCTGGCAGTGCTGGTGCATCTTTGTCTGTGAATATGTGTTCCTCAATCTAGACAGCTTTCCCACTACTAAAGCAATCCTCACCATTCTCTGTAAAGTAATATTCAAGAATGGGGTCCTGCATCCCTTGCCCACTGGTTGTAAAGCATATCTGCATTCCTCTGCTTTCCCATCTGTGCTACTGATGCCTGTTGTTGCAGTTTCTCTTCAGACCAGAATTCTCAAAATCAGCTACTGTTTTGCTGTTTCAGTTGCTTCCTAGATCACAAATGGTAAAACATAAATTCGATGCTTTGGAAAAGAAAATACAGAAGCCATTGAGACCTACTGTAATTTCCTCTGCCTGTTGCTTTTTGTGTCTTTTATTCTTTGTCACTTTGGTGGTAAAATACTGCCCATGTCTGTGCTTGCAGAAGAACACAAGGCATAGATGAAACAACGTTGGCCTAAAGAAGGTTACCATGCAAGATTTTTGATCTGGAATAATTATAACTCTGTTATGTGCAACAGTTAAAAAACAAAGTTGTTAAATATTTATGCTTAGAAAGGGCTTGCTGCTGCAGGGGCTTGTCTGTTTAATTAATCTGTTTAATTTATGGTGTGGAGGTGAGACCTTTAACTTAAAAAGAGTACAAAAGATTGAATTTATCCTTTTTTCCTCTGCACCTTCCCTGTAACAGTTGAAACAGCAGACTCCCAGGAGGCAGCTGTAGTGGTAAAGCCCTATATAAGGATTGACATAGCAGGGAAAAATAAACCAATGCATGAGGAAAGCCAGTGAGTAGCCCCATGTGTGCCAGCTCTCAGGTTTGTTATATTGTCTGCCTCACTCCAAGCCCTGGCTGCAGTGAGATATAGACTAAGAGAAAGGCTTGACAAAATATTTGGCATTTGCATTCAGAGGCCCGTGGAAAACTCTGGCCTTAAAGAGACGGTAAGTTTGTTCATAGTAGAGAACTATGGATGAATCCTTCCTTTGCTGTGTGTTCCCTGCTTGCTGCAGGGAACTGCAGGACTCAGTAGTTGGTTTCCTCACAGATTTCCCTACTCCTCACATTGCTGCTCTGCTCTGAGTCAGGTACCTTCTAGTCAGGTTTTAATATGGGCCCTGAATGGGTGCTGAAGGGATGTACCTGTGCAGAAGGAAATAGAAGAGGATTAAGGAGGAGTTGTAGGGTGTTTGTTCCCCACTCCCTCCCCATGCCCTGAATATCTCTGTAAATCAGGGAAACAAGGCAGATGCTGAGTGAAGTGCTACTGAGGGGAATTGAAACTTTAATTTATGCCTATGAGAAGATCTGGTTGGCCACTGGGGAGATTTGCTTTTAAATTCCTGCTCTGATTGTTGATGAGTTTGAAGTGATGCTTAAAAACAAAGCTATCTGTGGAAGAAGTAACTTGGAATATTGATTCCTAGACTCAGATTCACTTCAGGAATTGTCCACAATCAAGCAGTACATATGGTTAAGTTGCTTGTTTGGCATGAATTTGAGGATATTTCAAAAGAAAGTATGAGGTGTTTCAGATCATTTGGAAGAACATGGCATCTAATTTACAAGACTGTCTTGGCCATTTTCTTGAAATGTTCTGTATTAGTAGAAGCTTACTTTGCTGGGAAAGGGTTAAAGGAACAGTGCTACCTCAATGGGAAAGGTGATCTCCTCTCTTAAGTTGGAAGAAAGACCCTGGTTCTCCTGAGGATGACAGCTGAGTGTGTGGGCTGGATGAGTTCGGGGAGAAAAAGAGTTTGGAGATCATGTTGCTTTTTAGGATCTCTTTAAAATAAATTCATACCAAAATAGGATTAAATCTTCGGCTTTGCAGTTTGTATAGTTACTCTTGCAAATTCTGTTGCCTCGAACTCTGAGCCTGCACTTACTGTGTTTTAGATGTGTTTCTTTATGTAAAGTTTGCCTAAAATCCCTGTCCACTAATTTTCTATGCTTGGAGGTAGAAAGGGCAGACACTTGTATATGCATCAGTCGTGCCCCTGTTGCAGTTCAAAAGCAGTGAATAACTGCAAAGATGTTGGAGATGAGGTGGAAGGAACTTATCCCAGGAAACACGGGTAAGTTATTCTGGAAGGAACCTGTCCCTGGAAGTTTTCAAGTTGATCTTTGCTGGGAGTGCTCAACTCTTGCGATGGAGGGTGTGTTCTGATGGTGTTTGTTCCCTAAGAACAGGAAAAAGGGATTTTTCTCAGATGAGTTGTCTCAGAGAAGTAAGATGAATAAACACAAGGGAGCCTATAGTTTTTACAAGAGTGAAAGGTTAAGATAAAGTTAATGGAGGAGCCTAGATTTAAGCTACACAGATTCTGACTATCTCTACAGAATAGTTGTGTCTTAAGCTTGTATGCTTTATTTTTTCTACAGCAGCCACCCAGCCCAGGTTAACACTTACTCTGATTGAGAGCATTCCCTCTTGCACCTACAGGGAATACAGGATGCATGTGCCTGCACAGCAGTGCCCTGAGGAGCTGTGGGAGCACAGAGCTCACTGTAGGCTGATTTACCCATTCACTCAGTATCTCTACAGTGTGCTTCTGTGACAGCAGTCTAGACATACCCATGTTGGTATAAGTCACCTTTATGTAAGTCAAACTACACACACTAGGGCTTTTACTGCAAATAAACTGTCTCTCTGTTTAAAGATCATATCCTTAACTAACAGAGTCATATCATGCACACTGTTAAAATTCTTAGACCACACCTATGAAATATTGTGCAAAGCATTCAGTGAAAGCATGCTTTCTTGTTTTGTTTAATTTGAAAACTCATTAGGCAACACAATTATTACTGGTTTATTAAAGAACTTAGAAGGTGGCACTTTAAACTAAGACTGACAAGTGAGAATTCATGTTGTAGAACTGCTTCATGGCCAGTTCCAGTTTCCATAGCAACAGTTACGGCAGTAAAAGGTAGGTAAGGAAAATGGAATTTTTAAAAGCAGTTGGCATTTCTACCTTACCTTAAAAAGGTAAGTTTCCATAGAAATGCAGCACCTGAGAACAAAAATTACCTAAGAATCTCAATATTCTCTTCTAGCAAAATGCATGGTGATTGCTTTTCTGGTGAGGAAACAAAGGAACAGCTTTACCTTCAGTCCCTGCCCTCTGCTTATGTGAGAGAAGAGATGAGCTTGCTTCATACCTCAGTTTCCCCCTTCTGTAAATTGGGAATAATACAACTCCCTGTGTAGGTCATAAGCCTCAATTTTTTTTGTAGTCCTAGTCATTAAAAGCTCTATGGGAGCTATTAGAGAAGAACTCTATAGCTGTGTGGAAGACAGCGAATGGATAGATGCTGGAGTGGGACTTAGGAAAACTTGTTCTTCTATTAGTACTAATAGCTTTGTATTTTTCTGCCTCTCTTTCCATGCACAAGCAAAGGCTTGTCTTGTCATTTTTCTCTCCAAGGCCTATGAGGCAATGATGGTCTCCCTGTTTTCATTTGTGTCATATTTTTTCTGGAATCCTATTTCCTCTTATGACTTCTTAGATAACTTCATAAAAATAGAAATCCAGATAAATGAGTTCTGAGTATTCTTGTTCTGAAATCGTTGGATTGTAAATTTGGACCCATGAAGACATGCATTTTACACAACCTGCCTGGGAAATAAAGCTTTACTTTCAAAATAATAAATGATCAAGTTAAATATTGATGACATGACTAAAAGCTGTTACTGTTTTGGATCTGTGTATACTTGTGTATTCCAGTGATGAACAACATAAATAGGACTTGCTAATTCATTATTCAAAGTGGGAATTCATCAATGAGCAGCCAGTGAGGCATGGAGCCACACAGAGAATTACGAGACAAAGTACTGGAAATCTGTTTGTCAAAGAAATGCTGTTTGGTTTACTTTGAGAGTAAGCTGATCCTGTGGGGAAAAGATGTGCCTAGCAAAGATTTGTATCTTTATACTTACCTCTAAATGGGAAAGGGAGCAAGTTCAGATCCCATGGGCTCCCTGAATTTTGAAACTTCCTGTCAGTGCAGCACTATGTTCTTTATTGCTGTCTTTCAGCACAGTCTCCAGTCCTCCTGCCCCAACCCTCCAGGCTAGAGCAAAAAAAACAGTTCGGCCACAAAGATAAAAGAATAGTTACAATAATCGGTTACCATCCTCCAGGAGTCCCAGCATTACAGCAACATTTTTGTGGATCCTTGTGGGCAGCAGGGAAATGCTGAGCCAAGGATCTTGGGTTTCATTCCCAGCAATATACCCTGTCAGGCACAGAGACTTTCCCCCTAATTTCTTTCATCTATTCCTGAACTCTACTCTCCCCTCTGACTCGATTCTCGGGCCCTTCATTCCATTCACAGTCACAGATCCTGTCAAAATCCCTTCCACTATTTTTGTTCCCTTTATCTTTTCCTAACTCAAATATCCTTGTCAAGATTTGGCAATTGAAATTTTCAGAATAATCCCCTTGCCTGACTGACTTGACAATGTTCAGAGCCCATTCTGATTCCAGCAGGCTGTCCTTTGCTCCTTGTCTAGGCACCAGAAGAGGCAGCTTTCTTCCCAGTGTAGTTTACAGCAGGAAAGAGCTGCAATTTCAGGAAAACAGTACTCTTTCCACCCCATCCTCCTGAAAATTTAGTAGCACCCTAAATATTCTAGTGGTGGTTTTTTTGCAGGTATCCAAGTGCAAAAAAAACCTATAATTAAAAAATAAGAGTCGTGTCTTGCCCAAACCTGAACAAGCAGAAGTCACACCCCTGATAGAAGCTATCTGCCTCTCCCTGCCACTTTCATGTCCTTGCAGATCTCATTGCAGGCATGATCTGTAAAGTTGATGTGGACTTCTAGCTTGTGTGTCTCCCAGTTAGTGTGTCTCTTTTTAGCCTGTTTTTTTCTGAGAAATTGTGACTCTATTCTGATGTGTTTATACTGTGTGTCTGGGCATTTGTCAACCTCTGTCCCACCACCCTAAGTGACTTTGGCTAGTTAAGAGATGTGAAGGACCCTGAACTGTTATGGTCTGGCACATTTGTAGGAAATGGATGCACTGATAGAAGAGGGAAGCCCAAATCAGTGCCTCTGTGAAAGGGAAGGAAGAAAGTCAGACAACACCAGAGAAACCACTCATGGGACAATCCCAAAGAACCTGTTCCTGTAACTTAAGCTGCCACAAGAAGTACTTGTTCTGCAAGTGCTCTTTTAAGAAATGATTGGACAGTTTTTGCAGAAGTTTCCCCACAGAGATTGCCCTGAGACAGTCATGATGGCAAACTGCAAATGCGTAAAAATTTGGTAAAGCTGCATCGGGGTGCAAAGCTGAGCAACTGATTGTTAATAATGCCACCAGCCCATTTCCATTAATATCTTTTAATGTGCAATGGAGGCTATACTAATCTAGTCACAGCAATTTACAAGTTGAAACCAGCCCAGATTAACAAGATTGCCTGAGAATAACACAGCCAGGAATTTGCCAGTGAAAGAAATAACCTAAAGGAACGATTTTCAGTAAGTGTTAACTACTGAACACTGCAGTGCCAATTAACCTGGCACAGCATGTCCTACAGCTCTTGTTTTAGCTTGCTTTTTTGTTATTCACTGGAAGAAGGCACACTCCTTCCCTACCAGCTAGAACTGGAGCTCTCTGCCACCTTCACATCGCTCTGCTGGAAACAAGGTAAGATAAATAGCAAATGTATGTCACTGCATAGCAACATGATTAAAGACATTATGTGCCAAGTCTGTTATTGGCCTGGAAAGTTCATGATTCCTCCCAGGAGTGGAGACTTCAGCCAAATTTTACAGTGATATTTGGAAATAGGAGAGAGGAATCTATTCCCTCAAATGTCTTTCCCAACAATGGAGTCCTGCAAGTCCTGCAGGCCTAACAGATTTTAACATGTGCTCTTCTTGGCAAGGAACAAAAGTGGTACAGAAATTAAAAGAGTGCTTGGGGCTGGGTTTTTCTCTTGTTGACAATATTAGTCACTTGCTTTGAGAGCATAGGGTCTGTCCTTGTGTTCATGTAAAATTCTCCTTTGCTATATTGCCCACAAAAGAACCTCTGAGCTGTAACAAGCCAGCTGGTGTTCTGAACTACTGCCTACACTGCTGACTTATCTCTCTCATTGTTTTCTGTCCTCACCTTGTCTTTTTTCCCCCAATAAAATCTCTTGAACTTAATTCCTGATTCAAAGAAGTTGTGGTCTCTGTCCTCTTGTGAGTACAGTGATCCAGGACAAACATAACAAGAGCAAACTGATCTAGAGAAGAGTTTTTTCGAAATCCTGAATTTAGGAAAGGATGAGAAATAGAGAGGAAGCTGAAGGAGGAGGATTTAGCACAAAGACATTTGAAATGAGTCCTACTGAAAAAGGCTAAAGAAATAATTGCCTAATGATTCTGTAGACATCTGTTTCAGAACAAGCAGCAGGTGTTGCATGTAATGAAAGCAAGGACTTGTACTGTTTTATTTTCTGCAATTAGAAAGCAGAGGAGGAAATGAGGTCAGGAAAAATGGAGTAAGAGAACATTTAGCATAAACAGCTGGGCAAATTTACATAGAGCACCGCAGTATTTATAGGCTCTTCCTCTGCCTTCCTTACACAACCCTTGAACAGGTCTGTTCTGCAGAGTGTATTGTCCTTCCTAAAAGACCAATGCCTTGGGTGCTTAAAGTTAGATGCTAACGTGAAAGTTGGTCACCAGTATGCCTTTGAGGACCAAAATGTTCAGGATAATGTAACTGTCACACAGATGTTGTCATGAACTGATGAGAATGATCCTGAAGGTAAAGCTGCCCTTGTCTCACAGGTGGTTTGTGTGCCTCAGTCACCAGAAAAGTGGCTGAGAAAGCGTCCATTAGTGAAGAGGCTCTTTAGGCTTGCTTTCCTGCTGCTGCATGGCCAGGGCCCAACACATGTCTGGATCCAAATAAAGGCCTGGAATTATGTGGATGGTGTGTCCACTGCTCCAAGCTGAAAGCACACCTGCATCAGGCCCTGCTAGAGAAACTGTAATTTTGCTTTCCACAGGCCGTTTTTTGTTTTGGGATGATCTCATTTCTTGTTACAAGCAATTAACATCCTACAGGGCATTTTATTTTTCAAGCAACTCCACCACTGCCCTACGAAGTCTAACCCCAGTCTAATGACTGGGGCGGGGGAAAACCAAACTCTTTGTGTCTACCCATGGGATGATGTTGCTCCTGAGATCCAAAAGTGCTTTTACTACAGAAGTCTCTCATTTGGGAAAACCACTTTGCTTTTGTATGAAGATAACAAAACAAGAAGTTAATGCATTCCACTGCTGAGTGGTAGAAGTTGGATGTTAGAGATTCTTCTTACAGTGCCAAGTTGTGTGCTCATCACCTGTGTTCAAACTGCAGTTCCACGAGCAACTTTTCATAAGGTTTTATTTGTACGTTTTTATAGTTCACAATCTGTCAGTCAAATGTTTTCTGGTTTGGATATTGGCAGATAAATTCTTCTACTTTCTCTAGGGACTGTGCAGACAAATAAAATCACTGTTTGATTTCAGAAAGGGTTGGATGAGTAAAAGTAGTAAACAAATTCAAATTTCAAAAGGGGTTGGTAGAAATTTTAAATCTTGGAGTCCATGTATGTATCCATAGAGGTAACATGGGAAGAAAATGCAAAGAAACACTATTTCTTCCTAGACTGACTTTATTTTAACAAGCCCATGTTATCAATAATGGAGATTACCATGTTTTTTGCAGAGGATAAAGCAAAACCCAGTCTCAAAATGTGCTATTTTGAGAACAGTGAGCATGCTGAAGTCAGGGATAGCATCTGGGAAGAAACTTGAGGAATCTCAATCCAAACCTGTGATCAGTTTGGTAAACTTCAGCTGTCTCAAATGTAAGCCTGACACATATATCATAAATAAAGAGAAGTGTGGCTTGGGCTTGCTTTATTTTTTTAAGCAGTTCAAGAGATATCTACAAAGCCTCTGTAAAAATGGAAAAGTACAAGGTGTACATGGATGAAAAGCAGTGTGCAGTGTGCTGCTACCACCCTAAACACTGTGCAGGGCACACGGCACAGTGGGAAATCCTTCATCCACAACTGCTAAGAGAGGACTGAAAATGTTAGTCATGAAAGGGTTAAACTGTAAGATAGCTGCTTCAAGAAAAGGATAATCTATAATTTAAGTCCAGAGGGTGAAGCAGCTCTTTCATAATGTAAGTAAAAGCTGTTATGCCGTTGGAAAAGCATGTACACTGCCTGCAGAAGGAATGATTATTTTGGTTTTTCCATTATACTAGATTGCACAGAGGGGCTGACAAAGCAGCACTCTCTGCTGAGGAGGCTGGGAGGGGAAGGGGCACGAAAATACTGTGCTAAGGAGGGGGGATTTGCTCTGCCAGCACTGCTGCTGGTTCCTTTGGCTGCCTTCTATCATATTAGCTGGGCCTATTTATCTCCAGAGTGAATTTCATTCAAAGAGCAGTAATCTCCCAAGAAGATGAAATGCAATTGGCTTTTTAAAAAATAAGAAAAAAAGATCACACCGTGCTTTGTTTCAGAGTTTGAGATTTGAATGCCAGACAGGCTCTACCATTCCTGTCATTCCTATCAAAAGCTGTGTATGTTGAAATGCTGAAGTGGAAGGACTGCATGGAAAGTAGCCTTTTTAAGAAGCTGAGGTTTTGTAAGTACAGAAGCTGAGATGGGAGTGTAACAAAGGCTCTGTGTTGTGCTATTGCACATCAGAGCCAATAAAACCCTAAGGGGCACATCTCTAGTACCATGTCTAGCAGATTATGCATGCAACTCCAGTTGCTAGTAATGAGTTGTGTGGCTAATCTGTCATGCACAGCACTGCACAGTTCCCCTTCCCCCAGGGGGCTGAGCTCATGGCATTTTACTTCTCCCCAGGATGCTGAGCACCGTTAGACTCTCTTCAGTTAGTGGGACAGGAAAACACTGTGTTCCACCTGGCTGCTCAGTCAGAAAACAGAAAGGAAAATCATCTTTAACAACAACTCCAGCCACCAGACAGGGCTGTTAGAACCCAGCATGGTTAACATTCAGGGGCAGTCACCTATCTACAGTGACATGCCATGAATTAATAAGAGGCATTAGAAATGGCCCTAATGGAGCAGAGAAAAGCCTGACCCTTGTTTTATTTTCTCACTGAATTTAACGATCCAAGTGTTTTCAATTTACAACTCAAATGCTTATTTACAAAAAAATTGCCAGCATGACAGAGTCCTCTTGAAATATGAAAACTCAAGTCATGCTCCAGCTCTGACAACATCACACACACACATTCTGTCACGCATCAGCTTTTGCTGTAATTGGAGCAGAGTCCAGGCTGCTGGGCTGTAGCTGCACTAGGTCTGTGAGGCTAATGTGATTACCTGCTTGTTCAAAAAAAAGTGAAAGAAGAATCTTTACCTCAATACCCACCTAGCAAAAGAGTAGAAAAAAAGGTTTAAAAATGGCTGGTTTATTTCAACCTTCAGAAGATGAATTTCCCAGGGTGTTCCTCAGGTGAATTTTATCAGAAGTGTGGGTCTTTGAAGGTGAATTATTAAATCAGCAGTTAATATTTATACTAATATCAGTGTTAAAATTTTTGCAATAGCAGTGATATTCCTATGCAACGATAGGACTTTGGTAATGGAGACTTTAAGAAAAAAAAATTAAATACTATGAGTTTTAGCACTAAAATCTCCAGAGTTAGTTATTTCCCTACAAATTAACAGTGTCTCAGCCTTGTGTTCATGGCCCTGGTCAGGTACAGGCTGTTCTGCATGTGGGGCCAGGCAGGCACCCAGCCTGCTGTGCTCCCCACTGCATACCCAGGCTCTCTTTCATTCAGCCCCAGCAGCTGGAGCCCAGCTCTCCAACACAAGCCTGGGAAGTGCCATCAGCTTCAATTTCCCAGCTGCTGCCTAAGACAGGAGCAGATTTTCCCAAGCCTGCAGCATAATAAGGGGTTTTGGTTATTTTTCTGCCAGCTTTGCAATACTTGGAGATTGGACTCCCACTAGACTGGGTGTTGTACATGTTTTAAAAGAACTATCCATGCCCCTGGCAACACACATTTTTCCTACATGCATGGACAGATGTAGCAAGCAAACAAGGAGAGCAGGAGGTGGCTGTGAGCACAAACCCATCAGATAATAGAGGAGGAGGGGGACAGAGGTGCAAAGGCTGGCCAGGCTGCACAGGTGGGGTGGGTTGTGTGGAGCAGAGGAGAATCAAATTGTGTTGAATAGAGGGAACAGTGGAGCAGATGCCGTGAAAGAACGGGATAGACACCAAAGGGCCACAAACCCCAAGGCACCAGTCTCAGGTCTGCTTGAGAATAGAAGCTCCTTCCTTACAAGAGCAGATGAGAAGAGTATCAGCAAAAAGATGCCAATCAGTAAGAATGTCAGGTTGGGGGAGGGTGTTTGCAGAATGATGTATTTTGTCTCTCCCTCACAATGACATGTTTTGAAAGCTGTTTTAAAACAAACCCTGAGTGTTTTCAACAATGGAGGGGACCATTTCTTTTTTTTTTTTTTTTTTTTTTTGACAGGANGTTTTTTTTAAAAAGGGGGGGGCCACTTTTTTTTTTTTTTTTTTTTTTTTTTGGACAGGGTGATAGGAGAAGGGGATGGAATGTGTGATGTGTATTGATAATGGTTCACAGGGAAGAGGCATCCAAGACCCAAAATACTGGCCACATCAGGAATATTTTTATCAATGGGTTATTTGAATATTTACATTTTGAAGAAAGAATCTTCTTTGTTTGCTCTGCACACCAGGGACTTATTGGCCAGTCTAAACAGCAAAGGTTTCTAATGTAAATAATTGTTCTTCTGCCTTGTGTCATGCATGAGGATTAGAGGTGGGAAGTCCTTCAAAGAAGAGAAGAGGGTGCCTTGAAGAAGATAAGCCTCAAAAGTGCCAATGGAAGTGAGTACATGAGGTTTTCCCCTCTGTCACCCTCCTTGTCTCATGTACACCTGTGCACCTCCTGGCGAGGGATGCTAGGATTTTAGCATTTTATGTCGGGTCATTTATTTTGGTAAACTGTGTATATTAGTTGAGGCGGGAGGAGAAGGCTGGCTCAGAGCATCTGTCCTTGTCAGTATGCCAGCAAGCAGATACCTTGTTCCCACCTGGCAGTACTTGATATCTTGTGCACTGTGCTCCTGCCTCATTTTTTTTTCTTTTTTTTTTTCTCCTCCTTTAAGCTGCTTGTGGAAACCTGCTATGTTCTGAAAACAGGGACTTTTTTATGCCAGCCTTCCGGCCCAAATACCTAAGGCTTTGTGACTCTGGTGTCTGTCTCATGATTATTGTTTCAGGGCCAGTAACATTGTATAAGTTCCATTTCAGAAATTGTGACTAGAGCAGGTCAAAGGAAATCACATTGAGATGGACTGTTCCGACTGCAAATGAGAAGCTTATTTTGCCAGGAGCTGGTCCTCTTTGCACTCCTGGGCTGGCAGGTCTTGAGCCATCAGCAGCACTCTGGATTCTTACTGGAAAATCTGCACGGGCTGCTCTTCAAGAGATTTCAGAGGAAGGAGAGATCTTAGTAACTTCAGTTAATTTGGTGAATAGCTAATGAATGTCATAAAACAAGCTGAGGGCTGGAAGATCACATTGAAGTTCCCGTTTCTGATGTAACTTTAAAATAATCATATGCAAAGTAATGATGCATTATTGAAAAGGAAAAAAAAAAAAAAAACCACCTGAAATTTCTGGGGCAAACTCTTCTTGGCACGGACTGAGGAAGATGATACCCATTTACCTGTGCATGTATTTACAAAGAGCTGAAACAGCTCTAAAAAGCCCTCATAATAGAGGGTCTGTGCACCCTTCCTCCAGCCGTGATGCCTGTGTGTCCCTGCGGGACAGGCTGCGGGGACCTTCCCCAGCGGTGGCCGTCCTTGAGCTCCCAGCTGGAGCGCGGCGGGAGCGGGCTCGGCCCTTCGCTCGCGGGTTTCCGCCGTGGCCTCGGCAGTCGGGGAGAGCATTCGGACCCTTTCTGCAGCGATGGAGGGCCCTGGGGCTTCCCCTGCCCCGGGCCGCCGTGTCTCGGCAGAGAGCGGGGCTCAGCCCGGGCCCGGGGCGCTCCGGGAGGGAGCGGGGCTCCCGGGGCAGCCGCCCGCCCTCTCCGGCACTGGGGGCGGCGGCTCCCGTCGCCTCCNGGTGCTCGGAGCCGTGCCCGGAGCCGTGCCCGGAGCGGTGCCCGGAGCCCGGAGCTGTGCCCGGAGCGGTGCTCGGAGCCGTGCCCGGAGCCGTGCCCGGAGCGGTGCCCGGAGCCCGGAGCTGTGCCCGGAGCGGTGCTCGGAGCCGTGCCCGGAGCCGTGCCCGGAGCGGTGCCCGGAGCCCGGAGCTGTGCCCGGAGCGGTGCTCGGAGCCGTGCCCGGAGCCGTGCCCGGAGCGGTGCCCGGAGCCCGGAGCTGTGCCCGGAGCGGTGCTCGGAGCCGTGCCCGGAGCCGTGCCCGGAGCGGTGCCCGGAGCCCGGAGCTGTGCCCGGAGCGGTGCTCGGAGCCGTGCCCGGAGCCGTGCCCGGAGCGGTGCCCGGAGCCCGGAGCTGTGCCCGGAGCGGTGCTCGGAGCCGTGCCCGGAGCCGTGCCCGGAGCGGTGCCCGGAGCCCGGAGCTGTGCCCGGAGCGGTGCTCGGAGCCGTGCCCGGAGCCGTGCCCGGAGCGGTGCCCGGAGCCCGGAGCTGTGCCCGGAGCGGTGCTCGGAGCCGTGCCCGGAGCGGTGCCCGGAGCTGTGCCCGGAGCGGTGCTCGAAGCCCTGCCCGGAGCTGTGCCCGCAGCCGTGCCCACAGCGGTGCCCGGAGCCGTCCCTCGCCTCACGGTGGGCGAGACGCCGGCCCCAGGTGAGGCGCCCGCGGGGCTCCCCGCGGCCTCTTGCTCTGGAGGTGCGGCTGTTCTTCCTCATGTCTTTCACCCCGTTTGGTTCTTGGCTAGGTTTAAGGTTACCATTCTGAAGTTTTCTTCCCTTCCTCCTCGCTAGTGCCAGGGCAGGATGGGGCAGGTCTCCCGGATCCCCAGGCTGTCCCCGTCTTGGCCAGGCTGCTCGGCGGGGAGCAGGGTCGGGCAGCCGGCGGTGCTGAGCGCATCTTTGCTCGTTCTCACCCCTAAGTTACATTCAGACCTTTTTTGAGGGAGCAGTCTGTCTGCGTGCTTACCAAGGCAGACTCAGCGTTTGGATCTCTTTTATCTGTCTTTCACCTTCTTCCTTTCACACCTTACTGCCAATAGCACAGCATTAAAGGAGAGTTTTTAACAATTTTCCCAGACTCCTGTGTTGCAGCCTGTCATGTGGAGGTGTCTTTGCCTGAAGGAGTTTGCAGCATACAGTCAGTAGCTTTTCTCTCTCCACATTAGTAGAGAAGTATCTTTGCTCCTCTCTCTCTTGCTGTTTCTGAGTTTTAGTTGCACCAAATCCTTTAACTGTTTCTCAAGATACAACATATATTTTCAAACACAAAGTTGAATTTTGTCTATAGAGATGGTAAATCTTCCAGCTTTGGTAAGGAAAAGCCAGAGAGGGAGTATTGCATCTGGTGTGAAATTGCTCTGAGTATACTGTGTTTCCTGGCATTGTGTGTCTGCCAGATTTCTCCAGAGCTGATCAGCAGCTGAATGGATTGTTGAAAAGATAAGGCCAAAGATTGGACATAAACCTTTATATTAGTGTTGCATATCACTGAGGTTTTTCCTCGGAGGCTTAAACCATAATCCCGTTTAAGGCTAGAGGGCACTGTGTTGCTGGGAGATGCAGTCTTGTGAAGCTGAAGCTCTCATCTACCATGGAATTAAGCATCTTGCGACCAGTTCATAGGACTGGAAGTTTTAGGTCTTATATCCTCTCAGGTTGCAGCTGGACCTGTGTGTTCAGTCTATTATGCACTCACTGCTTCCAGGTGGGAAAGGCTTCTTTGGTTTTTGCAGACTCTGCTGTGGACTGTGGCTGACACAGCTGCAGGGTGTTATCTCACATGAAAGGTGGTGGCAATTCAGCATCAGAAAAGTACATCTGCCAAGCACCAAAATATACAAAAGAACTGGTAACAATATCTTCCAGTCTCTTGGATTGCTGAGAGAAATTGACACTGTTCATTTCTTGTTTGCTGGAAAATGACCAGAAAACAAGGATTTAAACCCTGTGTTTACAGGATTTGAAAGAAAATATTTCCTGTGTTTACCTGTAAAACACATCTTTTTCCTTGATGATCGTTGTCATTGCATTTTAGTAAACTGTAACCTAGACTATTCCAAGAAGGTCTGCCCAATGCTTCTAGTGGCAAATTTGTTTCATCACCCTTCTCACTGTACACCTTAACTGATATGCTCTTCTGTACAATAGTTCCACACCTCCCCATGCCCAGTTCTCAGCCAAAACCCTACAAACTGAATGGTTTGTTTGGGTGATGAATGGTGTGTCTGCCTTTTGTCCCACTTAGTTTCCATCTGTGGCTGTACAGTATTCAGCACAATGGGGTCATCTGTCTTTGGCTGGAGTAGCTCACTGAGTGTGGACCCATGCTGTCAAGGAATTTAATTCCCTGGGTCTGACCCATTGGTTGCTGTTTCTCTGGTTCTGTGCTCTTTTTTTAACATGAAACGAGTATTTTCTCCTAAGGTTAATATAAGCATCACTTAGGATTTCTCTCTCTCCATTGCCTGTGGATAGATTGGAGAGTGCAAAGCTTTATGTTCTTTGCTCTATGTGGCTTTGAAATATCAAAAAGCTCTTCTATCTCCAGCATCCATAAATGTCTTCGTGCCAAGCCTTCAGGCCATGCAAACGTGCCTTGGCATCAGATTAATGATGTGTTTCTCTGGTGGATTGTGACCTAAGTATTGCAGGTGTTTTAACATGACTCTCTCTCCTTTTAATTGTGATCTTTCAGGACCATAGTGGAACCTGGAGAGAGGAAGGCACACCTTAGGCATTGTGAGCACATGGAGAGGGCTAAATGTGAGTAGCACATAAGCCCCTGCACTGCTTGGCTTAGCTGCCAGGAGTCATTGCCTGGAGCAGGTGTCTCTCATGACATGAGCACAGCTTTTGTGGCTTTGACTAAAGAAAGTTAAAGAAAGAAGACAGCTTTACATATCCTCTGCTATGATCCTGTGTGTGTGAAACTTCTGGAGAGTTTAATACCTCACTGGAAGTTGAATAGGGCTCTGCCTGTGGGAATAGATTAAAATCTTGGCTCCAATGCTACTTGATAAGAACCCAGCCAGCTCTCTACCCTCTTCTGGGAAATCCTTACTGGGGTAGGAGTCTGCAGTGCTTCCCTCTGCATCCTTCTCAGCAACTGAGTTGCACAACACCACCTGACTGGCTGGGGGCCCTGGCTGGCAGCCTGGGAAAGGATAAACAGAAGGTTGGATCAATAACCACGTGCCTCTTGTATGGTATATCCCCAACAGAAGCTATTACTGCTCTTAGTGCTTTTGACTTTCCAAATTTAATTTCCTATTTCTCCATACTGATGATCTTTTAAAAATTGATTTGCACTTACTAATACTTTAAAAAATGTTAAATCTCCTTGCTTTCTCCCTTCCATTTTCTTTTAACAAGAACAATATCAGGAAGGTCAAGTCTGGGTTTGTTGGAAAGACCCCTGATGCAACAGGGGTCACACGTTGGCTGAGCAGTGCTGCAGTGAAGCTGGGGGCAGCAGGACAGTGCAGTTAGTGGTTGAAGGTTAATCATTCTGAAAAGAAAAAGCTGGTAGCAAAATCCAAATCCCTTTTCCAGCCCCTGCTAAGCATTAAATAATCAGAAACTCTCTTTTCTCAGTTGATGAGGTTTGATCTGTTTATGGGGTAACTTCTCTGGCTTTTGTGATTCTGAAATTGTGATTGTCTGAACTAAGCATGAAATGATCCCAAACCAGAAGTGCATTCTGTATTTCAAAGGATCCACTGTTGATGCTTACCTCCTTCAGCCATCCATCGTGGAGGTTAAAGAGGACACCTCCCCCTCTCTCTGCTCCCAGCTTATCTTCAGGCAGATAGCTTACCTTGTACCCAAATGTCTGTCTCCTTTAGCAGCCCTGCAGGGAGCCTCTGCCTGCCAGATGTGTTTGATCTTGCTCCCAGGGAGATGAGATTGGGTTTGCACCTTCACCTGTTCACTGCTTTGCAGACCCAGGTGATGGCAAACATTCATTAGGAGCCAGATGAACGGGATTCCCCCACCCCCTCTCTTACCACTTGCTTTCTGCTGGGGACTGAGCACTTACTGATGTGCATTATCTCCAGACATTTATATGCTTGAGGTAATTTCTGAGGTCTCTTAAGTGTGTCTGTGTTATCCCAAGGGCAGGGATGGATACATCAGTAGAGATTTTCTCTTTCAGCACTGCTCTACTCCTGTTGCAGTTGGGCTTTGTGTGTTTTTCAGCTTTGTCCAGGACAGAAATAAGTTAAAACACTCTTGGCTTACAAGTGGCTGCTCCTTCCAGTTAGACTGAGGTGCACTGCTGATTTCATCAGTCATCTGAGATGCCTGTACACTGTCCCAGTTCCTCCCCAGGGTAATTGTTTCCTAGTGCCACCTCTGAATGCCTCGAGATCTCTTGTAGCAATGTCCCTGCTGCATGGATGTGGTTGCTGACCTCCTCGGGGTACTGGCATTGCTGACTTGTAAGGGACTGAGTTCTGCTGTGCAAGGTTTCAGCACTGCTCCCAGGAGAACATGAGTGTGCTTGTCACAAATGACCTGCTGTAAAATGTCAGCATGCTTTGAAGAAAAATCTTGTACTGCTAGGGTCAAGCTCTGCTCCTTGTCTCTTGGCTGCTCCTGCTTCAGTGTCTCAGACTTGAGCAATTCCAACACAACCAGGCATCTTCCTGGCTTTATTCTCTTTGCTGCAAGCTGCTGTTTATACAGTGGCCAGCTCTGGTGGGGAGAGTCTGGACATGGTTTAGTGGCAAGGGTCTTTGTTCCTGTGTTAGTATATCTTGGAGAAAGAATTGCTACCCTGGGAGAAGGAGCTGAATTCCCCCTGCTTGGCTCATCATATGAGTTGTCCCATGCAACTTGAGGCTGCTTCAATGTATTCAGGGAGCCCAGCAGATCAAGGAGCACTCCCAGTTCTTTCTTCCAGCAGAGCTTTGGGCTGGTAACATTCAGCCAAGAGACAGTGGTAGCTAAATTCAACAGTTTGCAAAGCAAATGGCTGTCTCCAGCCTTTGGAATAGATTAGCTATCACCAGAGAGACAAGGTAGTTCTCCTGATGTGTGGTGGTCAGGGCAGGATGAAATAACCCAGAGGCCTTATGTCCCAGCAGGCTGCCTGCACTGGCTCCCCTGTGGTTGAGTGTGCTGGGAGGGCAGCTAAATGGAAGTTCAGGAAAAAGCTTTTAGCAAGTCCATGAGCTGGGGGTAACAGCTTCAAAGCCTCCAAGCTCCATTTTAAAAACTATGAAGATGCTACTATTGACTTTCACTGGGACTTGGTTGCCAGGGAGGTGATGTCTTAAGAGGCAGCACAAATTGTCTGCTGACAGCTGCAAGTGACCTCTGGCTTCATGAGAGCCCTGCCTGGGATCAGTGTGTGGGTGCTGGAGCCCACTGGTGCAATTCAGCTTGATGGGTTGTAGTCAAAATTGCACCAGTCTCACTGCTTTGAGTTAAAGTGAGAGGAACTGAGACACCAACTCACAGAGAGAGAGGTGTGCAGACATCCTAAGGAAGCAATTGTTGGAATAGGAAAGGGAGCCCAGACTTCCTGCATCCCAGAGCAGCTTGTCTGTTCATCTCACCCACACCTCTAGCCCTTAGAGAGCCAGCTCCAAGGCATTGCCTCCTCCTGTCCCTGCAAGGTAGGATATGTGCTGGTATCCTCACTAGAAACACGAGGCAAGAAGTTAAGTGTTTGACCCAAAGCCACCCGTGAAGTGTATGTAGCATTTAATGTTATTTTCTTTGGCTTTCAGAGCAGTCTTGCAATTACCTGATAAAAAGTACACAATCTGAAAAAATACTACTCTCTCATTCAATCATTGTCTTCCTCAAAACCCATTTCCCATTTTATATGGATTAAACAGGAAGAGGGATTCAATGTGACCCTACCTGAGGCAGGAGGTGACGTACGAGCTCTCTAATTTAGTCATTTGGGAGGAAGCAGCTGGACCTTCTAATGTGAAATGGTTTTCTTTTTTTTGATCTTCCTCTTTCATGCTGTATCCTCTTAATCTGTGCCTGCTCACGCAAAGGGAACTGGTCCCCAGAAGCCACGGGGAAGAGCAGGGTCGTGAGAGGGGCTGGCAGCAGCGTGTGCTGTGTGACACTGTGAGGCTGAGTGCTTTCATGTAGCCAGAGCAGACACCTCGCCTGGAGCGTGCTGTGTAAATATGGCATGGAGAAGGCAGAGAGCAGCACAGTAGCATACTGTTTGAAATTGGTGGTGTCTGCTGTTTAATCAGGTAGTGTCAAAGCCAAATACAGTCAAGTTGATGGAAAAAACCTTCCTAGTAACTTTCCTGGGCTTTGGTTCACACCTCTAGTGAGGCTTTATTGAAACTTTTACTGAGAAGTTTGTAATTACTAAGTTTTTTGATATAGTGCATTTTCCTTTGTCTTTACTTTAAAAGCAAAAATTCAGTCTCCAGGATCTGTTTAGTATTCTCTTCTGGGCAGGGACGTCATCACATTTGGGGTGTGGGGGGGTAAAGCAAAAGGAAACCAGGTGATTTTCTTCACCTCAAAGGATTTTAAAGTGGAATATCTTTCAGCTTATTAGAGCCTTCCCACTTTAGTGCTCTCACTCTTTGCTCCACCTTTGAGATAAATATACAGTAATAATAATGATAATAATGATTTACTCTTTCAAGCTCACATTCACTAGATGTCAATTATATGATATTCTCATTGTATGTATTTATAAATGTGGGGCAAGGGTTGGAATGCACAAGAGCATTTATTACAAAGCAAGGATGCTTTTGCACTAAAATGAGTGCAGACAGACCTGAAAGGTGGTGTCTGCACTGGGCTGTCAGGGACAGGCGATGGCACCCGGGGACAGGCAGGTGGGAGCAGTGAGACAGCCTCAACCAGCTGAGCAGGTGATTGTCTGGGCATTGTGGTAACCCAGGCTACTGTCTGGTCAGCATTTAGGCCTTGTTGCAAAAAATGGGCACAAGAAAGGATAATAACCTTTAGATTACCCTGGGGTGAAGGTAGAGCAAATAAATATTCTGTTCATTGTAGTAGTACCTGTAAGTGCTTGAGTGTAGTGATGGTCTTAATTGGGGCTCTCATGCATTTTGATTTTTGACAAAGCTCCTTCTTATTCCAGTTTTTGGAACAGGAGCTCAATGTGTAGATAGCCAACCAAGTCCTTGGACTGGGAGCATTCTCCTTCTGTGGGCAGAATGCACATCCCCAGCTTTGTGTCTCCATCAGAGTATCACAGGTTGCACAGGTTTGCTGCAGTGTGTTCCTGGCTGGTCATAGCAGACACTGCCTGCTCCGGGGGTGCCATGGTGTCACAACAAGGCTCTGATTCTGGATTGTTATAATGCAACTTCTTTCCTTCTTAGAGTTGACTGACTGGATAGAATAAAATACTCCTAGCCTCCAAGTGTCCATAAATGCGTGTGTGGTCCCACACATAGGGTGTTTGGAGCCTGACTGGCAGTAATCATGTTTTGATCCACTGCTGGCACTGTTTCTCTGACCGATGGGGTGTGTTTTGTTTTTCCTATAAACCACGCTGGCTAAACGCAGGGATACTCTGGGCTCTGATGCTCTCAGTAGTCAGTAGCATGGTTTTATGGGCTTGATGCAAACTTGTTTACAAGGAAAACACCCCTATCTCTGTTCATAGGGAGAAACATGCCAAATCTCTAACCATAGCTGTGTTTAAGCAGGAGCTCCACACTGCCATTCTGTCTCCTTCACAGAACTCTTCCAAGCTGCCCCAGAAATACTGGAAGCCTGGTTCTCCACTGTCCAGGACATGTCTGTAAATGCAAACTTTAATGCATGAAGTTCATAAATCACCCAGAAAGGTTTGAACAGACATCCAGTGTGATGCACACAGGACATTGTGCAGTGTGGTAGAAGAGCCTTTACCGGTGTGGCCTTTAGTCTCTCTGGATCTCGGTGTGCTCTGCTGCAAAGCCAGCAAGATTTACTCACCTTTTATAAAGTGTAGAGATGCAGGTGTTACCTCAGGGCTGACTGCTGGCATCAGTTTTGAATCCCCCAAGTTTGGGTCATCTTCCTCTACCTGCAGGGCTGCCCTGGAGCAGAGGCTGTGGGCTGGCCAAGATCAGGCTGTTATCTGGAAATGGGAGCGAGGCCAAGCTTCCCTGACAGTGCTCAGGTAGTCAATGGGATGACTTAAGAGCTACATTCCCCTCTGAGGAAACACACATCTAGGATGCCAGCCATGCTTATCTCCTCTGAGCCTGTTCCCCATGGGCTTTCCTCCCTGTCTTGGAGTCCCAGGGTCTGTGGAAGTGTTTGAGGTGAAGCATGGAGTATGGTCTTTCTGGGAGTAGCCCTTGGCAGTGGGCTACTGGCTGCTGCTGTCTGCTCTCTCTCTGGTGTGTCTGCATTACCTGTCAGGAAAGCTCCCTGGCACAGGTGAAGTCTTCTTTCCAGCCATTCTTGTACCCTCAGGGCTTGATGCAACAGAGAACATCTCAATTACTGCTTTCCTAGCTCTGTGAAGATGAGATTTCTAATTGCTCCCTCAGCATCCTGTGAGGTTTTCCTACTCTTTGACTAAGGTTATTTATTATTTATACATTAACTCATGCATGTATTTTTGTGTGCCTAGAAGGTTATTCCTGATTTTCCCCTCTCCAGCAGGTGCTAGTCTGCCAGTAAACCCCTCTGACCCCCAAGCAAAATACTTTGAAAATCCGTTTTAAGTGTTTTTCAATTCCCATGACCTGCAAGTGCTTTGCTGTTTTGAGCTCAGTATATTTCCTTTGCCTGAAAATTTGATGCTTTGACACCTGCCTCATCTTGAGGAGCCTGAGCTAAGTTTTCCTGTGGTGGATGGTAGAAGAGGCAGCTGAGCTCCTGGTCTTCTGCAGAATGAGGGCAGCTGGCACAGCCCCTGCTAATGCCTAAGTGGGAGGCCTGCAGTTTCCCAGAGCTATCACTCCAGCAACTTTCACTTGCATTAAAATCACTCCGAATTTAAAAACAAACAAACAAGGATATGTGAAGTATTTTTCTGGAAGAAAGCCATGGAGAGCAGATTAAGTGCATGTGCCTCCTCCCATCTCCCAGACATGTCACAGGAAGACAGTTCAGCATTTTCCTCAGTGGGATTAAAACAGGCTCTGGAGGTAGCTTCTGGGATGGGACAGAGGAAAGGCAGCAATAGGAAGGAAGCTGTGTGTGTGCTTTACAAATATGTCTATATCAGGTGAAACTGTCTAGAAACACTGAAGGAGTACTGATGGTAATATGGCTTTTTATTAATGAAAAGGCTGCTTATTTTCAGTTAATAACAAGATACTGTTAGAGAAGAATAAAAAGTGACTCATTCTAGAGGAACATCCATGCTGGTTTTCCATGTACCAGAAGGTTGCAATCCTGTACCTTATGCATTTTACAAGCCCTGGATGTCCTTAACATCCAGTTCATTTTTCCCCTGCCCCCCAAAATTCAGCTAAGTTTTTCTCTAACCTTTCAGCAAAAAGTGTT
Source organism: Urocynchramus pylzowi (assembly GCA_013397555.1). Taxonomy (NCBI): domain Eukaryota; kingdom Metazoa; phylum Chordata; class Aves; order Passeriformes; family Fringillidae; genus Urocynchramus; species Urocynchramus pylzowi. The sequence goes on from VZRH01003646.1 coordinate 1,302,615, forward strand.
TTAAAAAGGCAACCCAGGATGTTTTACTCAAGAGAAATCTAGCAGTAGCTACTTCTGGAATACTCTCACTTGAAGCATATGGAGGAATGTTTTGGCTGTTACTGTTCAGGAAGAAATTTTCTGTTTAAACTTTTGCTGCTGTCTTTGTGATTGAAGCAGTCTGTGTCAAAACTCTGCACTGTTTTGAAGAAGCAGCTTCCCACCTGTTTCTGAGCTGGGCAGCTGTAGCTTGCATTTCTTCCTTTAATACAGACATCCCCAGTATAAATAGTTCCATTTAAACTAAAAATATTGTCGGTGAATTTTCCATGGGTAACAACCCTTGGAGACTGCAGGCATGGTCTGTGCAGGAGAGTCCATCCATCTGTCCTTAAGCCTCCCTCTGTCCTCTGGCTGCAAGGACCAGTGGCCTTTTGAACAGCAAAGGCAATTTGCTGGTGGCACTGGAGGGTGACTGTGTACAGGCACTGCTGCCTTGGTGGATCTCCTGTTTTGAAATCCCTGGGGCTCTGGCTGGAGGGAGCGGGGTCTGAGGACTCACAGCTGGGGACTGGGAGCAAGGCACTGTTGCTCAGCCCCTTGGCCTCCCTGCCCATGGTGCTGGCCACACTGCTCAGCTGTGATGGTGTTGGGTTTTCTACCATCCCTTGGGCTGTAGGACTGTGCCCTGAGGTTGGCCAGAATGGCCATTGGGGTTGCTGTTCTACAGAATTCTCCTCTTGGAACGTTGAGGGAGTGTGCAGGTGTTTGGTAGGGTTTGGGGTTTTGATGTGAGATCAAACACATGTGCTTTGCTTTGTTTTCACTGCTGTATTGCTCTGCACTGGAGCAACAGGAGAGCATGGTCAAAGAAATGAGGTGGAAAGGAGAGGTTTGTAATTGGTTCCATTAGAGTTGATGCCACCGTCCTGGCCAGACCCTAAGAATATTCTTTTATTCTTCCAATTTTTTCTCCTCCTTCTGGCAAGCTCTAGCACTGCCCGCAGCATGGGGTTATTTCCCATTGTCTTAATTCTGGAGTTTTAGGTGCTCTGCCAAATGCAGTAGTGCTGGACTGAAGAGCATCTTATGGGCAATCACCAGATGCTTCCTGGGGGATTTGAGGGTCTGTGGAAGACTGAGATCATAGCACTGATGTTTTTACCACTCCTGAGTAAAGGTTACCCAATGCTTTCCCTGTATGCCAAGGGCTTTGTGGGGCTTTGCCCATCATGTTATCCCTACAGTGATTCTGAGCCATCAGGCACCTGATTCATCTGGTAAGAGTGAGATTGTTCTCTACCAAGCACTGGCAGTTATGGGGTTCCAGGTATCCTGTGTTGGGCTCTTGTGTGGAGCTGAAACTTCTCGGCTGTTGTCTTACTGTGTGTGAGAGGCGTTGGCTGGGTTATGATAAAAACTGACTCAGATGAGGGTGAGGGTGCAACTGGCCATGTGATTTGGTTCACAGGTGGCTTGAAATGATCCTAAGGAGTCAAATGAAGAAATAATGTCCACTGTTTGTATTTGTGGAAGGAGAGAGTCTTCAGTTAGTACTAGCAAAGGTCTGACAGTCAAATGTGTGTTTTATCTGCCAGCAGCTTGTCCTGCCTGGCCCTTCATCAACCTTCTGCATCTGGGCAATGTGAGCTGTAGCACATCTCGGCCAAACTTCTGTTGCCAAAAGGCTGATATGTTCCCTACTGTACGTTGTGGCAGAAGGGGTTAAACAGCAGTGGTGGTTTCAGGCAGTAGCACTGCAATAAATGCTGAGGTGACATGGGAACACTCTTCAGCTGACGTCCTTGTGAGCCTCTCGGTGACATCAAACTCCTGGACCATTTCCAGTGGAGTTTGGCCTTGCCCCAGTGACAATAGATGTTAATCTGTTGGCTTGTCAAAAAAACGTGTTAGTGGTTTTTTACAGATCCATTTCCAACCCTCAGATTTCCCTGCTAGTAAACACAGCATTATGTCATTGTTTTACCAGGAGCCAAGCACCAAAGCCAACTTTGCAGTGCTCTCATCAGCAAGTGTCCATTCACTCTGGGGCTTTATCTGAGTTCCCAGGCTTTTTTTCCCACTGATGCCCATGTTCTGGTCTCTGTGTCCATCAAACACCTATGATGGTTTGTGGGAAATGTGTAGGGTCTAGCAGTTGTGGGCAGCACTTTCCAGTGCATTTGTGTCAGATGAGGCTCCTGTACCTGCTTAGCAAAAATAATGCCTTGGTTTGTAAACCTTGATCTTCTGGTTATGTTAGCCAAGACAAACTCTTGGATTCTACATGTAAAACAAGGTGGTTTTGCAGCCCAGCCTTGCCTCTAGTTGATAAAATAATAGCCAAGTCATAGTCACAGGCAAGGCCCTGCCCATGCTAGATCCTGTTTGTTTCAAAACACAATAGCTGAGTTCCTACTAAAAAGACTGGTTGTCAAATTGCTAACATTATAAATTAACTTCCATAGCTTTCAGAAATAACACCACAGATGAAATAAAACTATTTATAGTATTCTTGTAACTCTTGCTCCTTAGTTTGTTTCTAGACTTATTATAGCTGTTTCTGTGAAGGATATGGAAGAAAAGATTTGTAAAGTTACCTTCAGTGGTCAGGATCCAATCTGCTTAAAACAGACAAGCCTCCCATCTGTATCTCTGGTCTTTCTGGGGCTGGGAACACTCCAATTTTTCTCATACCAAACCTGTCTGAATTCATATCCCACATCAGCTGAAGTAGTATAGAAGCAGAGGAAAGAGGAGAAAAGAGAATTGCTCATCTGAATGCAGAGCATGAATTATTCTGATACAGGCACAGGTAGGTGATGAACAGGTTCAGGTTCTTGGCTATAGTGAGGAATTACAGCATTCTCATGTATGAGGTGGAATGTGATTTAATTTTATTTATGTGATTAGGTTTTTAACACTTTGTTGACAAGTGATACTAAGACTGAAAGGACGAGTGGTTCAAGCAAGGAATTGACAAATTTCTGGGCTAAAGACTGCTATTAAACACAGCAGTCAAGTCATGTGTTTGGGTCAGAAAGTCTGTTACCTGCCATCTGCTTAAGACTAAGCACACTGAGTTATCTGTGCTGCTGTTAAGCAGTTACCATCTAAGTTTATTAAAAAGATAATGCTGAGCTTAGGTACATCTTCATTCTGGCCCAGCCAGTGTTTTCTGCTGCCTTCCCAGATGTCCCTTAGGTGTGTGGCAGTAGCTCAGGCTGCTGAGCCTTGCTCTGTGTTGTTCATAGCAGTGAAAGCTGTTGAGTCTTGACCAGATGAAGTCAGGAAGCACAGTGCATGCTGTAAGGAAGCGACCCTTCCATCATCACTTCCTCTGCTCCATGCGCTTCTTTCTGGATCCCATCACATGTTTATGGTCTAGTTGCACATCTGGGCTTGGCAGATCACTTTCTGTTTCCCAGCCTTGGGTCAAGTGGCAGTTTATTTTGTTAGAGATACCATGTCTGGTATTACTATTAATATATATTTAGGTTTTGTACTTACCTAATGCCTTTCATCCAAGGGTCCCCCAACACTCTGTACATCAGCACCTCTTTGCAAGGTGGGCAGGTCAGACAGAGAGCATTGTGTTTGCAGCAGTATGTCTGTCTCCTGCAGAAGTGTCTTCTCAGAGCTGTCACGAGACTAGTGGATAATATGGGCTGATGGAAAAAAGTGTGTCTTTTGTGGCTGAAAGTACTGAGTGGGTCCTGGAACAGTAGAACACAGACCTGGGACAGATCTAGGCCATTAATGCTGTACAAGCATATTGCATTCCCACATAAGAACCTTCAGGGTTGGGTTAGCTTGAGTGGAAGCTTCGAATTTCTTCTGATGGTTAATGACTTCCAATGCAGACCTTTTATTATCCACAAGCATCCTGTTCTCACACCAGTTTTGTACTTTTGCATAAACGCGTTTCTTCGCTCGGTTTGATTTGACCTTCTGTCTCGCTTCTCTCCACTACCTTCTACAGAATATTCATGTTCCTTCTTAGCCTTCATTCTGCCAAGCTGCTCTGGCCTCCACCCTCAACGGTAGAGAGCAAACAGCTTTTCCTGCCTCTCGCTTCTTGCAGTCACTGCAGACTGAATACAGGTGAGTTGTTTAGCCCAGGCAGTGGCAACGGTTCTGTGGGCAGCCGAGCGTGTGGTGGGTTACTTGCACTGCTGGGCACAGCCTTGCTCATGTTGGCAGGGGCCACATGCAGATGCCAAGAGTAAGTTTGGCTTTGATGGGGTGGTTTTCCAGATGTAGCCAGGTGTGATTTGGAGCAGATGTGCTCCTGGGCCTGTCCTGTCCCTGAGCTGTGTCAACACGAGGGAGGATGCCTGTAACTTGTGATTCTGTCACAGTTTCATAGCTAGTCCCAAATCCTTGCAAGTGACACTCCACTTACAAAAGCAGAGGAGAGAAAATGTGGCTGATTATGTTCTCACGTTAGCTTTAATGAAGGTAATTTTAAGCAGATGGTGTCTATTGAATGTTCTGATGGCACCAATAAACTGGTTTTCAGCAGGTCTTGGGAATAGAGTTGGAGAGAAGGGCATGGTTGTAGAGGGCAGCAGGTTGCCTGATGACACTCTTGGCAGGGTTGCTGGAGCACTTGGATGAAGCCTCCTCTCACTTGGACGAGCTCTGCACGTCCTGCTTGGGTGAGAGGAGAGGTGGCCTGCGGTTTCTGTCTGAGCTTCAACAACAGTAACTAATTCCAGATTGACGCTGTGGAAGTGTGCTGTTTCTGTGGAGGGAGGACAAGGGGGGAGCCAAACACAGCACGAGTTTCTCAGTGCTTGGGGAAGGGAGCCAGGGTCCCCTTTGGAGCTTGTAGTGTTGGCAGACACAGAAATGGTGTGCCACATCTTACTGTATCGGCAGAGACAGCTGGGGCGATTATCAGCACGCTCCTCTGTAGGCTGGTTTGTGATGCTGATGAACCAAAAATGATGCTGGGATGTTTCAGACAAGCACACTCTCTTTTCATCTTCCATATCTGCTATTTTTTAATATTTTTGGCATTTGTCTCTGGGATAAGGACAAGGCCATAGCACCCCCTGGGATTTAAGTCCTCGTGAGTCTTAGTTGTGAGGTTAGAGACCTACTGCCATTAAATTTAGTGTCACTTGAAGCTGTTCCTTTTACAAAGCTGGGTGCTGACTCTATTCCAAAGTACTGAGCTCCTTGTCCAAAGCTGTCCTTGACCCTGGCTGTTTGGCCAGCTATCCTGCTGGCTGGTGTCTGTCCATCCCCCTGTGCTGGGGAACATTCCCAGGACCTGACATGAAGATTGCTCACTGTCCTCTCTGGCACACTCAGTGCCTGTTTTTTTAACAAATCAGTCCTACAAGATGTGTCAGTAGGACACATTTAGGATGGCTGCAGCCTATTTCATCAAAGCAGCCTGAGACTCATTTGCCCTTCAGATGTTGAACTCTGTCATAGAGGCTGTTTTCTTTGGGAGACCCCAGAGGGGAACATGGTCCCTTATGTTTTAAGGCAGCTTTCACACTGAACTTTGTGGTCTGTTTCAGAAGTGCTGGTAGAAGTAACATAGGCTTTCTTGGACTTAAATTCACTGTTCAGTGGAGGAAAAATGTGCAGAGACCACTTGTTAAAATGGTAGCTCTTATCTTTGCACTTTTCCACAAACATCAGTGAAACCACAGAAGCACTTTGGAGCCTGTGCTTACTGTGACAGTGTCACCAATAGGTAGCAGTGTGGGGGATCATGAGGGAAGCTCTTGCAGCTCTTGAATGTAATTTGCTAAAGGCAAAACCAGAAGGTTACAAACCGGTGGTATAATGATGATTGTTCATTGTTAAGTTTCTGTCAAAAGGGTTCATGTGTAGAGAGACTGAAAATGGGTGGTGGGGAGGAACCAGGGCTGGTGAGAGTGCAGTGATGCTTTGTGCTTCCAGCTAACTGCTTCTCCAAGACTTGTGAAACACTCATACACCCCTGGTGGAACCCATGCAGTCCTGCATGGAAATGGTGTGGATCTTAGTGGCTGTTTTTTGTTCCTGCAGGGTGGGAGATCTGGCACAACCTGCCTGTTGTCCCTGAGCAGATCTTAGGAAAGAGTGGTCCCAAGAGAGTGGATTTGGGGTTTTGTAGGCCTGCCTGAGACTGTTTTCTCAGTTTTCTGTGTGTTAGAAACTGCACTGTTTCTGGAAGTTTTTGAGCTGCCCACACCAGCATCACTTCAGCTGGTGCTGGCCAGTATCAGGTGTGGCTCTGGTTTTCCACTGCTGCTCTGGCTGCTTGAATATGTTCTGGGGCAAGAAAAAGGGTTGTCCTTAGTAGTGTTTTAGGTGATTGCTGAACTCATCAAGGAGCTCTTTGTTTTAGCTGCTGGCCTGAGTAGCTGGGGTCAGCACTGTGCACTGACCAGGGAGGCAAAAAAATCATCTCCTGGGCAGTTGCACGGTTGGGACCCTTGGGTGTGGAAGGAGCCATTTCGTGTCAGGTGCAGCTGCAAGCACCTGGGCCAAACAGCAGATGCCTGGCTCCCTGTCCAGCCCCCCCAGAGATGTGGTGTCTGTGAAGGCACAGGAACAAATTGTGAAGTAGGAAGGTGGGACAATGTTAATGATAACGTGCCTGAGATACTGGGCCCATTTCCTGAGGTCATATTGCCTCATGGGCAGATGGGGATTAGCAGGAGTTGGGCTGGAGGGATTGCCAACAGCTGTCACTCATCTTAGATAAAGGGAGGCTAACACTTAGCAGTGCTTCTCTGGATATAAAATGCTTACTAGACTTTTTGTTACCCTAATACTTAAAGATTATACAACGGGCATTAAAATTAAAAACATTTATTGCACAACTCTTTCCTCTGAAGTTTTTTCTCTGATGTGAGTTTTCAAAAATTGGTTAGTTCTCTTTCACTGGGAATGTGCAGCTGAGGAAGAAAACCAATTGACTCTCACCAGGTAACTCTGCCACATCTGAATTCCTCCTTGTGTCCATGGAGGTTTGCTGGGCAGAGGAATTGAGGTGCCTCATGCTTGAGCAGTGAACTGTTATAATGATTTTGACTCCACATGCTCAAAACTGATGTTGCAAAGAGATGCTGTTGCCAAAATTGCAGGGGCAGGGTTTGGTCTCCCTTTGATCTCCATTTGAATCTCATGGGCCATTTACTGCAACTTAATAAGTAACAGTGCATGAGTAGTGGGATGCTCACCCTGCCTCAAACTCAGTCTCCTCAAATAGATGGTAGAGCAGACTTGCTTTCTTTGTAGATAAACTGAGTCAAATGGTCTTGCAGTGCAGGTCAAGGTTTATGCAAAGATGCCATGAGTTAACTAATGCATGTAATAAGGTAAATCATAGCACTTTGACAAAGTGTGTGATCAATGTTGCGTGGTTTAGTGAGCCAGCTGAAGTGGCTTCAGGGATTGGGAGCTTTTGGTTGTATCTCTTCAGTGTGGTTTGATGTTTGCTCAATATGAAATGATTCATCTGATGAATTAAGGGTGAATCAAAGGCCTCTTTTGCAACTCCCACTGCTTCACTGTTTTTTGTGGTGGGAAAATCTTTTCATTTCTGTCCTAGTTTAATAGATCTTTGTAAAGTAACATGCTAATGATGATTCTGGCCATGGAGTGCTATGGATTTGCCAGCAGGAGAGTCTGTTATCACAACGTGAGTTGCCTCCCTCTCTCAAACTAGGTCTTCTAATTTGATTTATTTTGAGTTTCTTCGGATTTCTACAATCTGTAGCTTTATTATCCTGTGTTAGTTGCTGTTGTCTTAGACTCTAAGAGTTTTCCTTCATACTGACAGGAGGAGAAACAGGATATAAAACTATTATCATTACTGTTGCTGAAAATAGGCCAAATTACAAACATACTAAGTGTCTTTCAATCTTATTTAGAGATACAGTAATATTCCTTAGGATGCCCTAAAACTCTTCTAGTGAAATATATCGTTAACCCACTAGAAATGTGATTTCCTAATCAATATGAATTTTTTAAATCAGATTCAGCTGCATGCTTAGCATTCCCTAGGTAGCACAAACCCCTGGTGACAGAAATTACTTGGGCTGTCCTGTGCTGGGGGAGAGTTGTACGTGTAGGGGCAAGAAGCTGAAGTTGCTGCAGCAGCTGTTCCTGACATTTTGCAGAATGCAGTGGCTCAGTTTTTCGTGGGCTCTCAGCTGGCCTTGCAGCCATGAGGGCTTCTTTGGCACATCCCAGCTCCGGGGCTCCGGGGTGGCTCAGCTGTCAGGGGACAGCACTGAGGCAGGGGGTAGCCCCTTACTGGCTCTGTGGTTGTTGGGGGCTGCCCCAGCAACAAAATCCGGTCTATTTTTATTTTTGGAAACTGGCTGGGTAGAATTCTGCTCTGTGCAGTGCTAAATTAGAGAATGGAACTGTGGCTGAGGGCTGTGTGTGTCTCTTTGCTCCTGGCAAGGAGGACAGTGGAGAGCCATGGCCTTGCTGCCCACCAGTCCCCTAAGGGCAGGATGAGTGTGGTCACCCCCAGGCAGTGCCTTCCCCTGCCTCCCACTGGCCTGGCTGGCATTAGTGCTGATCCCTGCCTCTCTCCACTCCTGGGACCTCACTGGAGAAAGGCCAAGTAGAGCATGGGAGGCCTCTGTCACCTGGGCAGGAATCTGGGCTGGCTTTTGGGCTGCCCTCACGCTGGGTCTGCCTCTGCAGCACTCTAACATAGAATAGAAAGGTTCTTTTGAAGATGAAAGTGAGCAGCTTTTGGAAGCTGCTCTGCAGTGGGGCAAATACAAGGACAGGGGTGTTTGGGCAGGTGTTCTTTCCCATGTACTGGTGGTATGAGTGGCTTCAGGTTGTTACTGTGTCTCTGGGCACGTGGTGTACATCCCCTTTTCTAATACCCCTGCAGCTCCCACCAGAGGAGCAGATGGGTCTGATCCCAGAGCCAGTCAGGCTCTTGCTGTGTAGGGTGACAGTGCTGCTGGGCCAGGGGCAGCCCTGATCCTCTTCCCTGCGACCTCCTTGTCTTGGTGCTTCTCTGAGACTGTGGCTAGCCAGTTCACGGAGCCAAAAGAGTCCCAAATTATTTCCTTTTTTGGAAGAGTAGCTCTGATGTCGGTTGGAAGGCAGGAGCTGTGGTCAGGGATGCTATCCTGTGCTGGGGTAAAGTGTCATCTCTTCCAGCTACTCCCAACCACAGGTCACATCCTCCTCCCAAACCAGTGGGGATTAACTAGAGCCCATTTCCTGTAGGGTTTTCTTCTTCTGTACTTTCAAGGGGCAGCACACCTGGTCCTCCTGGCAGATGTGTGGTGGTGCTAACCACAGGAGGGAAGGGGCAGCACCAGGCCATGGTGAGCAGTGACCAGCTGCCTCCCACATCTGCCCACCTGCAGCTCAAAGCAGATCTGACCCCCTCAGCTGGGCAGTGGTTGTGCCTGTGACTCACCAGTCTCTGTGACACACACAATGTTCAAAGTGCTTTTGCACATAGGAAGTAGTTTAACCATAGCTTTGCTCACTGTTTCAGCAAATTCAACCAGAGTCTGCATTGTTAAGTGCAAATGTCACACACACAAATATAAAAACATCTGGTTTCAAGTGAAAAGAGTGAGGAAATGGGTGTTGTGCTTAAAGTCAAGTCTGCATCCTGAAGTCACTCCTCCACAGCTAGGTTTTGTTTAGATAGATTCAGTGTAACCTGTAATATGAAGACTTAGATTGTACATAGAGGATTAGAGCAAAGGCTGAGTTTTTGCCATAACCCTGAGCTTTCTGCCTGGGTCATAAGCATTTTGGAGACATTTTTCCTGTCTCTGGACATCTTTTTAGTGAGTTCTCCTGCATGCTTCACTACCTCTTGCGCTGGTGTGCAGCCTGTTGGGGATATGCCTACTGACTTCAGATTCCAATTTACAGTTAGGATAAATTGAATCTCAGCCCACATTGAATGGGGCCCATTTATTAAGGAAAGGCCTTCTTACTGCAGGCAGCTGTAGAAAGCTGCTGTCCCAGCACTGGTGGCCAGCTGCCTCTTGAGGAATTCAGTGCCCTGTACGTGTAGCTGGGTCATCCTCCAGCTTTTCCTGTTACTGTAGCACTGTGTGAAGGAACATGCAAATACATTTTCTATAGATCACTGCAACTCTCTCAGAACTCCATCCTGTTCTTGGCAGCTTTCAAAAGTGTGTGCTTGCTCCAGATTTTTGGCCCTCTCTGGTGTCTGTGGGAAGTGGGAGAGAGTTTTTGATTATGTATTCTCTGCAGCAGTGAATATGCTGTCACACTGTGTGAAGGATTAATGTCATTTTCATATGGCCTAGAAATTTTAACTTTGCAAACTAAAATGAGAAACAAGTAAACTTCCTTTTCATGCCTTTAAGACAAGAAAGTTTTGGGTGCTTGCATCTTTCTTATTGGAAACCATTTGATATCACTTTAAAGGATGCTGGACACGTACACCGATTACGTATTTATCATTTGATAGAATCCTTGCACTGCCCTGCAGGCCTTTTAAACTCAGCATTAGTTTAAAAACACAATATATGAAGCCCTATCAGTGCAGCCTATCAGGATAACTAAATATTATGCATGGAGCAAAATATTTCCAATTCATTATGAAAATTAGTGTTCTCTGCAGTGTTATGCTTCAAGCGTGTGGTTCAAAAGATGTGATCAAGACATCAAAGAGAGGAAAATGATTAAGATAGCAGGAACTGAACCAGCTGCCTTTCCTTTGGTAATTAACAGACCATCTCATGCATTGCCCTGCTGAAATTGCAAACTTTCTTTTTTCCCCTCTGAGAGCTGTGTTCTGAAGTGGGAGTCATTTTACTGCTTTTAAAATGAGCTGTTTAATTTTATACTCAGAATAAGAATTACCAAGAAGTAAGAGTCAGCTTCAGCACTGTGCTATAACCTGGCTCTTTAGTCATCAGAACAGTTCCCAGGGTCACTACTGTTTTCTCCTGTTTTAGGTGGGAGGATGGGACCAGTGATCAGTGCCTTTGGTCTGTCTGACATGGCTGAGGTGTGCACACAGGTTTGTCCCCCTGGCTGCTCTGGGTCACTGTGAGACATGTCTAGTGCCAAGAGTATGATTGCAGATCTCACCTGGCAGTCCCCACCTGGTTAGGAGAGCTGAGCTGCCAGAGGTGCTGACCCATCCTGCCATGGTTCTCAGTGTCTGCCTGGGAGCCACTTCTTTATAGCTTGTCTTCTTCTGCACTGCACCTGCTACAATCTCCATAGATCTGGTCCAAGAGGCAAGAAAAGAAAGTATGTGCAAGTCCTGCATGGACAGTAATTCAGTGCATCCCTCAGGTTTAGAGGTCTCTGCCCTGGCACATTTGTGGGGTGACCTTAAGCAGCTTTTTGGACTCTCACATCTCACTTTGTGAATGCTAAGCATTAAAAATCCCAGTAAACACGAGAAAGGTAAAAAAAAAGTTGAAAGCAGATTGTTCTTTTTTGTTCTGCCTACTTTTTTTCTTATAAAGAAGGCAGGTCTGTGCCATCACAGGACCTTGTACAGGTGTGCTGGAGTTGCCTGTAGTCTTTGGTTTGTGTAACTGGGACAGCACAGATGGAGCTTGTGGTGTTTACTTAACTTCTCATCCTGGATGTTGGGGTTTGCACTGCAAACCTTGCTCCTTCAAAGCCAGCTGGGATCTGCCTCTGTCTGAGTGTCAGGGCTGTCTGTCCCCATGCCATGTCACTAAAGTATTACAGTCCTTCTTTCTCCAGGGTACACAAACTGGTCCACAGAGCCAGAACTCTGTGCTCCATGCCTGCAGTTGGGCCAGCAAGCCAAAATATGTTGGCTTTTCCAGAGTTTGGTCTGCTATGGGCACATGAAACTGGTTCAGACCCCACATCTTTGGTTTGTTAATGTCCCCTGTTATGATAGGAGCAGACCATCTCCTTCAGGCAGCAAGGAGAACAAGATGAGGATGGGGCTTCATGGAAGGGCTCACCTGCTTTGAAATTTCAGCCCCTTGAAGTGAGGGATATTTGAACTGCAGCTTCACTGAGAGGAGTTTCTCAAGGGAAAAGCAGTGGTGAAACATCACTCACAGCAACTCAAGTATCAGGAGACATGGCTTCTGTCCTCACCCTTGCTGCACACTGTTGTTGGCAAATCAATCATCATCTGAGGTTTTTCTCCCTCCTTTTTCCCCCCTATCTTTTTAAAATCAGAGTTTCAGAATTACCTTAATGAAGGCCAGGGTGGCCACTGGTGTTTTTTAGCTTGATGCAAGCTATTGTCTTTTCCTTGTCTTTTCCCTACTTCATTTTTGGGGGATATAGGGGCGTTTTTCCATCTCTGTCAATTTTTTCAGCTTAGCAGATGCCAGGTGCCTCTATAGGATGGTACAAGTGATCTGTGCAGTCACAAGGAGAGACAGTACTTGCAAGTTTAGTTCTGTTCCCTGCTCAGCTGTCCTGACTGGGGATGTGACAGCAGTGACACCAGGGTTCTGCAGTCATGTGTTCAACAGCCTTGTGATTTACTAGATATGAAGTATATTTAAAGTATATTCTGGGGTAAGGCTACACCTCCTTTTTGGAGTGTGGTCAGACCTGTGTTCTTCCTGCTGATACCAGTTTCAGATAAGGAAGAAGGTAAAAAAAATCTTGGTGGTTTTTTGTTTTAATCACTTCATCAGACAAGTTGTAGCTGTAAACAAGGAAATTATTGCACATGCTGTTTGTGACCAGTTGTTGATTTATTCCTGGAAAAAAGTTCCTCTTTGCATTTTCTTCCCCAGAATTCTCTCAGCTTTTATGCAAAGGCATGATACAGCCCTATCACCTCTCACAGAGCCACATTGCATCAGAGGAGGTGTGTTATTGTATGATGTTCTTTGAGTCTGGCCCCAGCCAAGCCTCGCAGGTCAGACAGTGTCAGGAAGGAGGGAAGACAGCACTGTTAACTCTTTAAAAATCTGATGAAGGGGGCAGATAGATCAAAAGGAAAATCTGAGTGGGAGCTGAGACTGCTTGGGTGAGCTAGAAATTCTTCTTTAATCAAAATTACAGCTTGCCCCGGGCAGTCTAGAAGTGATGTTTGGTGCCATCTCGCTGTGTTTTTGGGGCTGAGTGGCAGCCCCAAATCCAGCCAGGCTTGATGATGGAGAGAGGTGTGTGGGAGTAGAGCATGCTCAGCACTTTGTAGGATAAGAGCTTTTTGTCAGCTTGTGTGAAATAAAGTCAGAGCTTAGGGACAGAAGTGATGGGTGGTAAACAGCTTGAACAAGGGAGATCAGACTTTTCTCTTTCTGCTCACAGTCATTTCCTCCCTCAGTGCTTTGCTCCAGCTGTAATTTTGTCATTGTGTACAAATTGGTCACAATGACATGTACTTACCAAAAACCTCCATTGTGCATGTGTAGTCCCCAAATTGTCCTCAATTCCTCTTGTAATAGAGCTTCTGTCTGCAATGGAAGCAACTGGCTAGAATTGTGTATTTTTAACTGTTGTTTCAGTGAAACAATACAAACTTGAGAATTGTCATTGCAGTTAATGCTCAGTACAAAAAGGATGTTTTTTCCTGCTGAAAGGTGGAAAAAGGCTTTTACTTGAATTTTCATCCTCTGGAATAAAATACTGCATCTTGTGCAGAAACTAAAAGCGCTGTTGAAAAATGCTGAGTGCAATAAATTAGTAATTTTATTTAGTTTAAAAGCTTTTTTGAAAGGAAATCACTCCCAGTTTTGCCCTAGAAAAGCAGGAATTATCTCTATGTGTAACATAAAAGGGAGCCTAACCAGTGGACAAAATAACTAAGCCATCCAGTGTTTAAAGCAAACATCCCAAGCTTTAAGCTTCTCTGATCTATTACATTAAAATTCACTCTTGGAGATGATTCAATAGGGAAGGTTCCTGTCTCCTTGGATAAAAGAGAAATTCAGCTGGAAGTTAAGGCCTCTGTTGGATGCCCTGGCTCTGTGGCCCTGCAGAAGGAGGCTGCAGTGGGGGGATGTGGCACCATGTCCTGCTGGATCCATTCAGCTCCTGCCTGCAGCCAGGGACGTGCCACCACCCCAGAGCTCCATCCCTCTCCTGGCTCATTCCTTATCTGGACAAAGGTGAGGGAGGCACAGAGTGTGATACCCACAGGGTGAGTAGGTGTCTCTGATGGGTTTGAATTCCAGGCATTTCAGCTCAGAGCTTCTGCTAACCCTGTGTTCTCTGAGCTGCAGCAGTGCCAGCAAGTAGCACCCAGGTGTATAACCATCTTGGAGCTCTGGAGTGACCATGCTGGCTTTTGGGAAACCAGCCACAGTCTAAGCAGGGCTCCCAAGTGGCTCCTTCAGTCTCAGCTGCTGGCAGTCATGGACACAGTTTCCAAGGGCTGGGATCTCCTGCTCTGCAATGAATTCCCTTTCTCAACATACAGTTTCTGATGTAGCATGAAAGGACCCTTTGGTCTTTCAGGATCTCTGATGCAGCTTCTCCTGTTAAATCCCTTAGCACAAGTTGGCTGATTCCTTATTCCTTATAAATTAAAAATATCTAGTCCTCCTTGTAAGAACTTGAGGTCTACTCAAGGACCTTCTGAGGTCTACTCAGAAGGGAACCCTGCTCTTCTGATGCTTGCAGGCTTCACCTGTGAGCATGTCATACCATTAGTGCCTAATGCAGGGATATCTGGAAATATTCACTGCTTGGGGGGCAGTCCTGACAGGGGCAAGTGTCTGCATTAGAGGACTGAAATAGCAGCAAGAGAAGGGCCTGGACTCTGTGCTCTCTGTGATGTACGTGACTCGAGACAGCTGCAGGCTCTGCTGGTGCTTCTTGGTGGGAATAGTTTAGAGATTTTGCACAAAGCCCTCCCCACCTGAACGGGATGAAGGGGAGGAATTTGGCACACAGGTTTCAGGTACGGCTGCTGTCCATGTAAAAAGCCAGACGTGTTTTAAGTGATCAGAGGATCCTGTTCAGACCTGGTATCATGCTATTCACTTCAGCTGGTTACTAATCCTGGCACTGAGTTTGACCCTCAAGCTTTTTGTTTTTATCATGTGCTTTGATACAGTCATAAAAATACTGACTGGCTGGCAGAGCTCCAGGGCTTGGCTTTATATTCGAGCAACTGCGAAACGAATGTGCTTATCGTGGTTTTATGCTTCAGGATATTGTCCTTTCCCCCTGCCTGCCCCCTCAAGATTATTTTAAACTTCACATTCCAGTTCTGGGGACAACTATGTTGCCCTCTGCACGTTGTGCAGGGCAGGTTCATCCCAGGATTGCCTTTGCTTTTGGCCTCAGACCTGGGTCTGTGGAAACACAGGACTTCAGTGGAAATACTGCCCCAGGCACCCTGGGAGAGGAGATGGAGTTGGAGGTGGGCTGGGGCCTTGGAGGCCCTCCTTCCCCCGTGGTGCTGAAGCCTGTGCTCTCTCCCACCAGCAGTGCCTGGAGTTGGAACTTTTGCAGCATTTGGTGCTGGGATATCCCATCCCTGCTGGGCTGTGGGGGCTGTGTGTGTCTGTGTGCCTGCACACGGAGCGAGACGAGAGGTGTTCCAAGAGAAAATCCCTGTGCGTGACTGAGCTGCTGTGCCCCCCTGCCAACGAGTCAGCAGGCTTTTTATATCCCACAGAATATCCCATAGGACTTGAGTGTGCCCCAGAGAGACTCCAGGGAGTTTATTCTGCTGCTGGGAGGAGCAGCTTTGGTTGCATGGGGTGCACTGTACTGCTGCCTTTCAGCAACATGGCCCCCGTATTAGTTGTGAATTTCAATATAAATGTGCCCTTATTAGTTGTGAATTTCAAAATAAATTATTATTGGCCCCCGTATTAGTTGTGAATTTCAATATAAATGTGCCCTTATTAGTTGTGAATTTCAAAATAAATTATTATTGGCCCCCGTATTAGTTGTGAATTTCAATATAAATGTGCCCTTATTAGTTGTGAATTTCAAAATAAATTATTATTGGCCCCCGTATTAGTTGTGAATTTCAATATAAATGTGCCCTTGATTCTTGCTTCACAAAGGTCTTCCCTTCATTTCTGTGAATAACTGCCTTCCAACTCCTGAATTTTAATCTCTGCTCTACAGTGCCCCTAGAATAGATTTTATCTGGGTTTAACTAGACCTTGCCTTACCATGCTGCTTCCCTATGGGCTGCAGAGCAGTTCAGTCTCCCAGGTACTGCATCCAGGTTATATCTTCAGTTGCTGATAAAGAAATTGAGGGAATATACTTTTTGTTTGCTTTGTATAGGGAAAGTACAGCTACTACTCTTCCCCATTCCTGCCAAAGGGCAATTTCATCACTGCAGAGGGACATTGCACCCTGTAAGAGCAAACTTACCTATGCTGACGTGGATAGACAGGACTACTCCTTGAAGGCAAGTAGATATCCAAGAGAGCATCTTTCCTAGGCCAAGGTAGGACATAAGGTTGAGTCAGATGTTATTGACCTTGGGCTACATCATCCCCTGGAGCAGGCAGCTCCCCAGCATGCTCCCAGTAGACTTCTGCCTATTCTGCTGTCCAGGATGGGGAGGTGAGATGGAGACCTCAGTCCTGGTCTGTCTCAGGCAGTGCATAAACAGCTGCTGGGCAGGGTCTGGATCCTCTTGGATTCTGCCTGTGCTCTCTGTTTTGTTCCAAGTGCTGCTAATAATTAGTCAAATAAAATGATTACTAAGAAAAGGAATTTGCTTTATTGGAAGAATGTTCCAGGAGGGTTTTATAGCTCTGGAATAGTATCTTGCCAATCAAATAAGTATCACAGAGTGAAGAGAAACACAGTAGCCAGCTTGGCAGTCACTAGGCCAGCACTGCCTGTAGCACAAGGCTTGAAATAAACTTGGTATGAAAATGCATTATTTTATAGCCACGTTGCTCTTTTTTCCTGGAAAAAAATATTGCCTCCAAAACGTTTTTTTTTCTTTTGTCTTGTCTGGCACTGTCAAGTTTGTGTCCCAGCTGTGTGTGCAGGTACTGATGTTCTCAAGCTTGTGAATTCCCTCTGCATTTCACCTCCTTGTTTCATGGCTCTTTAAAACCAAAGCACAAGATTCTCAAAAAGCGTTTCTTCCCTTGTTGGAAAAGCCTCTCCTACTGCCCTCACCTCCAGATGCCATCCCCTCAGCTTTGAGCCAGTGACAAGGTTGAGATGGCTCTTGGATTGGAGCTTCCAAACAAGGCTCCCTTTCAGCCATGTAGCTTCAATTCTATTTTCCTCTGAAAACACTGTGGTTCTTTTTAGGGCCATGTTCTAATGTTTGGGAAACAACTCTTCAATGTTTCACAGTTCAGACTGGGCTTCTCCCAAGCTCCCTCCTCACATCAATCCCACTGGCATCACTGGTCCTTGGCCCTGTGCTCACTTGAGGGAGGAGCTGAAGTTGTTTTGCTGTTTGGCTTGGTCTGAGTCCTACCTGGTTTTGTCATGAGGAGTTTGGTCAGGTTGCTGGAGCTGTGATAGATATCCAAGCCCATTTCCACAGTTCCTTCTGGTGAAGAGATGGTTTCTTGGCAGCTGAAAAAATTCACAAGAACATGAAGCTGGAAGAGAATTTCAGCTCATGTCAACCTAAAAACAGGAGAGGCTGCACAAATATTTTCCACTTTTACCAGATTTGTTGCCTGCTAGGACAGAACAGTTGTTGGGAGCACAGGAGCTACATCCTTCATACTGTGCAACTGAAATCAGTGTTTGCTTCACCAGAGCAGTCCTGAAATTGCTTTTCTAAAGGGGTTACAAAGGAACATGCAAGAGCCTGGATGTGGAGGAAGCTTTGCTTGAGTTAGTTTTAGGAACAGAACTACAAACTGTTACTATAGCTAGATATGTCCAGTCTGAGACACTTGTTTCTGGAGGGTTTTTCTATGTGAGACAAGAGAGATGTTTTACCTCCTTAAAGGGGATTGTAGGTTCATTGCAATCTGTCACTGTCAGCTGCTGATTATTATGTGGCAGTGACAGGAATGGTATTTCCATCCCTTCCCAGCTCCAGGCTGATTATAGCAGCTGTGTTCCTCCATGGGAGAAGGGAATGGGAGTCAAACCAGCTCGTTGGAAAAATGTTAGGAGCCATGCATTAACTGACTGCATCCCTTCCACTCCCTGGGTAGGGAAAAGAGACCTCTGGAAAATGTGGCTGTTGGTTTTTCTGGGATGAGGGAAAACCCAAGGCTTGCATGCCAGATGTCCTTTCAAGGGAAAAAAAAGAATAAAGTGACATGGCTGGGATATTATTTGGGTTGTTTTTTAATGTCACACCTCGATGGAGTCTGAGGTTGTTAACTGGGGGATTGACTCTCAATATTGGGGCCAGATGCAGGGGTTGGCTGAGCTCCCTCACTTCAGAGCTCACTTTTAAATCATGCTTCGATAATTCACCCTGCCAAGGAGATTTGTAGTTCAGTGGTGCTTTGGAGTTAATTTTTGAGCTAAGGAGGGCTCCCATGTCAGTGACAAGGTAGCTGGCTCTCCAGTCAGCCTCTCAGGTGTTTCCAAGTGTGCTGGTGGACCTGTTTGAGTGGCCACATCTGCAGATGGGAATTGGTACCCCCCTTTCCTATAGATGGGATTTCTCTGAACTCCTGAAAAGAGCTTCAGCCTGTTTTGCCTGTCCTGCTTCTTAAATCCGTGGGCCTGCACTGGGGCTAATCAGGTAGAAGTGGGACATCTTTCTGTCTTCTGTGATTTCTCGCTGTGATAGTGATTTGCTGACTTGGGGAGCTGGTGACACTCTTGCCTACTGTGGCTTTTCATGGTTTCAGGCTAAGAGGCAGTGCAGTTGACAGACCAAAGCCATGTGGCAGCCTCTCCACAGAGTTCTGGCTGCTGAGTGACTGCAGTCATGGCTTGGCTTCCTTGCCACCATGGAGGGGCTGCTTCAGATCCCTCCCCAGGCTGCACTACTGTCAGGATGGCATCCACAGCTAGTGAGGTTTAACAAGGGCTGGAAGCATGTGTAGGCTGCTGCAGCTGTGGCAAGAAGTGAGCCAATATGGAGAGGATTCTGTCATCTCCAGCTGCAAGTTGGCAGGTTGTAAGTGATGTGTGAAAATAGGGTATTGGAGCAATTTGTGTGTGCTGGAGTTGTGGAGATGTTGGGCTGGAGGGTTCCTGCTCATCTCTGCAAGGCTGGAAAAGCATTGTTGGTCAGGGGTGTAGACCAAGTGCATGGACTGCTTTTGGGAAAGCCCAGGATTATAGTACAAGGATGATACTCAGCAAGTTGGGATTTTCACAGAGCCCCCAAATCAGCAGTTGTAGAAGTCCAGGCACTGTAATTTGTCACTTCTTGGGACAAAGGGACACAGAGGAAGGCCTTGACAGTCACAGGCTGCAAATCAGTGATGAGTTAAGTGCAGGCTTAAATCCCATTGAAATCTCTGGAATTAAGGCCCTTTTTTGAAGTTTACTGTGTCCTTCAGTGCACTGGCAGGCTGAGTCTCCAAGGGATTGCTGTTGTGATCTCCACAGGCTGTTCAGTCTCTGCCCTGCTCTGTCTAGGAAGATTTCCTCTCCTGAGGAGATGACATTTATCCATGGGACCAAAGCAAATCACTCGTCTCAGTGTTCAGAAAAGGGTTTTTTTGTCACCATGGAGATCAGGAAAAATCTCACCATCAAGTGAGGTCTGCCTCCTTATTTACAAGCCTTGAGGAACATTCTGGCTGTCTTTGCACTGCTGGTGGAGAAGCCTCACAGGCAGCTGGGGGAGCAGAAATCTGTCCTCTGGAGCATGGTGGCGTGAGACACAGCCATGCAGCCCAAGCTGTACTCCTGGCTGTGCCATCCTGGGCAGTCCTGGGCTGTCTGAGACACCCCTGGAGAATGCTGGTGGGGCTGTGGTTTCACCCTGTGGTCAGCCACGTCTCAGGGCTGGTGGTCATCCTCCACTGAAACTACCAGTCCGCTCTCCAACTGGCCTCCTTTGCTTACCCTCAAGAGCAGTTTGGATGGTTAAAGGGAGGAGAGACTGTGGGAGCCTAGTGGTGTCTCTCTGGCACCCAGGCCTGTGGCTTTCTAGTCTGGTAGAGCTCCTGCCATCATTTTGTCTGACTTTGTCCCTTCTGTCAAGTGAGGGCAGCCACAGTGGCTATGTCAGCCAGGATTTGGGATGCCTTGTGGAACACTTACTCCATGTTTGCTGCTTCCAGTGGAATTTGGTTGATTTGTGAGCAGATTTTTGCCCCAGATTTTCTTTTTTTTTTTTTTCCTTTTTTTTTAAACCATGGAATCTATCCTCCTGGCCCCTGGAGTGATGAATCACCCTGCTGCTCCAGCTGGGGGATGTCCAGGATGTCCATTCCTTCTTCCTGAAGCAGACCAAGGCAAATCCTGGGGCTAGTAGCCCAGTGGAATTGCTGAGGGCAGGCCCTCACCTTTGACAGTCTACATCTGCTGGTGTGTGGGCAAGGATTTATTTTTACCTGTGAGCATGCAGGCGGAGAGCTAGCTCCCATCAGCAGCCTGCAAACAGAGCTGGGCCCATGGAGAACCAAGCCCTGACCCCAAGAGCTTTCCTTGCACCTCGTGGCAAGGAAAAAAGGTCTGTTCCTGCCACTGAGGGGTGTGTGGAAGATGGGAAGGGAGGCATTCTGTGAGAGCACAGGATGCTTTCCCTTTCAGCAGAGCCCACCCATAGCACCCATCTGTGAATCCAGTGATTTTACATCCATCTTTGTGTTGTTCCAAGGCAACAAGTGTTTTATATTTAAAGAGTATTAATTTAATATTACTGAAGCCTTAAGAAAAGGCACAGTGGGCCAAGTCCTGCTAGTTTTGCTTGCATTTCACAGGGCTGAGGAGGGTGAGATTTGATCCTCTTTGGATGTACCTCTACTGGAGGGGCGGTTGTGGGGGGGAGGGAAGAGACAGGGGAATTACAACATTGGAAATAAAAAATCCTACCTCTGCCAGAAGCCTTTTTGCAATAAGACACTTCAGGGTGTGAGTTAAGATGCTGTAATTCACACCTCCTGCGTTTTGTGGCATTCAGCCCACTGCTTCATGCCCTGCACACGAGGGTGAGGGATTTCAGCTCAGCTTGCCCCCTGGCCAGCCAGCCCTGGAGCAGAGATGGCTGCAGGGCTTGTCTCTCCCTCCACTTTGCCTATCTGCCTCATGGTAAATTGCAGTGGTGCCTCCAGCTCCTTCCTGTTTAGCGCTTCATAAATTAGAATTTAGAATCACTCTGGGGACCCAGGTTAAAAACTTTGAATCTTTTGAATGAGGATTGGAGTCAAATCCTTGTTTGTTTAAAAGGGTTAGTCACGTGGAAGTGTTGCATCACTATCAGTGATGCTGGGCCAGAGCTCATGTGCCCAGCAAAGATTTGGGGCTCATTGTGTGAGTGAGCTGACTCAGCCAAGCTGCTCTGTTGACCACTATGGACTGACAGTGCTACACCACAGAGGAGATGCAGCTCAGTGTCCATTTGGGCATCTCTGCACCGTGGGGGCCTTTCCTTACTGTACATCCACCTTAACTTCAGCCTTGTAGACAATAGATGTCTGCCTGGATTTGTCTCTTCCTGCAGGCAGAGGAAGAGGCACCTCTGGAGATGGATGTGTACCCTTGTCACCTGCCTAGACAAGGATCTGAGAAGAGTAGCTTTGGCCAGTTTGAGATCCCAGTGTAGGGTTGCTTAAAACTAAGACTTTTTCTCCAAATTCTGCCTAGCAAATTCCTGCTGTCTCCAGATGCTGATGTGCTGTGTGCTGCTGTAATAGATCTTGAAAGCCTGCTGTTACAGTCAGTGATCTTTCTGGGCTTTGGGTGGACATTTCAGCAGATTTAACAGAGTTTCTGTCTGCACAACATACATAATTCCCTTTAAGTGGCTAAGAGTGGGAGAACATTCAGGCTTGGGGAATGAAAGGAATAGGCTTGGTTATTGTTCTAAAGCACTGTAAGCCCTGAATTTGACAGAAATGTAAACTTGTAAGTAATTTTGCTGATTCATGTTTTATTAGTGATTTTGATAGAACATATAATATGGGCATGGCTCTAAAAAGCTTATTTCTAATGGGGCACATGCTGACTTGCAGCCACATACCTTCCTTCCAAAAATGAGTAATTCCCAGGGTATGTGAGGCTTGTGCCTGAGCTGTGAAACAAGAAGGAAGTAGTGTAGCCACTGCCACTCTGGCATCTCTGACAGAAGCTGCATCTCCAAGCAGCAGTGCACATCTCCAGAGAAGATGTGGAGTTTTTTTAAGGGGGGAAGCTGTGCAAGTGACAAAGCCCAGCTTAGAGTGACTGAAAATCCATGGGACTGTTCTTCACCCCCACACTGAAAGAGTCCAGGTTCACAACAGGTGATGGCTTGTGCCAGGACATGAGCCAGCTATGGGGCTGGATCTGGTGATCAGATCCTTTGGCAGTATGGTCACAACTGCTGATAATCACCACCTACCCTAATTTATCATTCTTTTAGGGGCCCATCTTCTTTTTTTCCCAGTTGTACAAGCTGCAGAGAAGCAGGTTGGGTTGGTGGGCATTGCAGGTCAGTAGGACAGCTTTCTCCTCTGGGTGCAGCACAGCCTGGAGACTCATCTCCCAGTTCCTCAGCTGGGGGTGAAGCAAGACAGTGAGACTGTCCTGTCCAGCAGCCATCCCTGTGCCCAGCTTTTCCTACCATCGGCTCCTTGTATTTGCAGGGTTTAAAGGGAGTGACATTTTGAGCAGCTGGGCTGAAAAAAGCATCTCTCCCATGTCTGTGCATCCCGGCAGGGCGGAGCAATGCTCGCTCCTCCCGGAGTGAAGGCGGTCTGGGACTTGCTGGGCATGGCTCAGTGTCCCTGTGCCTGTGTGAGGGCCAGGTTACAGCTGCAGACCTGGAGAGGGATGGGTTTGCACTGCCTGTGACACGGCTGGGGCGGGAGAGGGTGTTCCTGCAAGTGGGAAGGCAGGAAGCCAAGCGTGGGAAAAGGAGGGAAAAGGAGGATGGTTGTGAGAAGAGTAGGAGGGAAGGAAAGGGCAGAGACAATAGTTCAGCTTAGCAAAGAGGCAGTGAGTGAGGGTGTGAGGATTTGGCACAGTATCTTCCTGTAAACCCTGAAGGTCCACAGGAAGAAGGTAATTTTGTGTTTAATTGAATGCCCTGCCGGGAGGGAATCCATTCTGCACAGGACTCTTGCATCACTTTTCCTGGTTTGGCCGGGGGGTGAGGGCTGCAATAGGGAGGGTGCTCCATGTTTGCCTCTTAGGCATTTTGCAGTGCGATTCAGACATTGTTTGCAAGACTAGGACACAAAATCTTTTCCTTCTTTTTCTCTTCTCCCCACAAGAAACAGATTTCTCTAAAGCCTGAAGTCAAAGGTCACTACAGTGAAAGACATTTTTCCAGTGACTTCAGCATTGCGTCTTTCAGGGGCTGTGGAAATTTGTTCCCTTTTTTCCAGGAATTGGTTTTACATTGTCAGGAGTATTTTGTAGAGAACAAGCACATTCATTCTTTTATATTTTTATAGATATATAGCTATATATAGATATAGTCATGCAGTATAATTAAAGATCTATGTGCATCGAATGTTTGTGGAATGGTGTTTATGTTTTGAGGATAACTCCCTTTTTCAGTTGCTCTTCTATGATTTTGCATTTAAAATGCAAATACAGTTTCCCTGCCCATGGCAGGGGGGTTGCAACTAGATCATCTTCGAGGTCCTTTCCAATCCACACCATTCTGTGATCTGTCAGCATGTTATGCTGGCAGTCCTGGAATGCTTTGCTGGTTGATGTTGATTTCACCTCAAGTTTTATTCTCTAGTAGTGCATGAAAAACATAATTGCACAAATAGGATAGAAACTAGAACAGTTGGTTTCAGGGTTGTTTTTTTTCACACTTAGAATACTGTGCCCCTCAGGTCTGGCTTTGTGAATCTGAGGGTCTCTTGGTTTACATGAACTTTTTGTTTCCCTCTACTCAAAATGAGAAGAAAAAAAAATCCCACTATTCTATGGCAAAATCCCAGGAGATTTCCATTATTTGGACTAAGAATGTCCCAGAGCTTTGTCATTGTTCTGGAAGGGCCTGGAGGAGTTTTGCTCGTTTTCCCAGGCCCTTGCTTTGCTTTTCCAACCACTGCATCTGGGGGTCATACGTAAGGTTACAAATCAAAGCCGGAAGATTTGCATGCTAATATAAACTACATGCAAGTGTTGCTGCAGAGCAGGAATCCTGGATGTTGGGAGCCAAAAGGGAGGCTGGGCTGTAGCAACAACGCCTCTTTGTGACCCCAAGGCAGCCTGGGCAGGGAGCACTCGCCATGTGGGCAAGTGAGGGTCTGTAGCTGCAGCAGAGCTGCTCTGGGGCCGTGTGTGAAATGGGCTGGGCAGTGCCATGGTGTGCTGTGTCTGCATGTGGCCACAAGCTGTGCATGCTCCAGCACTGTGCATGAGCTCCACAGCTGGGGAAATGCACCAGTCCAAGCCTGCTGGTACAATGTAGAGGGGTTCTTGTTCTCAGAGCAGAAAGGTGCTCCAAGAGAACTCCCACAGGCACAAATAACTCGGTGCAGAGGTGGTTGAGACATGTAGAAAACAGCGATTTCCAGGTTGTATTTTGTCTCTGTCTTGTCAATCTTGATGCACTTAACAGTAGCAAGCAGCTTTTTGTTAGTTCTCATTTGACCAAGCTATTCCTGTATCCCTGGCCCCAGGGCACTTGATGACAAAGATCCCTTTGCCTGAAATATGAGCAGAGCTCTACTCGTCCTATTTTGAACATCCCTCGAGTTAATTCCTCTTGTGCCAAAATTAATTCAGCTGCTTCTTTCATAAGCCTCTTTGATTTGGCAGCATCCTTCTGATACTTTACCAATCTTGCTTTCATGTGAGGTTTGATCCAGCACCATGAAGGGAATTAAACTCTTCCTGTTGGCTTCTGTGCATCTAATGATGCTGTAATGGCAGTCAAAATCAGATGCAGGTTGTACCCATTTGGACCAGGATTGAATTTAATATACAAACATTGCCCTCATCTGAATGATCAGCATTGCTGATGACAGCGGAGTGATCTCTTACAGCTGAAGATTGCAGGATGTGTTGTAAACTAAGAAGTGATTTTAAAAATGCTCATGTCTGCCTCAATACTTTCCTGTTAAAACTCATTTCAGTTGAAGGAAGATGAAGCCAGTTTTGAGTCAGTTTTTAAGATTTGTTCCTTTGTAGAGAAGATGGACAGAGGAATTAATTAATTTTATATTGGAAAGTAATTTTTTAAAAGTGCCGTTTCCCCTTGGTGTCTGTCCTTTTCCTTGCAACTGACATGACGTTGTAGGACCCGAGAAGTGACTGGCTTAGAGGGACCTCCACCTCACCTCCTCATCCAGCCCAGGCACCAAGGACTTCCACATTGAGCTGTAGTCTTTGAGGGTGATATGTTTTATTTCAGAACAACTTCAATTGCAAATCAATCTCTAAAACCAGTTTAGTGAAGTTGATGTAATTCCCGTATTCAAAATTGGTCAGTGAAACTTGGAAAATTTAGAATTCAAGAGTCTACTTTGTCTGTTGATTTTCTTTTTCCAATTCTCTTTTCTTGAATGGAGATTCTCTTCTTCCACCAGGACATGCTCATATTTTAGGGTTGTCATGAAACACCAACCATCTGCTGAGGAGAAGGACACAAACATTGAGTTACAATAGTTTAAAAGTCAGAAGGCATCCAGATTTAAGAGGCAGTAAGCTGAAAAATCTTTACCTCCAAGTGCAGCTGTATTATTTTTGTTTGCTTGCCTTGCACAGCCTCTTTCAGAGCCAGGTAGGGTATTTGAGAAGGCCATGAGGGAGGCAGGTTTCACAGAGAGCCTGTATGTTCTTGTTTCCATTTTACATTTGTCGCTCTAAGATTCTAATGCTCTGTAGGCATAGATGTTCTGTTTTCTAATAACCTGACAACTCTTAAATGGCAGAAACTGAGTCTTGTGGTTATTCTGCTTCACAAATAGTTCCATCACACATGGAAAGTAAATGTAGGTGGACTGAGACAGACTGGAAACAGAAATATGAGTCCTCATTGTGCTCTGCACAGATGCTCCCTCTCCCTCATGCACACATGTAACATGAAAATGTAATGAGTGGATGTTGTCCACTTCCTTTGTCTCCTCCCCTTGCAGGGAAGCTGCTCATCTGCTTCCAGAAGCTGGGAAGTGGTAGTGGAGAAGTGACCAGTCATTACTATTCTGTTTCTCTTTCCCTAAGCTGTAGTTGTTGGATATGCTGGAGTTAAGATAGCCTTGACAGGTCTTTAACATGACCCAGGATATCAGTTAAGAACAAACAAAACCCTGCTAATGCAGCACAGATACTGCATGTCTGCAAGAATCAGACACATCATATTCTGCTCACACACCCCCAAGAATGAACTTAAATGAAGTAATCAAACCAGCCTGGCAAGAGGCTCGGAGGTGGTTTGTAACCAAGCTGCAGGGCTCCCAGCTGTTCCAGTTTTGCAGCTCTCTGGTCAAGTTACTGCCACAAATCATGGGTGCAGATTCTACTTTTTACCTTTTTATGCCTCTCATGGTCATTTGCATGGCCATGCAGAGAAATACAGCAGGGAGGCTTTCTGCTTTTGGCTTGTTGCTCTGATTGTGTGGGACAACTTAGCATCTTCTTAGCAGGAAGATGCTGGAAAGACCTGAAGACTGTTTAGAAACTCAAGCTGGCAAATGCCAAAAACCTGAGGGGTGAAGTGCAGACTAAATCAGAATCTGAACTGTGGGCTTTAAAACCTCATCAGTGCATGAGAAAAATATGGGAGGCTAAGTACTGTCTTATTCTGCCTGTGTAAACACGATGAGCTGGGTTTGTCATTCAGACACAGCTCTGTTCTGTGTCTGGTCTGTCCCCCTGGAGCTAGGAAACCAGCAAAGTCATCCAGCCAGGTGCCTCCATACTCGAATCAGTTCCTCTTCCTGCGTTCCAGGGATGTCTGCTGGCTGGCTTGAGGCACTTGTTTGCTATTCTCATTTGTTTTTAAGTACTGGGATTTGGCAAAGAGAAACAGGTTTCACCCTGGTTACTGCTCCACCACGAGGAAGATCTGTGCTCATATAGGTTGCAGTAGTGGTGTGGTTTTCTAGACTAGAATGGACCCAGTTGGAGTCTTGAGAATGTGACTAGATTAGGAGCTGGAAAGGAGTTGTTTAGTTGGTTTGTTTTTTTTTTTTTTGAGTGTACTCACAACAGATTTGGTGTGATATGGCTGAAAAGAGGGGCAGCATTAATCCTTTTACACTGTATCTTAGAGGTGAAACAAGATCCACAAAAGAAATGTGGAGAAAGGAAAACTCTCGTATCCCCCCTCCCTGGTTTTTTTTTCTTTCCCCTCACTTGTATGTTTATTTTGACTGTAAATTAGCTTGTGAATTATGATGGAAACTGGAATTGCTGTGTCCTACTTTAGTTGCCTGTGTGGTGGCTGCTCACAGATGAGAACTGGCAAATGGTGGAGCTGTTCAGTTTACTCTCTCCCAGCACACTGTAACTCTGCTTTGCTTCCGAGACTTAGGTACGTGCAACATTTCTCCATGAGACCCCTGGGTCATTTTGTCTTTTTCTCAGTTACATTTTCCCCATTGGTAATGGAAACACGAGCTGGGTAGAGGGGTGTCCATGAAACCACATCTGGTGCATGAGAAAGCCAGATGCCCCACACCTGCGTGCAGCCCACGTCACCCCCTCCTCGGGACTGCTCTGAGGCATCCTGCCCTGGCAGCAGCACCCTGCAAGGACCTTTCCTGTCTGGGGCTCCCTGGGTCTCATATTTCTTCCAAGTCTCATCTCTGTTTCTCAGCTCAGTCTTCAAAATCCTGGAGTGAGAACAGCTCTGGAGTGGGTTTGAAAATAGCTCTTCCTTGGCCCTGCCCCGCTGAGCTGAGGTACCTCGGAGACCGTCGTGCTGAAAGGTGACCTCATTGCATGGCACCAGTGATGGACTTACCACTGGCTTGGGGCTGAGGGTCTGACTTCACCTCTGTGGGAATTTCCCAGGTCTCACAGTGCTTTTTAGGGCCTTTTGGATGTTAGTGAGCTGGGCAAGAAGCCCATGCTGTGCTCGCTGAATCCAGAGTCAAATGTGATCCAAGCCAAGTGAAGGCACAGGTGATGTGTGCATGAGAAGGGCTTACATTCTCTGTGTTTATTCCTGGAGCATTCCATTCTTCCTGTTGCCACACTGGACCTTGTATAGGGCAGAAATTGAGGACACTAGGGCCCCTCATCCCAGGGAATTCCCAGCTGCTGGTGCCAGTGTCTTACAGGGTGGAAGAAGATATCTAAAATCAACCAAACCGCATCAGGAAGCTGAACGGCTTTGCTGCTTTGGTCTTGTGGGTACCAAAATTGCTGTCTCTAGGCTGATATCACTTCAAATCTGGATCTGGGCCAGCACCAATTTGTGCTCATCAACACATCTTTGACATTAAAATGGTTATGCAAACAGTGAGTTGGTGCAGTGGCTGTACCCTGGTAATTTAGGGCACAGATGTATGTTGACTTTGCTGCAGTTTAAGTTGTTTTAATGCAAACTCCACCAGGTAAATGAAGCAGCTGAAATTGTTGCAAGCCTTCCAGGAGCTGAATTGACTTTGCATGGAAGTGGAGCAGAGAGCATTCACATGCTGAGCTGTGCTGGTGGAAAGCTTCCAGCTCACAGGCAGTGATAACATCTGAATACAGGGGAGAAGGTGTGTCTTTTCCAACTCAAACCTGATTCATAGGAGAACAAACATCCAGCACTTCAATAGGAGTCTTTGAAGAAGCTGACATTTTCCAGGATAAAAGGGGATATTGTGGTGGTATCTGCACACAAATTGCACCATAGTGTTGTCTTTTGCATTCACAGAACTCTCTTAATAGCTGGTATTTACTGCAATTACTTATTAGAGGTTAACAACACCCTTTCTAATGTGTGCAGGGATATTTCTGGTTTCTGCTTTTCAATCTTCCCTTTGCCAATAGCTCTTGTATTTGTGTATGTTCTTATCTGGTCTCATCAGATGACCAGTTTCAGACATTTGTCTTCCAGTCCAGCTCATCTGGCTGAAGATAACAAGACATTAACCTCTAAAAAACCAATTGAAAAATAGGTCACATGAGAATAACCTGAATTTGTTACCTCTGGAGTTTGTGCTGGCTAGAATTGGATATTTTCCATTGAAAACAAGACAGTCAACTATAAGGTCATGCCCAGTGACGTTAGAGTGGAAGTGTTTTGTAGTAGGAAGTCATCTCTCCTCATTGATTGTGTAGGCAGTAAAGGGAGAGCAATGACTTCAGTTTACAATAAATTTTCTGCTCTGTGGCGGGTAAAGAAGTTTCCCAGAGCTAGAATTAAAGAACAATAATTAGCAGCTGATAAAATCCCCCTGGCACCTGTAGGTACACAGTTTGTGGTAATTGGGAGTGGGGCTGGGCCCAGCCCCATTCCCAGTGGGTTTAGCTGTGAAAGCAGGTGAGCAGCATTGACAGCAGTGAGCCATGGAGGGCCCAGGCACTGACCAACCACCAAAGGGAACAGAGGGCACACAGGGGCAATGCATGAACGAGTGGGGTATAAAAGGCTGGGCTAAAGAACAAGAAGGGCAGATGCTTGAAGCCTTCTGAAATGGTCTGGTGTTACTCTGTATGGGCTGAAGCCTTCTGAAATTGTATGGTGACACTCTGTGTATCGTGGCCATCTCAACTGTGACCTGTAGGAACAGCACTCTGCACCTTCTTTCATAAGCCATGAATATTAAGAGCTACTTATCAAGCTCAGTTCCTGATTAATATTCTATAGTCTTTAAAGTCTGCTTCTTGTTTCTCTGAAGAAGGATTTATTTTAAAATACAATTAATACATCAAAAAAAGCCTGGACTTGGGAAATTAAAATGTGCACATGCTTAGTGGCTGGAGCACCCAGTGACTGTGCAGTGAGTTGTTTGTCATTTTTACTTCAATTTTCATTCATTGTTAAGGACCTTTTGTTGAAGATTTTTAAGGTGAAGCATTTGAATAGCATCTGTGTTTTGACTCCTTTATGGTTATAAACATGGCAGATACATAAAGCAGGGCTCTTTGCCTTTAGTAATTAATTACTGTAGTAATTTGAAATCTCAATTACAGTTTAGTTGTGTGTAGGAAAACACTGTACATACATGAAAGAGCTTGCTCCAAGACATGTAAGGTACTTTGATTTTGTCTTCTTTTAACAAGACAGAATGTGCCAAGGAGCCAGGACTCTCGTGGGCAGGACCAGCTGCATGTTGGAGTGGAGGCTTGAGTGGCTGAGTTTTGGGGAGTTGCTGGATGCCACAGAAAGCCTTCCCTTGGCTCTGCAGGCAGCTGCAAGAGCGATGCTGGCTCTGCTGGGTGTTCAAGCGTGGGATGACTCTCCCTATTTATCCAATATTTCCTGCTGCCTCCTTGTCCCATTGCGTTTGCATGACCCTGAGCTCCCTCAGGACTGCTTTTCTCCCTCTCTTGGGACAGTGTTGATCTCTTTCACAGCCACCCATTTTAAGGTCTGAGAAAAAAACAAAACAAAAACAGTGAGGTAAGCTGATGTAATGTTTGCGGTGCATGAAAAGGTTATGCGTCTGACGAAGGCAGCAGAAGTGAATAACTTCCAAACTCAGATCTCTAAGGGAGAGAAATGTGATATCTAATGCTTCTGAAACCTCTAGATCTTGCATTTATAATCTAGCATTTTACAAATCTTTTTCAACCAAACCCTATTATTTTTAATGGTGGCTTTTGGGAAGCAGTTATATTTGGGCAAACGAGCAAAAAAGATCAATAGCTGTTTTAGGTTTTGCACCTGTCTCCCACCAAGCAGATTTGAGCCCACTGGTTTCTCACTTCACATAACACCAGGTTATGATTAAAGGCTTTTCTTGCTTCTGCTGTAATCTTTCCTTGAAATAGAAGTCAGTGTATCTGCATGCTGCCCCATCCATCACTTACTGAGTTTGAGGAGATCTTAGGCTCAAAAAGATTTAATTGCTGTCCTAAATGTGCAGCAAAATCCTGGCTTGGCTGAAGTCAGTGGCAGCTTCATTCCCACAGAGCCTGAATTTCAGATCATGGAATGTATCTGCACCATGCAGTGGGGTGCTGCTCCTAACCTGTTCCCTGCACCAATTAAATCCAACCTCTTGCCCAGAATATCCCTGTGCACCCAACTCTGCCCCTTCTTGTGTCATGGAGGAGTTGTGCCACTTACTGCACCACCAAACTGGAATCTTAAAGCAGGATTGACTTCTGCCTGGATTAGATTTTGAACAAGCAGACTACTTGCAGGCTGTTAAAAATTTCAGGAACTCACAGTTTTTTGTGGGTTCTGAAGAACAGCACGGAGAAGCCTGAAGTGCTGTGAAATTCAAAGAGCCTGGATGTCTGTGGCATATGTGTTTTGTTTCTAGTTTCTGAAGAAAAGATGCATAATGGAAGAAAAATTATAATCTTAATTTACATGTGCAATATGTTTCTCCTCCTGTCTCATCCCCTTTGTGAGAACTCAGGGCCAGAATTACAGTATCTGAAGTTGCTTTTGGATCCTATTCAGCTCCCATCTGTCAAAATCTGTTTTTAATCGAATGGGTTTTCCATCTGAAAGTAGCTGTTGGATAGAGGATGAGTAGAAATATTTGTGTGTGAATTAGCTCAGAGTGAAGCTACAAACTTTTTTTTTTTTTTTTTTTTTCCCACAACAAACACATGGAAAAATATTCTTCAGTGTAGTGTGGCCGGCCTGTAAATTGGCAACAGCAGCTTCCTTCCCAGGCTCTGACTCCTCTGCCTTGACTGTGTGGGTGAGATCTTTGAAGGGGACCTGAAATCTTCGTGTTACACAGGCTTATCTCCCCTCCATGCAGCAGGGCAGTGCTGCTGTCACCCTTGTGTTTATGGGCACTGCAGGAAGGAGGTTGGGTGGTTTGGTTTTCCAGGAGAATTATGAGATGCAGCAGAGTAACCTGGGTTTGCTGAGAGTCAGGCTCTTACCCCTGGGCAGTCTTCCCTTTGTCAGCCTTGATGGTCTCTGCCCTGCAGATATGTTTGATGCAATCATGAGAAGGGTCCCAGATCTCCTTAACAGCCTGTGCTCAGCATCTCCAGGTATTGAGTGCCATGAAACTGGGCTGCAGGAGATGGGAGGCAGGCTGCCCTGGGGACTGAATGTGGTTGTAACAAGCAGAGAGGAAAGTATGGCTGCAGGATCTCTGTGGTTTCTGGGAGGATACCTCTCCTACTGGGAAAGAAGAAGAAGAAAAAAAAAATAATCCATTGGTGGTCCTTGCAAAAGTGTTGTTGAGCCCAATATTCAACACCCCTTCAGGGATTTTCATGCAAGAATTTTTATTGGTAAAAGTACCAAAGCAATTGAATCAGTAGCTTGGAAGATGGTCTGGTGTCTTGGGGGAGGTGGAGAAGAGGGTGATGCTTATCCATCCTCTGTTGCTGGAGACAGAGAGCTTCACTTCTGCATCCCTGGCAAAAGGGAGAGCTCCTGCTGCAGTGCTGTGGCTGAGGGAGGAGGAAAGCTTTCCTGTTTCCTCTGCCAGATCATTATCTCAGTCCATATGTAAAACCTGGGAATTGCTTTAAAGGCCCAGGAGTTGTCCTAGCTGTGATTTTCATTATATTGATGTCTGTGGTCACCCTTGATAGCTCCATCCTGTGTTTGTTGAAGTCTTCTTGTGGATCTGTCATCAAGGCAGCAGGACCAGCATTGGCCTGAGGGCAAGTGAATGAGAGAGCAGAACCTGGCCCATTTTTAACTTTTTAAAAAAATATTTTGGAGGTACCAGGGTGAAAAGGCAACATTTTTGTGGGTTTTGTGTGTGTATTTATATGTATATATACAAGTTTATGTGTGTGTGTATGTGTGCGTGCAAATAATTTTTATCACAGCTTCTGGCAAAAATGGTGTTTCTGTAAGAGGATTGTTTTGGGGATGGACTAGGGCTGGGCAGGGGAAATCCTGGGCTTGTTCCAGGCTTCTGTTGCTGTTTCCATCAATGCAAGGAAGCGGTGTCGCTCTCACTGCCCAGCTTTACGTGCCCTGATGTGACTCAGCAAGAGCCGTGGGCCGTGACAGGGCTTGGTTTCTGTCACACATGTGTGGGTGTGAGTAAGCAGTGGTGTTGCATGGCTGTAATTCCACAACACCTGTGGAGCTGCGTTTCCTTTGGATTTCCTGTTGAACCAGAGCCACTCCTTGCTCGGGAAGGGTGACAGCCACAGCTCCATACACAAAGACAGCCTGGAGTGTGGGGTTGGAGATCAGCACCCCATGATGAGCTGCTGCTTCAGGGGTGGAATAGCTCACCCAGGCATGCCTGTAGCTGGCCCTGGGACCCTCCAAATAGGACAGAAGGCAGAGTGTGCTGCCACAGACCAGAAAATATGGTGTCACTCAATTAGAGCTTTTATCCCAGGCAGAGCAAAGTCAGTGGGAGCTGCTGGTGGGGATGTGGCAGAGCACTGAGTACTCCCCCAAGACTTCTGTTGAAGGCTGCAATGGGCTTTAATTTAGGCTAGTCCTGCTCCCAGGGCTATATTCCTCACTGTGAGCAGGACCAGCCAGTGAGATCTGAAATTAATGTATGTTGACTGTTCTGCCTTTGCTTGTATCCTGTGCTTCCTGGCCCAGGCTGATTTGTGTTTTCTTTTCCCTGGACAGGTCTATATCATCAATGTAACATGGTCTGACCTGACTTCCCAGATCATCTACCGGAGATACAGCAAGTTCTTTGACCTGCAGGTAAGTCTGTCCTGTCTGACATGAAATATTATTTCTACTCATGCTTCTAGTCTTGTTTCCAGCTGGGTTAACAGTGCCTTTAAATAAGGCTTTGTGCTTGTTTGGTCTGTTACATGTCATGATCTTGAAACTTTTCAGGCTCTGCCCTTGTAGGGTATAAGATAAGTGGGTGGTATGCTCACAGTGAGTAACTTGCACTGTAAAGACATTTCAAGCTGACATTTTCATGAATGGTTCCTATTAAAAAGGGGATCTAATTTTAAATACTTCAGATGCACTTAAAACAGAGAGAGCGCTACATTTTGGGCCTCCAGAAACTACTTACCCAAGTAACTGAAAACAACAGAGCTTTTGCACACTCCCACAGCAGTTCAGTAACAGAGATTGCAGTGGAAACTTTCCAGTCTCTCTTCCTAACCATCTACCCAGCCAGCCAGTGTCCTGGCTCCTGCTGTTTTGTACAGCTCCTTTCCTCTATTCTGTGCCTGTGTGTTTAGATTTCATCAAAAGCTTTCTTGCTGGATAGCTGCTGACCAAAGTTTGAAACCAGGAATCAGCTGCTTCATTTCTGGTAGTGCTCCCAGGCACCTGCATGGCTAGGGGAACTTTAGGGCTGGTGTTCTGTTTGGCAATAATCCAGATCCACTGATATTCTTACATCATTGTAGCTTTGTAGGCAGCAAAACTAATTGCCTGGGGTAAAAGTAAAAGCTGTGGTTTTGAGACACTCTTGAACTTTGGGGAAAAGGTTGATTTTTGGACTGGAGCTTGTGTTTGGAGCTGGGCTGATGTTACAATACCAAGTGAGTCCTCGTGGTCAGTATTGAGGAGGTAGCTGATTGTGCTGTGTTCTGAAAAGTATCACTGAGCCTTTTCGTATGATAAATTAGGGAAAAAAGGGTTCTTGTTTGGGGTATCTTAAGGAGCTCTAGTTCATCTTTGCTCCTCTTTATGTTTCATTTCTTGTACTTGGAAACCTGAAGTCTCTAGGCTGTTTTGTAAGCTGTGTCAGTTATTATGGCCTCCTGGCCTTTTGGGTGAAATGTGACCATTTCTACAGCCAGTCCTAATTTCTGTTTACTTTGTGGCAGGAAGACAAGAGAGGGATGCTCTTAAGCTTCCTCTTGTGCCCATCTCCATTTCTAGCTGGGCTAAAGTGCCAGGCCTGCCAGTCCCACTGCTGTAAGAGAAATTCAGCATCTTTTCTGTGTCTGCTGTACCTGCTGAAGATGTGCAGCTCCAACTGCACAACCATTTCTTGTCAGCATGCAAATTGTGGCCAAAACTGTTTCTTTCTTTTTCTCTCTTCTTTCTCTTTTCACCCCAGTTCTGTTTTCATGTATATGTTGTTCTGGGTCTCCTGGCCTTTCCTGGTAGGTTTGAAAAGTTCCCATCAAGTGTGGAGTTATCAATGGGGTTAGTGTGTTGGACAGGAAATGATGTCTCAATCAGGGAGTGAGTCCTGAAAGGTCCCATTGATAAGTGCAAGGGGGCCTAGCCAGTGGAAAACTCCTGCTTGCATGACGCTTCTCCCCCCACGAGAAAATACGACAAGAAAGTAACAAAATTCCCTCCTTTAACCCTTTTCCCTCCCAGGGATCTCTGTCAGGGCTGACACTGCTCATGCAGTGTCAGCCCCCTACAACAGCCTCTTTATCTCTTGCAGCATGAGGTGCAGACTTAGAGAAATTGAGGTCTTCACTTGAGATTTCCACAGTCCTGCCATGTCTTTGTACTGTGTCACTGTGTCCATCTGTGCCTCAGTTTCCCAGCTGTGAGATGGAGACAAGGCCCTGTGTGCTCAGGCTGCCATAACGTGCCTTTAGACTCCCAGAGGTGATAGGTGGTTTTTTATTTATCCCCTTCTATTACTCTTTCTGGATTTTTGATTGTGCCTAAGCATCTCTTAGGTGAGGCAAAGGAAATTGCTTTGGATCTTGAATAGAAATTTGTATTTTCAGCTCCAATGAAGCCTGCAAAGAGCATTGGAAAAGTGAATGAATGCTAAGGGGGACTTTGGGTAATCCTTGCATTTTGAAAAATCTATGGCTTCATGTTCAGAGATTCTTGCTCAAAGAGAAATTAGCTCCAGATCTTGGGATGACTTGTGCTTTCCAGATTTTTGCTGGAAGCTTGAACTTCTAACCTAGCACTGGTTGAACGTGGGGTTTGCAATCTGATACCATGCATGGTAAGGTGGTCTTAGCATAATCAATCATCTTTGATAATATCCCTGCTTATCCCCATGTGGCACTTCTAGGAGAAAACCAAGCAAATTGTCAGGGAGTAGTGCTCGGCCAGCTCAGGGGCACCACTCATGTCCAAAACAGCTGGAGTCCACGGGTCTCTGCCAGCTCCACTCACCCTGCTGTGTCAGCGACAGAGCTGCACTTCAGGGCTTCCGAAGCCTGCACGTGTCTCGTTTGCTCTTGGCTGGAAGTGGAGGAACAAGGGCTGACTTGTAATGACTTAATCAGGGCTGCAGTGGCTGGCATGGACAGTGACACTGGATACGACCCACGGGAACCCGGGGGGCTGCCCAGGAGCAAGGAGGGAGGAATACAGATAATTAATTTCACTACTCCATTTTAATGTTTCTTTAAAAAAGAGCCCACCCTTCCCCAAACGGCTGTCTCTGTGGGAAGTGGCTCAGTGGTTTTGAGAGCTGTAGCATTAGTAGAAACTGCATTTTTTAAAATACTTCTTTGCAAATTCTGTTAGGCACTGCAGGCGGTAAGAGGCTGCTCTGTCCCAAGGATTCAAATCCGAGGAGAGTTTGGCTGTGCTGTTTCAGCAGTGCATATGAATTGGGAGTCAGGTTGGTTTTCAGTTTAGTAATAGGGCAGTAAGGCTGGTCATACCATAGGATTTGTTTTCCCCACTAAGGTGTAAGAAGTACAGCAAACAGAACCCAAAGAAGCAAGCCAAGTGTCAGCCCTGTGCTGCTTCAGTGAGGACAGGATATCTGTAAACACAGATTTTAAATCAAATTAGGGTATTGCTGCATCATTTAATTGTGCAACCAATCACATCTGCTCCTGAGCATGGGTCAAATGATGGCAGCAGAATACATGTGAGTGCCAGTGTTTCAGTAACTAGGATTGAAAAGATTGAATTAACTCTGCATAGATGAAAGCATTACTATAAATTGCTTGTCAAATCCAATTATCTGTTGTCTTTCACTCTGGGGAGACATTTGCACCTGAGCACCACATGGGATCAAAGCTACCTCCTAATGTAATATTTTGAATGTAGTTTTCTTGCCCTTGCCTGAAGTACAGAATGAAGGAGCATGAGGAGAGTGATGTGACCATCACCTGTCAGTAGTGCTGACCCTTGTGACAGGCACCACTGGGGCACATTCTCTTGATGCTGTTTGAGGTCTTCCATCATCGTCAATGGATTTGCTGGTGGTAGTTGCAGAATCCTGTCCTGAGGTGATAGTTCAGTAATGCTGTTATT
Source organism: Urocynchramus pylzowi (assembly GCA_013397555.1). Lineage (NCBI taxonomy): Eukaryota > Metazoa > Chordata > Aves > Passeriformes > Fringillidae > Urocynchramus > Urocynchramus pylzowi. Next base: position 1,339,753 of record VZRH01003646.1, read on the forward strand.
GTCCCCAGAGGAGCTGAGAAAGGACACTCCTTTATTGGGATAGCAGTGATAACTCCTGGCATTTCCACTGTGCAGTAAAAGACATCTACAGATATAAGGCTCGTGTTTTTCTTGCTGGAAAGTGCTTTAGGAGGCTGTTAGAAATGGGGAATGGGGATTTGCAGTTGAGAGTGTGCATAAATAATTGCCCAAAGCATCAGGTGGAGAAGTGAGGAGATGCAGACAGCTCTTACCCTCCTAGTGGCCATGCTGGGCTGGAAAACAGCCACCAAGTTTGCAGCTGGCAAGCATGAAGGATGTGTCTTTCCCTTTGCCCCATATCACCCTTGCAGTTGCCCAGTAGCACCTTGGGCTTTTTACAGCTTTGACCCCAGCTGGGTGCTGGCCCCCCTGCTAAGAAACCCCCTCCCAGCAAAGTGGGCAGGGAAAATGGGACTGAGGATCTGTGCCTGGTCTCTCAGCTTCAATCACCAGTGGTCATCTGCTGCATTTTATCCAGTGACTCCAGGTGTTGTCCTCTGATTCCATGCCTGTGCTGCTCAGTGCCTGCATGAACAGGACCAGCACCCTCTGTTCCATGAGGATGGAAGGGTCTCTGTGTGCAGAGCTGGGGGAGGATCCTCTCTCACAGCAGGTGTAATGCAGCTTTCTCCAAGGTGAAAACCAGCAGCTGGATTTAGCAGCATGCCACCATCCCACATGGTGTGTTTGGCTGTGCAGGAACAGCATCACTGGAGCTGTGGCAGGAATGTTTGGTAGGCAGATCTCAGGCTCCCCACACAATGACACACACACAGGCGGTTTGGCTGCAAGGAGATGTCTGAAATGTCACAATATTGAAAAGGCAAATAAACAAGGCTCTGTTCAAGCACTGGCTCTGTCTATCAGCAAAATATTATCTGCCCATGGTTTGCTGATCTAAGCAGGTTTTCTTCAAAGTGGCACAGAAAGAAGAACTCACTAGCAGCCAATTAGCACATTAAAAAAGTAAAGACTATTAAGAATTTTATTAGGAAGAGGAAAGACATGTAAGTTGTTTTCATCCTTATGATAAAACATAAAGAGCTTAATTTGTTATTGCTAGGGTCATCCTGATTGTTTATAGTACTATAACAGAGCACTGAAGATGACATTAAACAAAAATGGTAGTATTAAAACTAGTAATTGCAGTCTGTATCTCTGCTTTTCTTACTTAGATTGGAGTTCATGGAAACACTGCTGCTATTGATCATTCTCCTGTTACTCTGTTCTGTAACAACATCCCTTTCTCCATTACCCCAAACTCTGTCAAGTAGGGCAATGTCCACTCTCATTCCCAGTTTGGTTGTAACTGTGCCACGTGCCTGAGCACCCTGGATTTCACTGATTTGAAACAGGACCTGGTGGCTTTGGCATGCAGGCTTTCTGGGGCAGAGCAAAGAGAATTCTGTGATTCTGATGGTATTGTGTATATTCACTCCAGTAGTTAGTCTGGGTTAATTGCCCAACTGGAGACCTACAGCCCTAATTCTGGTGGTCCAGTGCAGTCTAACTCAGTAATGATTGTTTTTGTAGGGCCTCTGTTTCATGTTGTTTGTGCTTTTAGCTCTGCAGGAGTGGTAAATGGACAAGTTCAAGCATGCACTAAGTTTGGCAGTGGTGAAGAGTGTAGGTAAGAATGCAATGGGGCAAGTGTTCTCCTGTGTTTGCAAGTGCTGACTCCTAACCCTCAACCCACCAGGCCTCTTTAGCAGGATGAGCAGTCACTTGCTGTCTTCCCAGCCATGCAGAGCAGCAGGGTCACTCTGCAGTGGGTGGCCCTCTCTTGTGTAGGCATCTCCCTGTGTGCAGCTCCTGCTGGCACTGTGGGAAGGGCAGGGAGGGAAGGAGGGCTGCTGCTGTGGCTCCATGGGAGATGCAGCTTGCCCCTCTCACAGTGTGGGAGGTTTGTGCTGAAGGGATTGCCAGCCTCTGACGAGCTCAGGGAGTGTTTCTGTTGGGCTGCATGTGTGCATCATCTGAGGGTGCCCAGGGAAACGGGCAGGAAAGCTGGGGGAGAAGGTGGGGTTGAATGGGGCAGGGCTGGAACAGCATGGCAAATGTTGCTGCATCTGGCTGTGGTGCAAGTGCACAGTGAAATTGGTGTTTGTCCTGCTGGGCTCTGCATCTGCCTCCCTCTGCCCTGGGCTGGGCTGGCCTTGGCCAGCATGGTCTGGGTTGCAAGGATCATATTTCCCCTGTTCCCATTCCCTTGGTGTTCAGCATCCTAGCCCTGCTATAGATGTTGAGAGCTGCTGTGAAGTCCTTCTCCAGACCAGGGGCCTGGCTCCATGTCTGACCCATCAGGTTCAGACCCATTGCTTGGCTTGATTATCAGGGACATCCCTGATAAAAGGGGAAATGTGGGGATGGAGTTACTGCAACAGCTGTAGGGTTTCATTTATAAACAGCTTCCTTAAGGGCATGATTGAAACTGAAACAAGACTGGGAAAATTCAGAGGAAATCTGAACATGGGTCTGTCAACACGTCTGTTCCCAAAGGTCAGTGCTGGCTCCTTGGGGAGAAATGGCACATCCTTTCTTCTGAGTAAACACAGGCCAGTTGTTTGCTGCTGTTATTCCAGACAGTGTGTGGAGAAACTTGCAGTGCAAGGTTTGCAGGGGATGCAGAAAAAACAGATTTCCAGGAGGAGCCCTGCACCATCTGTGAGGACTGACTGTGCCTCCTGTGTTTTGGCAGCTGTGCTGGAGCTCCTGATGCAGCCACACTTGCAAGACTTGGCTTCAGTAAGAGAGACCCCTCAATGCCTGCTCTCAGAAAAATAGCCCAGCAGCAAGCTTATAACAGGCCTTCACAGGGGAATTGAGATGCCCCTGGGAAAAAATTAATAGCTGACATGGTTATTGAGCTGAGAATGTTGTCTCCGCTGTTTTAAAAGCTATCTAACTATCATTTGTCCTTCTAACCCTCAGTGCCTTAGGATACCAACTGGCTTGGGGCAGTATCTTTGTGTTCAATGAATAAATGGAGTTGTTTATAATTCTAATTTCCATCATTATTTGTTTGCTTGGCAAAACAATCTGTTCAGCTTCCAGTATTTGTTTTTTAAAGAGACTTTACACGTCAGACCAAGATGAGGGCCATGATGAGGAAATGGCAAAGTGCCTGCCAACCTACAATAGAGGTGCACTGAATGACCATGGCACAGACCCTGCAGCTGAGGAGGTGACCCAGCCTGTGGGAACCCTCCCTTTCTCATGGATTCTTGGAGCATAAAGCTGACACTTGAATATTGCCCCTAATCTGCAGCATGGGAATCTCCTGCAGGGTGGCTACAGGCAAATATTTGCTGCTCAGCACCAATCCACCTCTCTGGCCAGGACATGGGTGACCTTAGAAAGTGAGGTGGTGGCTAAGTGGTGATTTAGCCAGCTGCTCAGGGTGTGACAGCAGCAAGGCAAGAACAGAGGTGATACCCATGCCACTCTGTCTCAGTGGTCTGGGCTCTATATGTAGTTAGGCTAATGAGTTTTGTTTGTTTGGGTTTTTTAAAGAAATGTTGGGAGCATCACAAAGAGGTTGTTGACTTCTTAGCTGTGTCCTTTTAACTGTACTTGTTCTGCCATTAGCAGGCACTGAAAACAGTGAAATTGGTCAAAAGTGTTATTTTCTGCAATTATTCCCTTGCTTTCTAGAGTTTTGTTTTGTGTAAGTTATTCTTACCATCCCCCACTTATCTCTGGCTTGGAGACTGTGAGGATGTTGGAGGACCTGTGCTGTGGTAAGGGCTCTCCTGGATACAGCCACAGAGGGGAAAAGCAACACATTCTTCCTAATGAACTGAATTGACTTGTATCAGCTGTGGAGGACTCAGACTTATTTTCATAGCTGTTGGTTGCTTTACGTGTTAAAAATCCAATGTATCAGGAGCATGAGTCCCTGCAAGGAAATCTAAAAACATGCCTGAAATTGCTAAAAATTCTGAAACATGGTGGAAGGCTTTGGTATGGGGCCCAGATGTGCTGGTTTTGTGTCTGGACAGTATCTCATATAAGGGATTAAGCAGAATCATGATACAAACTGGGCTGAAAGCCTTTCTTCATCAGAGTGCATAAAGGCTCAGTATATACCTCCTGTGTTATCCCTCCTCCATCTCCATTATTTTGGTGTTGGAAGCTCTCCTCATAGATCTCCACAGCAGGACTTCAAGCTCAGCCTTGGGAGCAGCCCACTTGTTTGTTACCCTTGTTCCAGGTTTTGTTTGCTGGAACAATAAAGCACAGGAGAGTGGTTTGGCTGTGGGACCAGCCCCAGCCAAAGCTACAGCTCTGGGGCTGCTGGCCTCACACAGGCAGCAAATTCTCCAAGTGCAACTTTATTAGCATATTTCCTCTTACCAGAGATCAAGATCAACATTTTTATTTTTTTTTCTGGAACATCTGTGTGAAAATTAAATTCCTTGGCGGGATTTTTCCATGGCCTTTCTTCCCCTGAAGCACCCAAGCCCCGAAAGTTCGGGCATGACAATTCCACCCCCTGCTCTACGTTGTCACTCTCCCCTAATCGTACTCAGCTTTCAATTATTTATACTGCCGGAAAATTGCATGGAGTTCACACCCCCAGCCCTGAAACACAATTCTGCTTTTGTGCAGGGAACACAATCCTTCACTTTCATTAAGTGTGGGGAGACCAAGATGAGAAGTGCCTGTTGTGTCCGCATCCCTTGGCTCGCGATGAGAGGAGCCGGTTGTTTTCGCAAACGTCCTAAATAGCCCTGGAAGGGTTACGGGGAGTTTATTTACATTATTGCATTTAAGTGCAAATAGAAAATTGCCCAGCCATAATGGAAAGTTTATGCAGGGCTCTGTCAGGGCTCTTTTCCATGTCACCTCACCCCTCCCGGCTTTCTGCTCTGACAGGCTCAGATGTGGGAAGGCCCTGTCTGGAAGGAGCAGTAGCTCTTGGTCCTGTCACACCATGGTTTGCTTACAGGATACAGAAAAGCATCAGCTGGCATCTCTTCCACTGTGGACTGTGTACAGTCCTGCCTGCCATTGGGAAGGCTCCTGATCAGGCTTCCCCCAGCCTGATTTATGAGCACTGGGTGCTATTTTCTTCTTCTCTATAGCATCTGAATGAATGATATTTTCACCATCAATGTTTGGAGCATGAAGTTGGGAGTTTGTTTGCCCCCTATTCCCTTCCTGCTTGCCTTGAGTCACAGCATGGTTCTCCTTTTCTGCAAGCAGAGCAGTGTCATGTCTCGTGCAAATGCAAGTATCCCCACTGCAGAACTGCCTTTTGCAATTTCACTTCCCTCCCTTCTGGGCAAGCATTGAAGTGGAGTGGTCAGGGCAGTAAAACCCACAGAGCTGAGAACACACATGGCGAAGTCACGCAAAAAGCAGGAACGCTGATGCTCTGGGGAAGCACAGCTTTGTGCACACTCCTTCCTGGGTGCCCTGTTTGAGCAGCATTCAGCCAAGCTGAGGGCTTTTTTCTCCACCTTTTGCTTTTTCATTTAAAAAGAGAGTTCTGGTCTGTTGGATCTGTGCAGGAAAGGAAGGACTTGAATTCTTACAGCACATCAGATCCTTTGGCACTGACCTGGCTGGCCACACCTGCCATTGAGCATCGGCCCAAGTGGCCATAACTAAAGTTTTTTAAGCTATCCCATATGGCACCCTCTGAGGGTGCAAAGACAGCAGAGCAGGGAGCTGCAGTCCAGTGAGGGGGTTTGCACTTCAACATGTTGCAGACAAGTCCTTGATGGCCTCACAAAGGGCTAAGCAGAGACTCAGAAAAGCATCACAGTGTGTTTAAGATAATTTCTGTAATTCTATAGTACAAGCAGAGCTCTCTATTAAAACCATTCTTGAGGCATCAGTGTTGATGCAGGGGTGCCTCTGATTCACCAGGTCAGTCAAGGGCAGATCCTAATCGATTTAGTGGTGCTTTTGCAAACAGAGGTAACAGCAGAGCCATGTGTCTGGGTCTTGATGCATTTGTTTTTTAATGGGTGTGTTAAGAAAACCAGTGAGACTTGCTGAGCTGCTCCCTTCAGCCAGGTGTCTTGGAAGAGGTGAAGGACAAACCACAAAAACACTGAAAGAGAGGGGAAAATGGCAAATGGGAAGGCTTTAAAAAGCAAACCAGGAAAGGACTACATAAAACAATAATAGGGAAAAAATTATTTCAAAGGGCTAGGTTGAATTTAATAATCAAAGTTTTATCTTAGAAGGGAATACACCTTAACCATCTGGACCAAAAAATTATTTCACAATCTTTTCCTTTTATCTGGCTAAATTCTGGCTTTTGACAGCCCAGTGAGTTGGAATGTTGTGGCCTCTCTGTCATCTGGGAATGTTTGACATCCAAATCCAGGCTTTTCCTGGTCACTACAGTGATGTGCTGCTGCTTGAACAAAACTGGCATGTGTCTTCCTGCTGAAGAAAGAATGTCGTGGGATGGCACATGCTGGACACCTGTGTCCTTACAAAAAGTCCAGGTTGTCTGGTAGTTTTCTGCTGTGTTGGTAACTTGGTGCAGCTTTGCAAAAGCCTCTGTTGCCTTGTGCCACACTCATTGTGTTTCTGTGCTCAGGGTTAGAGGATGCTGGTTGCTTGCACGTAAGGGTAGGATTTAGCATTTGGTGCTTCAGGAGGTGGTAGAGCTTCATTTGCCATGGGGTTCTGGGAATAAGGTAGATGGAGCCAGTGATGTGCTCCATGAAGGTGGTCCCTGGCTATCCTTATGTAAAGGGAAAAGATTGCAAAAGGTGCTTCCAGGGTAGACAGGAGTCCTGTGAAGTTTCAGGTTGGTTCTGGGTGTGGGAGAGCCCTGGATTATCCAGCTGAGCAGGGGTGTGCTGTGAGCTGCAGGAGCACTAGGGCTGTCAGTTCCTGCTTGTTGTTGTTAGGAAACCTCATGCTGACTCCAGTTCCATTCTTAGGTCAAAATACATTTCATTGCCTTAATGTGGAAATGTTTTTTGTGTAATTAGGAGCTTGGAGTCTGTGGTGTGGAAGAAGGAGGAGGGAATTTCTGGTGTGGCAGGAAGGTTATCTGGAAATACCCACCCATAAAATTGGGGCTATAATCAGCCCTCCTGGAGAAAGTTTGTTCATTAATATTTGTGAAATGCTTTGAAGTCTATGGTTTGGAGTGTTTTTAACAGAGACAAATGTTAGCTGTATTACAGTAGCTAAGCCAGACCGTAATGACCACGTTCCCTCTCCTCCCCTTGAGCCCCCAGCCATTTCTGACAGGGTTTGGTGAAGAAGTGAAACATCAGCAGAGTGACCAAACAGAAGTTAAGTGCTCAGCAGAAAAATAAATAGTGCTTTTCATTCTTGGGATTATGTCCTGGTTCTATGGAGTCTTGCGGTTGGAAATGGAATTTATAGAAGGGACGAGGAATTTATTTCTAAGCTTGTATCATGTTATCCCAGTTGGTAACTGGTTTAGGGTCCCTCTGAGCTAGGTGGCCTTTGGGTGATTACAGTTATCCTATCCTGTCTCCATGGGAAGTCACCTGGGTGAGACTGGCATGCTGGGTGGGAGGGAGATGTGGCTGCTGATGGAGTGCATGGTGAGCAGGGCAAAACAAGGAGGCCCCAGAGCAGGATGCAGGAGGAGCTGGTTTGATGGGCTGCTCAGCTCTGGCTGCCCCTAAATGCTCCTTGCTCCATGCCTCTCCATTTCTTAACAGCACTGTGTCTGCCCTGTCAATAACAGAATAGCATTTGCCTTTTGTTTTGCCTGATTTCTGGTCTCAGGAGGTGCAGCTTGGTGATGGCATTGGTGGCAGCAAGGATCATTCTTCTTCATGTGAAGGAACTGGGGGGATTCAGTCCATGCTGTGTCCCCAGAGTACCTTGTGGATGAGATTGCAGCACAGAGGCAGCAGGTAAATGGATGTGCCAGGAGTCATGGGGTAAGGACACATCCCAAAGAGTGAGTTACTCTTACAAAATTTTCTCTGGACTTGCAGGCATTTGCTCTGGGTGGTAACTAGGAACATCTGATTAGCATGACCTGGTGTGTCATGTGTTCAGACACAACCCATAGCTCTCCTGGCAGCTCTGACACTGGCTTGTGATGCATCCATTCCCTAGCCTCACCCAGGGCTAGGCTGGGATGGCTTCCTGCCTCAGGGACTGCATTGCTAATCTTTGCTTGAAGATTTGAGGTGCCCAGACATGTCTTGGTATGGGGGAGGCTGCTCTGCATTGTTGTGATGGTTCTCAGCTGGTGAGGAAGGAGATGTCTCCAGCCCAGAGGCAGAGCACACTCTGTTGTGTGCTGGCAGGGATGCTGGGAAGGTGGCTTGGCTAAACAGGGGCACCAGCACCTCACTCAGAGCCCTGATGTTTGTGGTGATCTGTCATCCTTCGAAAGCACCCTCTGATCGTGGAGCTCACAGCCAAAGACTGACCCAGCCTCTCATCTCATCTTTCCTCCAAGAGTCCAGTCCCTGGAAAGATCCAGCTCTCCAAGAAGACATTCCAGGGGGGTTTAATCACTGCACTCACTCCAGCCCTGCTGCACTTGTGGTCTAAGCACCTGCTGTTTCATTTAATTAGCAGCAAATGGGAGGCGTGGGTTGGGGAAGAGAGAGCAGCAGCCTGGTGAAGTATTTGCTGCAATGTAATGTATTTTATTTTGGGTCCGGAATGGAGGCCATGAGGAACATTTTCCAGAGGGCTCCATAAACCACCTCTGTTCACAGGGTGATTATTTGAGGACGGAGGGGAGTGTGGATTTAAATCAGTGCTGCTAATTTCTGCAAACAGCCACATTATTTTTAATTCATACTCCAGACTCCCTCCACCCATGGCTTGATGTTGGAAGCTGTGAATTTTCCACATCATTACAAAGTCCCTCTATAAAAGAGAGCCCTTTAAATATATTTCAAAAAATTGATTTCAAATACACCAGGCTCTCAGATAAGTCAATATTCAAATGGAAAACTGACTCTTTCCTTCCCTCATAGTGGCCTGCTCCTTTATTTGTATTTCAGTAGCACATTCCAGCTCTGAGCAGAGCTACATCTGTCTGGTGTTAGGGGCTAGAAAAGGCATGAGAAGCTGTGAGATAGGCTGAAAGATGCAATGCCTTTGTTCACTGTGATTAGTTAAGCTTGGGACCCTCTGTTGAAATCAGTGTGTTACAATGCCAGCAGTATTTTACCAATGTAAGGAAGGGAGATGGGGACAACTGGGAAGGCAGACTTCAAGGTGGAACCACTTGTGTGGACAGTGGCTGTGTCCTGATTTTGGGAGATCAGCAGCTACAGCTCTGTGCAGGGAAGATTACAGCCACAGCTTCCATGTGCTCCAGCCCACCAGCACTGGGGCTTTTTTTCTCCATGGGGGTGGCAAGTTTAACAGTGATCTATCCTACTTCTACTGGTGAAAACTGTATTTCTTAGTCTGAAGACACAAAATATATACTGGCCATTTGTCTGATTTTCTTCAGGCAGTGAAAGCACCATAAGAGCTGCAAGATAGGATACTCTAATTTTTCCCCAGCCTGACTAAAGCAGGAGAGTTGAGTTTTAGAGATTTTTCCTTTGGATTCTATGTTCTGAAAGAGTTTATCTCCCATGGATTTGAGAGGATAAGTTAACATGTGGCTGTCAGGTATCCAGATGCAACAGTGGCTGTGGTCATGTCAAGAACTCAGACTGATCATTTTGTTCTCATGTGGAGTTTTAAATTCAGTCCTGGGTATTGGGTTCTGCTCCAAGGACAGTAAAAGTTCACAGAAAATCCCTGTCTTCTGAGATTGTCATCATCTTGAAATAGAGAAACTCTTGCTGTATGTCCATGCTACAAGCCTTCATTATTAGAACAGAATCTTCCAGTTGGAAGGGACATAAATTACCATGTAGTCCAGCTGCCTGGGGACTTCTGGGCTGACCAAAAATTAAAGCAAGTTAAGAGCATTGTCTAAATGCCTCTTAACTCCTGAGAGGCTTAGGGCATCAACCACTCCTCTAGGTAGCCAGTTCCAGTGTTTGACCACCCTCTCAGTAGAGAATAAGCCCGTTTGTAGGTACTCCTTAACTACATAATCATTGTGTGCTCACTGCTGTCAGTGGGGAGCCATAATGGTTCCTGGAGACTTCCCAGCTGGGGAGGCAAGTGTAAGAGAGGTTTTCCTGGAAGGGAATTCAGTGGTGCCTGAAAATTCAGTGGCATCATGAAAAAACCCTCACCTTTACATAAGTGCCAAAGCATGAAAAGCAGTCTCTGCATCCTAGAAATCATTGATTTTGCAGAAATTGGCTCTTTCTCTNATGCCTCTTTAACTCCTGAGAGGCTTAGGGCATCAACCACTCCTCTAGGTAGCCAGTTCCAGTGTTTGACCACCCTCTCAGTAGAGAATAAGCCCGTTTGTAGGTACTCCTTAACTACATAATCATTGTGTGCTCACTGCTGTCAGTGGGGAGCCATAATGGTTCCTGGAGACTTCCCAGCTGGGGAGGCAAGTGTAAGAGAGGTTTTCCTGGAAGGGAATTCAGTGGTGCCTGAAAATTCAGAGGCATCATGAAAAAACCCTCACCTTTACATAAGTGCCAAAGCATGAAAAGCAGTCTCTGCATCTTAGAAATCATTGATTTTGCAGAAATTGGCTCTTTCTCTTGATTTTTTGGAGTAGTTATATTGATTTTTTTTTAATCTGCTTGTAGGCACACAGGGCATATGTCCCAGAACTGTCAGACTCCTGCAAGTCAGCATTATACTCAGAATCAACCCCATAACTCTCCAGCAGTATCTCTTCCTCATCTCAGTTTTTCCTTCTTTCTCCGTGTTCCTATCTGATGATAGAAATAGCTTCTTTCTGCATGGATCAAATATGGAAGCAATACCTCGAGGGACTCATTCAGAGTCAGGATATGAAGTCTGGAGTTCTTTTTCTACCTCTGACATTTGAGAGATGCTTTTAAGTAGATGAGATACTGTTACAGTGTCAGCCCATCTGTTAGCAGAATTGGTGTTTGAATCCTATTCCTTTGCTCAGTTTTAACAGAAAGGCAAGTGGAGCTGTCTGGCAGTTTACCTTGCTGTCTCAGTATGGTTAGGAGGGGAAATCTGTTTTTGTTTTCAAGTCTCTATTGTACTTGCAGTGTTTAATGCTGTTCAGTCCCACATTCAGGCAGGGGATCACCTGCCAAGCTGCTCTTGCAGTTTCTCTTGTAATGGAGAACAGCCCCTTTGCCTCCCCTTTCCCCTGCTGGCACTTGCTTTCGAAACATGAGCATCTTCCTGTGGCTTCAAATCCTTCTGCAGGTTGATACTGATCTGCAGGGTTCAAAGCAGGGCTGGGATTTCAAAGCCTCCTTGACCATTTTGAATCTGCAGTGTGACGCTCAGGCCGTGTTGAAAGCCTGGGTTTTGAGGCACATTTAATCACATCTCTGCACCTGTTAGGGTGGAAGAAATTTCTTCTGAGTTTTGTTTCTGTTGTTCCTCAGCCACTCTCAGGTTTTCCTTCGTTCTTGGCCAGCACAGTGTTCTCTGGCATCTGACCTCATGCAGAGACATGCACCAGTCCCAGATGAAGGGCTAGAAACAGTTGTCTGCACCTGGCTCAGAAAAGTAGTTATTTGTGTGTATGTGTGTGTCTGGTAGTGTAATTTATTTGGTCAGTTACTTGAGTCAAAGGAAGCCCTAACTAAGCAAGATAACTTTGCATCTGGGTTGCTGGCAAGGAACATTCTCTGTGCTGGCCATGGGAGTGTAGTTGATGCCCTCCCAGGCCTTTTCTGCCCATGTTTGATGACAAAGGGAGGTTGGCAGTAGCTGTGCTTTGATGAAGCTGGTGTCTTGCTTTCTGATGGAAAATAGGCCATTCTGTGCTGTGATATTTTTTCTTACTCTCAGCAGGGTGCATATGTGGAACTCAATTTTTGAAGTTGCTTGTGCCTGGTAGAAAGCAGTTGATGTGTCATTCCTCTTCCCACCTCCTCTTCACTTCTTTCTTGGTATTTTTTCCTTTTATTTGTTTAATTGAATTTTTAGTGCTGGGTTCTGCAGATGGCAGTTCTCTAGACCTGATTCCTTACAGCCATAATGCTGAGGTGCCAAAGATAGACAACCTCATGGAGGACACAAGGATCATGTGGGCTTTCAAAACCAGCAGCCAGGTGTCATAGGGCAGTGCCATCAGACAGCTTGACTGCTGCTCATAGGGGAATTACAGGCCTGGATATGGTTTGAATCTGTTTGATGCAAGTTAGTGTTTTCCTGGATACTTTCTGTGACAAAATATCTTAATGCAATTTCAGGAGGAGTCTGTGAAATGTTAATTTCCTGCCTGAGCCAGAGGCTAGGGCAGAAGAGAGCTGTGTGGTACCTGCAGCTTGTTGGCTAGACTTGGACTTTTCAACACATTTTTGAGGATGTTTCCACAGTCTGAACATCTTTCTGATGTTCCTTTATTGTGGCTTTGTGTGGTGGAGAGGAGGAGGGAATAGACAAGTGCAGATCCACAGGGAGGATGAGAAATAGTCCTGGATGCCTGCACAGTGCCCAGCAGGGCACAAATGACTGTCGTGCTTGTTTGCCCTGCCTGTCTGCCCCATCCAGCTTCTAAAGCTGGTCACAAGATGTGGAAAGGCATAGAAATCTGCATCATCACTGCTGGATGTCCTGGATGGTCATCAGCCTGCCTGACAAAGTAGTTTGTAGGTCACTTTCTTCCCCTCAGAAATATTTGGGAAGGAGCTGGTGGATGTGATGAGCTCCTGTGGCTACAATTTCCTGTGGCTTGCTTTCCCCAGCACCCTTTCCTTGAGTCACCCAAGCACATCTTGCATCAGTGCACACGCAGTGTGTACCCTTCAGCTGGCCACCATGGTTTGCCTGTGTGGCCAGGCAGGCTGGAGAACACTTGTGGTTTTGTTTTATGACAGAATACAGGCCTGGTTGAGTACAAGCTGTTCCTGGTGCTGCACTGCTCCTCCTGTTACTGGAAGAGCATCTGCCAGAGGAGAGCAGGCATAAATGCTCACTGACAAGCTGGACATGTACCCAGCTGCCTGTGAACCCATGGGTGCTGGTGCTCAGCCCACATGGCCCTGTGGCCACCCTTGGCTTAAAACTCTACTTCTGCCCTGACAGGGATGGGCACAACACCTCTGGCTTTCAAGGCACCACTGTGCTGCCTGTGGTGGCTAACAGTGTGCTGGGTGCCTTTTGCACCTGGCACTGCTCACCATGCTCTCACCATCAGGTCTTGTAAATGCCACCAGGCAGGGATATAGGCAGGAAACCTCCTGTGGAAGGACAGAGCTGGAAGGAGTCTCTCTCTTCCTGGATGCAAGCATCTGCCTCCATGTGTTCTTTCTCCCTCACAACTTGTAGCAGTTTTCTCATCTACAAGTTTGGAAAAGGCACAGCCCTGACAGTATTTCTTGACAATGTGCCTGTGCCACTCAGAAGCTACTGAGATAAAAAAAGACCAACATAACCCCTACCGTTGTCGAAGACCTCCATCGCTGCTTTTCATACTCTGCCAAATATTGCATGTGATTAGCTGGTATGATACACAGATCAGCATCTGGTCCACAAGGAACGGGTCCAGAGATGGATGATTTTTATCTGGATGGAAATCCCAGGGTGGGGCTGGAGCTTGCAGAGTGTAGCACGGGGGCCCTGCACACCCTTGGGGTGCCCACCCGGCTCTGAGCCGCGCACGCAGCCGTGGCCACCGGCCAGGCCCGTCTCCTTTCCCAGGCTTTGCTTTTGTTCTCAGTTAAATTAATGAAAGTCCTCAGGCAGACTTGTACTTACAAAAATAAGACTTCAGTCCTAGCCTCCCTTTTTAGGGTGCTGGGTCCTTTGGGACAGCTCTGGTCCCAAGTCCCCTGGTATTCTCCTTCTGGGCATGGACTTTATGAACTCGGATGTCACCCAAATTCCCCTTTTGCTTTTAAAGGGAAAAAGTTGTCCATGCTGCATGTTGGGGCAGGGATCAGAAGGCTGGTGTGGGTCTGACTGTGCAGCTCAGGTGCCTGTGTTGTGTGGTTGTGCTAGCAATGGGAGTGCTTATTAAAACAGATTTCTGATACTCATGAACTTTGTCCTCCCTGTCCAGAAATAAATCTACAGAGAGAAACCAATCCCTGAGATGCCATTACAGTAGGCACCAGTAAAGACAGATTGTTGCAAACCTAGGTCTGTTCTCACATTGTATTCTACTGTGTAAATCCTTTCCTCCCTGCATTGCAAGCCCAACTGGACAGCCAGTGCTTTTGGAATCTGCCCTTCCCAGGTGCTGACCCCCTCTGCTGTCCCTGTGTGCCACGTCAGCATCCTGGGGACATGCCAGCACAGCACCCAAGCCTGGGCAGTGCCTGAGCTGAAGGGCCCGTGCTGGGGCTGGGGTGTAAAGCTGGCAGCTGCCTCTGAGCTCTTAGAAACCTCCTGTCCTGCTGGCTGCTTGTTACCTCCCTGGAGGCCTGCAGCAAGGTATCTGTTACATCTGTGCAGCTCCCTCTGCCTGCTCAGCTGGTGGGATTTGTTGTCTGTGCTCCTTTCTAAATCCCCCCAAAGACGAGATCCACGTGTGTTTGGAACCAGATACGCAGGCAAAACATCTTGGGGTTTGGAGGTGGGGAGAGAGGAAGAAAAGAAGACAAAGGAGTCTCCTCCCAGTGTGGAGTTAAAACCTGTGGTTGTGTTGTGCTTGGCACGGATTCCTCATTGTACTGCGCGGGGCGGTCGCTCTCCTCTGGCAGATGCTCTCCCCAGAGCTATGAGAAGTGTCCTACAGAGATGAGTAGATACCATTTCAGATGGAGTTTGTGAAGTAAAATGTGCCATTGTGTTCAGAGCTATTGTTTCTGTTTTCAATATTGAAGTTACTCATGGTTTCCAGGGGACAATATATCAAGCAAAGCTAACAGGCTGTAGAGAAGATGTAGATTATGAAAACAGAGGGATTAAGTTTCGTACATTTGGAGCTAAAGTCTCATCTCTCTCTTAGCAGTGGGAGCAGGGAAGCACTCTTGCAGACTCATAAAACTCTACCAATTTAAATGAGGGTGTATTTTTAACAGGGTTTAGTTAAAACTACGGTGAGCAATTTAGAAGACTCTCTAAGGATGGATTCCGTGGGTGCAAGTTCAATGACCATCCAATATATAAATTTGGTTTCAGAGAGTTTCTGTCCCAGGCTTTACACCAGTTCAAACAAAATCAGTTTGCAAAGATGGGGTCTGGCTGTCTGGGTAGTTGCCACATAACACACCCATGGAACTCCACTGTTATCTCTTCATGAGAGAGGAGTAAGGAAGGGTAGAAGAGAGCATTGCATGACCAGTGTGATTCTCCAGCTCCTGACATCCTTTTTGGGGACTGACTGAACCCAGGAGTCACACTGGCAAACAAGGGGACCCAGTAGTGAAGGGCCAGCCCCTGTTCCCACAAGATGCCATCCTACATCTGTCATGTTACAGAGCAGAGCAGGAGTTTGGTTCCCTGGATGATCTGACAGCACTGAACAAACAGTGTTAAAACCAAAACAGCCTGGAAATCATACTGACAATATTTGTTGTGTGTCCTAACAGTAAGGATGCAATTGATGCCAGCACTCTGCTAATGGCCCTTGTGCTGCTTTTGAGATGCCTCCTCAAGCACCCTGCTTGCAGCTGCAATGCAGTGATTGATGCTGCTGCTAGGGGTTTTTTTTTAAAGACCCAAGGGTTTTTCAAACCCCTGCAGCCTCCTACCAATCTGTCCAGCCTTTGTGCTGGGCTAAGCTGAGTTGAGCTGCTCCTACTTGCACAAATTTAGGGCAGGCACTCTCAGTTTTTGCATTTTGAGGCTTTAGGGTGGCTTGGTAAAGTTAGTGAATTGATAAACCCTAAAGTCTTAGTGGGGCTACAGTGTATTTCAGTTATTGCCTTGAAAGGGTTGACATTTAAAGAAGGATGGAGAGTAAATACGTTTTTAAATGCCCAAGTGGTGTAGGAAGCAGTGATTAATGGAGGTGACCTTGGTGCTTTGCTCCCTTTCAGTGAAGCTCTTAGTCTTGCCATTGTGTTTAAACTGGAGCCTCTGCTCTGACAGTGCTGTCAGATGCAGTTCTGCTGTCTGAAGGCCAGAGCTGGGTGTCCAGGGCACTGTTACTGCAGTGTCTCTCTCTGGGACACGCTGGTCTCTTGCTGCTTATGTGCAATCTGAAAGAACATTTAAAGTCTGTGGGTTTTGTAAGGATAAAAAATTGCAGGATGTAAGGAAAGATGCTCTTCTTTTGAAGTTAGCTCTTTTTCCAGACAGGATTTTTACTGTGACCTGCAGTGAGCATTTTAGAACATGCCTGCAGCCTGAGCACCTGGGCTGGCTCTGGACGCCAGCTCCAGAAAAGAATCCAACAAATTGCTTGCATCCCATCACAAAATTCTGAGCCTTCCCCAGAAGCTAATTGACCTGATGGGGCAGGGCATCAGCATGGCTCTCACATCTCTGCACGACCCTGTGGTGCCACATAACTGCAGCATTCACCTCGCTAAAACAGGCATTGTGGTAAGGCCTTACTTCCCAGGGATGCTGCTGGGACAAATCCTCTGTGGATACCAGAGTAACAGGGGACATAGAATCACCAGGGATAGATGGAGAAGTATGAAGTAGCCTTTGTCCAAGCATCTTCCAGTGTGGTTAAGTTGGATGAGGCCAGTTTAATTTAGCACTGGGGAAAGAAAATGCTTCTGGCAGGAGACTTCAATAGCTGCTCTGTGAAGGGACAGTGTGGGCTTTCTGAGCAGCTCTTCAGAGATGCACCAAGTGCCTCTGTCATCCCAAACCAGCACCTCAGAATGTTTTGCCAGGCCGTGTTAGCCACAAACGCCGGAGCCTTTAGAGAAAGCTGCATTTCTTTATGAAAAGTACCAAATGTCTCAGCTGGGAAACAGCATTCCCTCTTGTGATGGATCATGTTGGGGAAAGACCCCCAGTCCCTGCTTCCCGCCTTCTCCTCCCCTGGCTGTTTTATTTGGATACTGAGAGGTTTGTAAGATTTCCAAGATTTCTTGTGGAAATTTTCAGACCTGAGGAAGGCATTTTCCCTTTGAGGATTACACCATGCTGTAAATGTCTGTTCTCTTTATTTTTATATGCATTTTCCTGCTTTTGTTTGACTTTCTCACAGATTGCACTATATTTAATTCAGGACATATCCTATAATGCTGTAATTGTCAGGCATGTCAGCTGGTTATCCAGATGACTTTTTGCTGTAATTTTTTTTTCTTTAAAAATAAAAGGAAAGCAGTTGCTGCTGCTTCTCAGGGATCGAATTATTGCACTTCTCTTGCATGCTGTGGCATCATGTAACACCACAAGGGAGCCAGTGTCACTGGCTGCCTGATAAAGTTTTTCCTGCTGCATTGTGGAACCCATTATGGCTTTAGGAAGAGATGGAGTTCCACCTCCTTGTGATGTGTAAGATGTCAGTTCTGTGTGTGAGTGGCTAACAGATGAGCTCCTCTGGGCTCAGTCTGTTCCATATCTTCACCCAAAGATCTTTTGCAAACTTTTCCTAGTTGTTGTTATTCTCAGGAACAGCTCTGCTCTGGCCAATTTTGAAGGGGTGGGAGTTAAGCAGGCCTCTTGCTGTCTTGTGTCTGTGACAGTGAACTGGTTTGTTGTTCCTGTGGGAGGGTGAAGCAGAGGAGAAATAAAAAAGAAGCTCAGAGAAATCTAGAGAAAGTTCTCTAACAGCTGTTTGCTGTGGAGGGCTCTGCCCCAGCAGCAGAGTTTCATTCCCTGCCATGTATCTCCTTTTGTCATTGGTTGCAGCAGGTGTGCCCCTGAGCTAGAGTAAATGAAGTCCTTCCACTTACATCATGGATGCTCCACTCATTCACCTTAGCAGAACACCTATTCTAAAACCAAACAATTGAAGAAATTATCTTCTCTAGACCAGTATGTAGAAGGTGAATCTGTGGAGATAGTCTCCTGTCTTCTTCACTCTCTTGCCTGTTTTCACCTGCTGACATTTAAATGTTGATATGTTACCTAGCAGCATGAGATCCATTTTCTGGAATTGGGGCCAAGCATCTTCCTTAAGTGAAAGACCCCTTTGGATTCCCTGGTGAACCAGGATTTGGAGTATGCTATAGATGGACAAGCCCACAAATGAGAGGATATCTGAAAACCACCAATCATATTTCTTCCATTTGCTTCTGTCCTGCTGGATTTAGATGAGTGTAGCTCCTCTGAATTCAGTCTCTGTCTCCTGCTCTGCAGCATAAGGCTCAGAGCCTTTGATGGCTCTTGATTAAATCTCACGCCACCTACCTGAAATCTGTCTCACATTTTGCAGGTGCAAAACCAGAGACAGGGCCAGAGAGGTTTATCCACTGGAAAACTCTGGCAGATGACAGAATTCAAACCCATCCTGGCCATTCCCTTTCTTGCAGATCACATGGTTTATAGTTCAAAATACATGATGATGTATTTTGATGCTGAAATCATCAATCCCGTCAGCAAGCAGCACAGCTGGTTTCCAACTTCAAAATGAAAGGAAATTACTGCAGCTCCTCAGGGGTTTAATTAATAGATCCTATTCTGGTATCTTACCTTTCCTTCTCATCTAAACTTGTGTTATTTGCATTAGAGACTTTCAGTCTTTTCTGATTTGCAGATGCCCTTAACCCCTCTTGCTGAGGTGTAAGTTCCATCATCACTAGTTTCAGATCCCTGGCAGAATATTTGCTTTTCTTCCAGATTCTTTGGCAGACTCTCTCAGAAGTGTGCACCCAACCCCATACATGCACAGGTGCCTCCTCTCCTCTTCCTCATCTCCCAGTTGGCTGTAGCCCTTCTTTCCTTCTTGGGCCTCTGAGGTCGGATCAGCCTTGTGAGAAGGGATGTGCCTGATGCCTGACTCTCCTTAATACTTTACCTTTCAAGTCCTCTTATACTTTACCTTTGAAGTTTAAATTAAAGTTATTGTCAGCTTACCTCATTTTTAATGAAAAATACATTTTCTGATGAGCACTTGGAAAAGAGGAAGGTGATGTATCTCTTGGCATTCAGTGTAGGAAGAAATGTAGTCTTGGGAGCAGTTGAGTGGCCGAGAGTAAGCAAGCTGGGATTTCTAGGGGCACCTTGCAAAATCTCTGCTGCTCTTGGTCATGGTTTGATTTTCAACTGCTCTTTCTCTAGGACACAAGTAAATTATACCCTGGAAAGGGAGAGAGGCCTCATCTCTCTCTGTAGAAGGTCAGAGTCCTTTATCATTTTGCAACGGTGGATGTCATTTTGCTTGCCAAAGTGAGGGGCTTGCATGAAAGTCACTCTCAGGGTCTTGGTCTTATAAATAAATCTCCCCAGGACTGCAGTGCTGACCTCCTGCAGAGCTTTGATTTTTATCTGTGCACGTGGCAAACCTGCATCCACTTGAAAAGGGACCAGAAGGATTTCCACACTAAGAGGTTATGTGGGTGTCCTCATTTGCTCATTTTAAGAGGAGAACTTAATTCTTCTAACCAGAGGAATTAAAGCTTCTGCAAGGAAGGAAGGGAAGGAACCAACAGCCCAGCAGGAACCCATCTATAGTCTGTGGTATAAGGCATAGGTGGAGGTCAGGTAACTGTCTCAGTGGATTAATTTTAGGGAGTTGGATTTGGACACGAACTTCCGAAACTTCAAAACCAAACCAGAAACAAAGTTCCCACAGGGTCAAGCCATTGAACAGTTTATATGTTCATGTCCCCTGCACTGGTTGGCTTGCAGCAGAGTAAAAGCCTCTCCTTCAAAAGAGAAGTTGCCTCTTAGTCTTGGGTGCTGTAAGTCCTCATGTGTGCAGCAGAAAGAAGTGTTGTTTCATGAAAATTTAACCAAGATAGGCAAAATGTAGTAAGTAAATTATCAGGAAGCTGCTTGGCTTCTCATCCTCAGAGATGCTACTTGTAGCATCTCAAAGGGTGCTTGTTTTTCTTTATTAAACTTTTTAACCAGGTATTACCATTGCAAGGCAGACAGGAGTGGAACCTTACTTTCACAGCAGAACTGATGTGAAATGACCAGAGGTGCTGTTATCAAACCCAAATGGTTCTTGTGTGCAGGAGAGGCTCTTTCTTCATGATATATTTGCATTTTAAGTAAAGATGGCCTGAAGTAGAAAACATGAGAAGGAAGATGCCTGGGGAAGTGATTGAGTTGATACTCTGAAATCTTCCTATTTTATTCTTGCAAGTCAAGTGATTTCATGCTTATGTACAAATAGAAAGGAGTGGAGCAGGCCAGTGCTCTTGAGTCTGCTCTCTTTTTAATAAGCAGCAGCTCACATGAGTAATTCCCTTGATTTTAATGAGATTAATTGATGATCATTTGGTGGCCGCTGCAAGAAAGTCACAATCTGGACCACAAGGTTTTATAGCAGATCTTCTGAAGGAGTTTTGGCAGAAGCAAGAAGGAGAGTGCTTGGAACAGAAGGCAGGACTGTGCAGGACTTCAGTAGGAAAGATGTCAGCAAACACAGAGCAGTCTGGAGAGGCCAAGAGTGGAGAGGCAGTTTTGGTGGTGAGTTATTCATGCATCTGCTGTGCCACAAGTGAGAGTGGGATGTGTTTGTTCAGCCTGGCTCCAGACATGCTGCCTGAATGGATGGAAAGTTCACTTCCTGGCTTCCATGTCCCCTCCCTGTTTCCAAAGGGATCCTCCACCCTGTGATACAGGGACAGGGTAACGTGTTTCTTTCTGCTCACTACACCAGTCATGCAATGGAGGCTCCTCCTCGTTGTAAGCAGATGAACTGAGCTCCTCCAGTTTTGCCAAAATGCACTGCCCAGCTGTGCTTTCCTGTCTGCCCAAAGCCAACTGCATCCCTAATTCAATTATTCATGACTCTGCATCTTCCCTTCTTTGCCTTCATAATGGAATGATTTTACTCCAGGTGACAAAATTGCTTTCTGGTTTAGCAAACTTTGTCCCTAAGTTAACTGTCACACATCAAAGATGTGAGCAACAGCTCGTGGAGACTGCCCATGTCTGAGCACAATAACCTGGGGCATTAAGTGAAGGGGTTTTTTTTTCCATCAATCATATGTGTATTTGCAGTTATAACAAGAATAACTTCCTTTAATGGAAAAACATTTGTCACAGACAAAAGAGTTTTTGACTTTCAGATGCTCTGCAGACATCTAATTAAGAGAACTGAAAATCTGTTTATTGGTCTTTGTCTGTTAATCATGTGAGGAAAGGGCTGTGCCTACCAGCAGGAGTTTTGGTAGTTCAGCCCTTAACTCTTTTCATTCCCAGCTGCTCCCTTTGTCTCCTCTTACCATAGCTGGGCTGAGTGGGGATGTTAGGCATTGGCTCGGGACACTCCATCATCTCTGGAAGATTTGGGATGTTTAATTTGAATCCACTGGTGGTTTTTTTCCTCCTATATACATCTCTTCCTCTTTGCATCCCTCTCTGTGGGTGGGAGGATACAGAATCCTGCTTTTCTAGGACTTTAGCTCTAACCTAAGCTGGCTTTGAATGGCAGAACTGGGTGCAGGAGAGTGCTGAGGAAGGCTCCCTGCTTCTGCTGCACTTTATTTGGCTTTAACATCCTGAAGGTTCCATGGCTTCTGGAGTGCCCCTAACTCCCCCAGCTGCCCGAGACCTTCCCAGTGGAGGCAAGAGCTGGGGTGGAAAGTGTAGTCTAGGAAAGTTTAGCAAAACTCTTCCAGCTTCAGTTTATTGTATCTATTTTGCTGATATCCACCCTTTAGATAAATAGCACTAAGTTATACACGTTGTGGCTCTCTTGATGTGGTTAAAAAGGCTTGTATTAGCCAAGCTAATCTAACTCCAAGAATAACCCTGGAAATTTGACTGTATCAGCTCCAGCTTCAATCAGTCACCACGTAGTCAAGTGAGAATTGCCCTCCTGGCTAAAAGTGTAGCAACAGTGAAACTTGAAGTCAGTAGGTGGGGATTCCCTCCCCCTCTTTTTTTTTTTTCCCTCTTCTTTGAAGGAAGCTCCTGCCCATGCCTGACCTCAGACACCCAGAGTTCTACCTACAAGAAAACAAAGTTTCCCATTTTCAATAAAAAAATCTGTCTCTGTAGGCAGAAAAGCGAGTTAGCTAACAATCCGCAAAGCTATGGTCTATTTATTTACCAGGCTGACTCCCTGATGGGGAAACATGTGGGATCTTTTAAGTCCTTCTTCTGCACAGATGTTGCTTCTACTGCTGAGTTTCCTCTTGATCTTTGGTTTGCTGTGCCATGTGGTGAAAACGCTGGAGATGTCGTGTGCAGTGGAAGACGAGAAGGATTCTGCGTGCTTAAAACAAAACCAGTAAAAAATAATAATAAAAAAAAAATCTGACTGTTTTTCCCCAAGTTAGCAAAAAAATATTTTCAAAAGGAAATCTGTCGAGCTAGCAAAACCCTTTTAACTTGCTCAGCCTCCCTGTTGGACACGTAGCACTGATGAGATTAAATGCTGATTGACGAGCACCCCCTCCCTTCCCCCAGCTCTTGCTGCCACTTTGTGTATTTGTGTTGAGCTGTAGATCCCGTGGAGGTGAGGAGATAGGGGTTCTGCAAGGGCAAGTAACACTACTGCTTGCTTTTCCTTCCTTGCCTTCCTCAGAGATCACAGGAGCTGTGGACTGGGAGTTGAAAGATGTCTCTCCTGGTCTGTTGGAAAGGCTGGCAGGAGCTTTGGAGTTCCCCCTGCCCGAGGGAGCCAGGGCTTCTGAGTAGGGAAGGGACATTGAGCATCACAGAGACATCATGAATAGGAAACACAGGGAGAAATTGAAGTGAATGTGAAGATTTGGGTCTCTGTCTTGGTAGCACCATGTGCTGAATGAGAGTGAAAGGTTGCAGAGGGTGAATGGGAGAGATGAGAGGCTCTGGCATTTTTCAGGAGTTAATCTTCTTTGGGCAAGTCCATTAAGGTGTCACTAGAGCAGGTGCATCTTTCTGTCTGAGGCCTTTCAGCTGGTCTTCAGCCTCAGTGGCACGTGTCCATCAGGTCTCATCATCCAAGGACACGTTGTAGGGCTCCTTTAGGAATGTCAGATCAGCAGCAGCTTTCCTAGGCTAGGAAACCATGTGCTAAAGGCTACTGGGCTGAGAGCACACCCACCCTGAGCTGTGCTTTCAGGCCATTCGTGGGGCTGGTGTTTTGTGGGGTGCTTTGCTCTCTGAGGCCTCCTTGCCTGCTGTCTTCCACGTAGGGACTGCAGTGGAAGATATTCCCCAAAACCCAACTCTGTCTCCCTGGGAGAACAGGAGCTCTTTCTTACTGGACCAGGGCAGTGGGTCTTTCTGGCTCTGCCATAAAAGCAGAGCAGGAGTTTTATTAGATATGCTTTAATCTGGTTGCTTGAACAGCATTTTTAGCCAGGAGAGTGGTCTTTCAGATGGACAGGTAAAACCTGTTGCTACACCAGCACAGGCAGGCTGTGTATTAGAGACAAGGCGTGTGTGTAGCAAGAACTGGAAGCCTAATATTAGAATGACAGCAAGGCCAGACTCAGCTGTCTGCCTGGGCCCTATCCCAGCTCCTTTGTGCTGCCAGAAACTTGCCCTCCCTTTCTTGGAGTGAAGTGCATCATACCTTTTTAAGTACAGGCACCCCTCCAACGAGAAAAAGTAATTCCCTCAGTTGCTTTTGTCTTAAACCACACACAAACCAAGAGATCCCTTGGTCCCTATGCAGATGGTCCATGTTTCCCCCTAAGATGTTTGTTGTGCTTCCTTTGCAGATGCAGCTTCTGGACAAGTTCCCTATTGAAGGAGGCCAGAAGGATCCCAAGCAAAGAATCATTCCTTTTCTACCAGGTAATGCTGTGGGGAAAGCCCTCACTAAAAAGGCTGAGAGCAGCTGGAGACTGCAGTTCCCCAGCTACTGTCTCTGGTGCTTTTTGTGACCATTCTTACAAATGCCTTTTCCCTGGGAGCTCATACACTCAGCCTTGTGATACCAGACCTGCACCTCCTCCTGAAATAGCTGGCATGGTGTTTGGGGCTCTCAGGGGATCTTTCATCAGCTGTTCAGGTTCAGCTTGGCTCATGCTCTGATACACAAAGGGATTTGATGGCTTCTGAGGGGCTGTGTCTTTAGGGTGCAACCAGGCAGCCTGAGCTCCAGCCACCATTTGGGAGACCACTGGGGACCAGAATCAGTCTTTGTCATTTCTGGATGCTGTGGCTCTGCAGACACTGTTACTGTACAATAAGGAATGAATAACTGGAGTTGTCCCTGCAATAGAAAGGAAACTGAAGGAAGGTTAAATGCAAATAGGGATTTCTGCAATGCTGGCTAAAAAGGTATTTACTTATCATTTTAGCCCAAGCCACTGTCCCTCTGACACCTTTTGTAGAGGGTGTGAACATGATGATCCTGTCCTCAGGGTAACAGCACACACTTCTACATAGCTTCTTCCAGCAGCAGCTGCAGGGATGGCACGGGGGAGCTGAGCCAGACCACAGCGTGCTCTTGGCACTGCAGCCTCTGGCCAGCTCCCTATTGTCTGACTGCATGATTCTGGCTCTTGGCTCTAAGTTTGGCTCACTGCACTGCCTGCCAGGATAAGTGAAGTATTTTCAGCCTGTTAAAAGGTCTCTTCTGTCTCTTGCTATAAAAAGGAGATCCCAGCACTTCCCTGAAGGTCTGTGAAGAGAAGCTGGGATGGGAGGGCTTAGTCCTCTCCAGGAGCATGCTGCGGTCCCTAACGCTGTTTGCAGGCAAAGCAGCTGCTCCAGATGTGTGGTGAGCACAGCTCCAAGGTTATTGGGGAGTAGGGACTTAAAAACCAGCAGCACAAATACACAACAGCAGCATCAGAGCCACAGCAGGGCAGCACAGCTGCCTGGCAGTGTCTTGGCAGCCTCCAAAACCCTTGTAAAAGGCAGTTCCAGGCTCGGGGTTTGCTCTCTGCAGTGTTCTGTGCTGCATCCAGACTCTGTAGCCACAGGAAGGTGGTGTTGCCATCCATTTCCTAGCTGGGATGAGGAGAACAGTCTAAGAGTGGGCTCTCTTTGTGGCTGTACCACCAACAAACTCACAGCTGAATCACCTTATGAAAACTCTTGGTGATAAGAATGGGCCCTGCTGGCCTGCTTTTCTCACTGGAAAGCATTCTGAGGTCCTTGAAAGCATTGTACAGGAGTGCAGATGGCTTCACATGAGTCTGCAGTAGTATTGTTCCTCCTGTATTGACTGTCACTGGCCTATCTGTTTTATTTTCTCTTAGAAAAACGTTGGCTGACTGCAGGTGGCTGCTCCTCAGCCTTTGTGCAGATCTCAGTGATTGGATGTCCTGATATGTGTGTGCGTGATACTTGCAGAGGGTGAGACAAGCCCCATATGCCCATTACAACACTTCCTACCCTTCCCACCCTCCAGGAACATGAGGGAGATGGTAGTGCCACATATCCTTGAGGGGAAGAGTTATATCTGGAAAACATTTGGGTTGACTTAGTGTCCCAAAGAGAGAAGCTGCCAGAACAGAATAGACCTCAGCTGTATTTAATTTAAAATTTCTGTGATATATGTTCTACTTTTGATATTGAATCTCTGCCTCTTTCTTGTTGAACTGCTGAACAGCCCTTGTTGCTTTACCCAGGAACAAGGTGACTCAGCTAAATGTCAAACAATGTCAAACTCTGTTAAATAAACTAGCTGCCAAAATTAGAATACGCATGGCATTTCTGCAGCTGGAGCCGTGGATTACGGAAACGAATATCTAGCTATAAACTCCCTTAATTAAAGAATGGCAAGGCAGATGTTTGTGCTTAAATCCTACTTTATGAAGATGTTATGGTCCTGCTTGCTTTTTGTGGGCCTGATTCAGCCAAGCTGGAGTGGCTCTGCCTGCTGTGTTCTGGGTGCCCGGGGTTTGCTGTGCCACTTGCAGGGTAGGACAAATCTCCCCATCAGCTCTGGCTTAGGAAGTTGGCATATTTCATCCTGGAGCTCCTGTTTGCTGCTCTCCTGAAATAATAATTAGTTCTTGACTGTGCTGGAAACCTTTTACCTCTAAAACCAAGGAAAATGCAATGGGGTTCAGAGCCTTGCTCCCCAAGGAGAGACCATACTGGGTTTAGCAGCAGGAAAGTGCATTTCTTTTTTCCTCCAGCCACCTTTATCTTATTTTCATCAATTTCTTTCTTCAAATATATTTACCCTCACTTCTCCCTTACACTAATAAGAGCTCTACAGCTTTCAGTGTCATGAAGAGGTGCAAGGAAATCATAAATAGTGCCAGGTATTCCTGTAGAAAATGGCCTGTGGACAATTTTGTAGTTTTGCTTTACTTTTTAAGAGTGACTTCCTTGCCTTCAGTTTTTTTGTGATTATTTTTTTTAACCACACTGAGAGGGCAAAAGTGATATTTTTGTCTCCTTTCCTCATTTTATCTTCTTCCCATGAGTTTTTCCATTCTTCTCTCTGATTTCCCTTTTTAATGTTGGAAAATCTTGCATCAGGAGGGGCTGTGCAAAAGAAAACTGCATTAGAAACTCTGTGGATTGGCCAGAGAGCATTCTTGTAGCTGGTGGTAGGAATTTTTTTCTTTGGAGGGAGACTGTGGAAGAGTCAGAATAAAATTTGCTGCAAAAAACCCTCTCTAGAGCAAAGACAGTTTGTTGCTCTAAGAAGACATGGATGGAAAGTGCTGTTTGAATGTACCAGTGTGGCTGTTGGTTGAGCCCATTGCAATATACTGATTTCTCCATCACCTCTCCTGCTGCACATCTGAAGAACGATCTTTGGAGTGTGGATGAGTAGTTTTTCTTCCCTCCCTGTCAGGTACTTTTACATCTGCATCAGCATAAAAAAGGGGATATGGACTTGGGCTTCCTTTTCCAGAGATCTTGAGGTAATTAATGAAGGAATTTCAGCTGGAAGGAGAAGACTCATCTGCTGAGCTTCTGGAGACCACGGTGGCTGCATGAAATGAAATGGCAGAGACAGGGCGATGCAACTCTGGGATTAACAGTTTTGCAGTGGTTGACCCAAGACTCCAGGGCTTGCATTGTTTTTCATTTCTCTTGGCACTAAGTGGGAGAGCCATCTGGAGACAAAGCTGGAGGGATGTCAGCTCTTCTTGCTCCACTGTGTCTTCCAAAGTGCAGCCCTGGGGAGAACGCGCTGCATGGCATGAAATCATTGTCTCATGCTGGCTGCTGGGCTGCAGATCCCTGCCTTGGAGAGAGGCTTGGGCTTGCCATGGCATGGAGGGCTGGCCATTGATGATGGCAGCCCCTTGCACTTCCCACACAGATTCCAGCTTGATCCCTGCTGGGCTTCAAACCACTTTTGACCCCCCCTGAAGAATCAGGAGGTTTTTGCATAGGTTTTTCCAGAAGGGGAAAATCCTCAGTGGGTGTCTGCTCTGCAACTTCCATGCTGCCTGGAGAGGGAGACATCCTGTTCGAGGAGACTGCTTTGTGTGCCTGGTTTTCCTAACTGTTGGGAAGCTGAGTCCTGTCCCAGCTTGGGGCAGGATGATCAGTGCAGGCTGCCCTACCAGCTTGGTCAGGCAGCTGGAGGATCAAGGCTCCAGTCCCTGCCTCCAGTGCTTGGAGCCTCTACCAGAGAGGCACCTTCTCTCTTCCTTTTTTTCCCACTCAGGTTTTCCTCCTCCCTTGACTAGGGCGAGGAGAGAGGAAATTGTCCATTTTGGGCTGTGTGCTGCCAGTGTAGCTTGGTGGCTGTGTCCCAGGGCACTGGGAGGGATGCCAGCATGGGGGATGAGATGTCACCAGCTGCTGTCACCTCTCTGTGCCCTGCTGACCTGCTTTACCCCTGAGAAGAGAAACGCTCTGGCACCATCTCAGAGGGGTCTCTGTGACTTTCTCCTTCGTGGGTAGCAGGAGCACACCGTGTGCCTGCTGAGGTGTTTCACGGACAGGCAGCACGTTCAGGGCGGCAGAGATCCCTCCCAGCTGGCAGTACGGGTTCGGCCCTGTTTTCTGCTCCAGGGCTGTGGCAAGCTGCTCCTGCCGGGAACAGTGGGTGGGAGCGGGGTGAGCTGACACCTGGAGGGCTTTGCCTGACTGCCTAATCCCTGGGCAAGGCTCCCGGTTCCCCAGAGAAGCCGCAGCGTCTCCCAGGCGGGTTTGCTGGAGGCTGTTCCTGCAGCAAAGGGGAGTCGGAGGAGCGAGCCCCGGCCGAGGGCAGAGCCGTGTGTGAGTCAGGAGGGCTGCGGGAAGGAGAGGTTGGCTCGCAGAGGGCGGCCGTGCCAGCACCGCCCAGACACCTGGGGTGCCGCCGGGAGCCTCCCCTCGGCGCAGCGCAGGAGGATGGGCAACAACCTCTCGCCAATGCCGGCTGGGACCTTCCTCACCTCTGGTTCTGCCACTTCTGCAGTGGGGAAGGAGATCTGCCGATGAACTGCATCCCAGGTGCTCATGTCTGCTTCTTGGTTTCGGTGTGAGGTGTTGGGTTTGGTTTTTTCCCCTCCCCTTTCCAGTGCTGGCTTTCGGGTAAGACGCAGCTGGGCAAAGGGCTGCCGTAGGTTTGCAACAGCAGAATTTTGTCCACGGTGATAAGAGCAGGGTTTGTTTGGTTTTTTTTTTTTTTCCACACATGTTTGTATATTCCAGCTTTTCACCTTTTGTTTTGCTCCGGGCTGGAGGAGAAGCAGTGTTTTGTTCAGAGATGGTGTGCTGGAGCAGAGATGATGGGCTCATCCTCACGCAGTGACCCTTGGATTGAGCCATTCGTGTTCTGCCTGTGAAAATCGGGACCAGCATCAGCGAAATGAGAGTTTGGCCATGTGTGATTTTGTCAAAGGTGCTGCATTTCAGCAGGGTACAGCGCATGGAAAGTGCTTTCAGCATTTATTCTGCCCACCTTGGGAGGCAGTGGGGTGACAACTGCAAGGCACACACTGGCCAAGGAGAAGCCTTAGAACTTTTAGAGATATTTTTATTGCAGGCTGTTTTCTCCCTTGGAGAGCTGGTTGCTAGCAGAGCATTTAAAAAGAAACACATTCCCTGTCCTAATTCTTAGCTGTATTTTATGTGCAAATTTCAGATTTGTTTTTAATTTTTGATTATTCTGCCCTTCATCAGTCTAAGCCAGGGCAGCAAGTTATTAATAAGTGATTTAAACTTTTTTTTTTGAGTCATTTTGAATTCCTCAGAATTTTATCTCTGACCTACTCAGAAATGAAGTGTTGCAGCAGTTCAAAACCAGTCAAAAAGTAGCATAAAGATTAAAAAACCCAAGAGATAAAAACCCCAGATAAAATTCTCTTTATCAATGCACATCTTATGTTTTAGATTAAAATATGAATTAAGTTATTTGAAACAGTGTTCCTTTAATATGCAGGGGTAGTCTTACAGGCATAATAGGCATACAGACACACACTACAGAGTCTCTGATGTCTGGTTTGCTGAGCCTTACCTGTGTAGCATCAATAACTGAGATGTTCTGCTGTGCTTTTCTGAATATTAGGCAACAAACTCCCAGAAGAAAGAGGGGCTCTGTCCCCATCCCCTTCCACCACCTGCAGTAAGGCAGCATTGCAGTTCCTGTCCCCACCTGTGAGGAGCTGCCAGAGGGTGGAGAGGTGACCCATGGCACTGTGGCATGAGATGCTGTGGGCTTGAAGAGCTATGGAAATCTTTTTGGGGGCCATTCCATAATGCAGTGCAATTTCATTTTAATACATTTGTATTTTACATTTTACCCCCTGTTCTCTGAAAGGGGAGAGTGCTTCCAGGTTTAAAACCAACTTGTGTTTGAGCCTGGATATTGTGATAGCAAGACAGCTAACAGGTCCTTGGCTTCTTTCCACTCCAGCTTATTTAGGACTTGGGTGATGCCGAGCTTCTGGTGAGCTGCCCTTCAGCAGCTCCTATTGTTTGAGTTCACAGTTTCTATTGTGTCTTTCTGTTTTCTGCCTTGCTAGGAGAGCTATTGTGGAAAATCCATCTCCTGTCTCTCACAAGAGGAGAATGGATTTCCTGTCGGCTCTGGGCTTGAAGGGAAAGCAGGGGCTGCCGGGAGGAAGCGGCTGTTCCTCAGCCGGCAGCGAGGGGATTGATGGCTTCGAGGGGAACAGGCGTACCCTTTTCTTTAGGCTCTGTGGAGATATTTTTAGGGTTTAAGTGTTTTCTGGTTGAAAGGCAAGTCGTCAAGTATGAGGTCATAGGATGCCCTAAGGCTGCTGCCTATTGAACAAGCTGTGCAGAAGGCAGAGCTGCCCACTGAGGAGGGAGCTGTAAGGAGTCCCCCAGACTGGACTGCAGGCGGCTGCTGCTGCCTTTGCATGCTGAGTCTGCTTCTGAAGGTCTTTGGGCATTAATAGGGCATGAATCAAGGGCCTGATTGCATTACAAAAGGAAGAAAAAGTGGGAAAGAATAATGCTGGTATCTGCCCAAGTACCTGGTCCTCTTCTCTCAGTCTCTTCTGAGTCCTTTCTCAGCATACAGGTCCAAAATCCACCAGCTGACAGCTGAAATGAAGGGCTGGATTAGAAAAAAGCTACATAATCTTTTTCTGGGGCTTGTAAACCCACTCTTCTCACACAGGTTAAGAGCTTGTGTTTTGCTCAACCAAAAACTACCTCTGGGCACAAATCAGCATATGCAAAACATGATGTGCCTCTCATTAGACTACTTGAATCTCCTGATGAGGATTTTGTAATGATCAAGCCACAGTTTCTAGGGAAAACAAAGAGTGAAAAGGGATTTGGGTCTGGATTTCCTTGAAGCCAGAGCTAATGGGGGTTATTTATTTTTTATTTTTGTAGCTCTGGATGCTAGACTGAAAGGCCAGGGAAGGTTTTCAGTGTAGTCTAGCTGACTGGACTCCTTGGGGAAATATGCAGACGTTTTTACAAAGAAATTAGTTGGATTTTGATTCTTGTTTTAAAAAGCAATAAATAAACACGATTATAGACTTGAAAAGCAGCTTGAGCTACATTGGGCTCGTCGTTTCCTCAGGCAGCCATTCCATATGAGTGTGCCCTCTACTACTATAATTACTTTTTAAAAATAACTCTGCAAGTCTGTAATCTAAAGTGGGTGGTATGTAGCAAGTCTGAGAGCATTCTGCATTCAACCCACAGACTGGGGAGAGGGTGACTTTATATAAGGGCTTGCTTGTCTTCCTCTCTGGTCTGAAATCTGACTTTTTCCCACAATCCATCAACAAATGGCCCATACAATGAAAGTGCTTTTTAACACAGTAGTCAAGCTTGCCAGGGACTCAGATGGCTTTGCAGCCCCACAGGCTCTAGATATTCCCTCTGGATATTACTTATCTACCTAATCTTGTCTTTGTTGTGTTCAAATTTAAGTTGCCTAGGCAATACAGGAGAGAAGAGCCCAGCTGAGATTCACAGCTAAGTAATAGTCTAGACCTATGTTTGAATCTGTTTTCAGCCCTCTTTGCCTTTTGGCTGGGCCAGCTGATTTATTTATATACTCACATGCTTAAAATAGGTTGTGATTATTTTTTTTCCTGTAGTTTGGAAACAATGAACCTGGGAATTTGCTGCTGGATTCCTCCTCCTTTATTTTCTCTATCTGTTGAGCTTTTTAGGTGGTGGTGTTCTCTGGTGTGGTGTGTTTGCAGGCCTCCCTGCTCCACAATGCAGCTTTTTCCAGGCTCTCATGAACATTGTCGTTACTCATAAGGGGATCTTTATACTCAGGAGCAGAGTGAGGGGATACTGCAGGCAGGGATTTGCCAAAGTTAATCTATTTTCACTATGATGAAATAACCCATGGCCATGTCTACTCCCTTGTGGGGTTTCTTTTTTAGAGTTTAGGCCCAGTTAAAGGGAAAGCTGAGGTAGGGAGAAGGAAATAAAGTGGGTATAAGAAAGAGGAAACCAGGGGTAGGTAGATGGGGGAAAGGAAAGTCCTAGAAGTGGGAAATTCAATCCTCTTGAGCTTCTTCCATTCAGAGAGGTGCTAATACAGGCCCCAGGCTTGTATGCAGGATTGAGGTAATTAATGTTTGCCCTCAAATTTCTGTGAGTCTGAAGTTAAGCACTTGTACCATGTCATTTTCTATCAGGGTTTTGCCACCTCTAAATCAAGAGCAGAAAGTTACATTCCTTCTGCTTTTCCATCCAGAGCATTGGCAAGTTCAGGCTTGCAGGATGTTTCTTGTATTCAGGGCTCTGAACAGCACAGGGCCGACCTGGAATAAGCAAAACATTTACAATCTGGTTTGCCCACGATGGGATTTTACTGGTGTTCAGGCTGGTGGACACGCTTCCCTCTTTCACTGAGTGCACTGTTAGATGTGATTCCCACCAAATTCTTCCACCTCTTCTCACCAGATGCTGGTATCATCTCAGGCAAGGAGTAAAACCATGAGACTGGAGTCCAGGAGAAAGGCATTTGGGCCTATTCCCAGTGGGCAGTGTCGTCATGGCTGCTCTATTTAGGTCCTTAGATGCGGAGAGCAGAAGGAAGAATGTTCCTGCGTTAATCCCGCCTCCTGCAAAACACAGCAAATGCAGATTTGTGTGTTTAGCAGATTTCCTCTTGGGAAAAGAAGTCTCCTATAGATAATAATCCTTTAGCAACATCTCCAGTCAACGAGGCTTTGTCTGAAGAACAAAGAAGAAGTCGCAAGCTTGAAATGTGCCTGAATTTCCTGAGTGGGCTCGCCGCTGTGTGCAGGCAGGAAGCTCTGTTAGTCTGGTTTGGATGTTTGCTCTGAAGCAGCATAAACAGAGTGTTGGGTCTCCTGGGATCCTGATCTGACCCATGGACCAGGGAACAGGGGTTCCTCTAAGCTCCTGTGAGAAGGACTGCCACAGTCACAGGCAGCTCTGTGGCCACGTCCCTGACTGTCCCATTTCCCTTCTGGCCATATCCTCTGAAGAGTCTGGGTGGATGCAGGGGCCAGCAGCAGAGGTGAGTGGTGCAGCTACAGTAGACCCAGCACACGTGAGTGTTAAGCTGCCAGCCAGCAGGGAACTCATTTCCTGCACAATTATGGAAACAGCTGATCTGTGACATTTTAAGAAGGGGAGAAAATACAGGGCAGGGGAAGGAAGGCCCTGGCTACATAAATATTTACTCGTGCACAATGCCCCAGCCACCTTCTTCCAGGGTCTGGGAGAAGAAAGGGTTGCTTGCTGCTGGCTCTGGCACATGGTGACAGGGGCTGGGGGAGCCACTAGTGGGCTGCCTGCAGCTGGAAGGAGGACTCTGTCTACCAAGCAAAAGCAGCTCTGCTGGAGTGTGATACTGCCCTGCTTGACCCACCTGCTCCCTGCTGCCTCCCACAGCCAGAGATGTGCTGCTGGACCACTAAAAGCTTGCTTGAATCACCTGCCTGGGCCTCCTTTCCCATTTCTTGGTCTAACAAAGTCTAACAAAGCTAAAGTAGTGAGATACCCCTGCTGATGAGGTAAACAGTACCCCTGCTCCTTCCCAGAGAGCAGAGCAGCTATGGAAAGGGTGTTTGGGAAATGAAGGCACAAAGTGTTCCAGGGTAATGCTGTTGCAGGGCAGTTGAGGTGTCCAGGATCTGGAGACTGCAGCATCTTGTGTGATGCCATCCCACGTCACATGCCCACCATCAGCCAGGTCTGAAGCAGACATGAACTATGTTGTGAGCAGAGGAGGCACACTGGAGGCACATCACTAGATCTGAATGAAAGGATCCTTGGACACAAGTCAGAAAAAAGATCCTCAGAGACAGGAAAAGGCTTTTCTTGTGGTCATGGCATTGTTCAACCTGCAGTAATACTTATGTTCAATTTCTTTCACTCACCCTAGACAAAAATGTTGTTTTTTCCATTCCTGTCAAAGAGAGGGTGAATTGACTCTTTTTGGTCTTTAAATGCTGCTGAGTTTCTTTGCATTAGCCCCCCTTGGCTGTGGTGGTGGCTGCAGTGGCATCTGACCACTGGGGCATTTCTGAAGTCCCTCCTGTGTGTTCCCAGCAAGTGAAGGGAAGGCTGTGGTGTGCTTTGCTTTGCCCAGTTTGTGTTTATAGCCAGGATTGCATAGTCTAAGCCGTGTTTCTGCAGTGCAGCAGGTGACTGTCAATGGCACCCCAGTGTGTGTGACGAGATTCAGTGAGTCCCAGTGGGAGTGACACCAGTCCACTGCTGGGCCTTGCTGCAGTCTACTCTCTCAGAGCTGTCTGTGAAACCAGAAGAGTTGGAATAGGTGGGATTCAAAGATTTGTTTCATGGAAGTGGTTGATGTGGTAGGAGAGGTAACTCCAGCCTGTTGCCCTCCACCCCTTTCATCAAGGAAATACTGGCTAAGCTCACTCCCCAGAACATGCACCGTCACTCAGTGAATAAACACAAGGGATTTGTTGTGGGTTAATTCTGCTGCTGGAAATCAAACCCTGTTCGTGGTCAGATGACATCTTTTCTCTTGGAAAGGGACCAAGGTTAAGAAGACAAGGAAGGCAGGTTAGTTAAAATATGTCAAAGTCTCTTGGGTGTAAGTAAAGACTATAAATAAGAGCCTTTTAACTTGGAAAAGAACTTTAGAGTGATATGATCAGGCTCAATTTAGTCCAAATATTGCTTTATGCCATTAAGCTGTTATCAGGTTTTGGTTCAACTGCAATAGTTTTATGGCTTCACTTCAGTGGGAACAGTTGCAGCCTTTATGCAAGTGAAGCATTTCCCCTGAAACGTTTGCAGGGAAGACTGCTGTATTGTGCAGGAACCTGGGAGTGAAACTGCCTGGAAACGCATAGCTGGGAAGGTCACCTCCTCTAAATCTTTTTTTTTTTTTTTTTTCCCTCTCATTCCAGTGTAACTGCACAATCTTAAGGATTTATATGGTGAACAATGAGGGGATTTAAATGAGGTTTAGTTTTACATTCCTGTAAATGAATCCTCAAACTTAGTAATAGAAGCTGAACATTTTTACTTATTTCCTCTTAAGCTGCAAATATGTCTGATTCAGCAATGTCTTGAGATGATTTGTCAGGATGAGAAAATAAGTCACACAACTCTTCCTCTTGGATTAACAGAGAACAAGAATAATCCTGTACCCATAATATTATTTCAGTTGGGCTTGCATAATAACCTGGAAATGGTTCTACTCAATGCAATGCTTTGTAGTAATGATGTTTCATCCTTTGAAGTTAGGTTAGTTCATGTCACAATGTCAGATCTGCACAAATAATAAAACACACACCCCTCCAGTTTTTCTTGACTAGCCTTCATTTTCTGCTCCAAGTTTTGCTACAGTCAATTAGAAGATAGTGGATTTTAATGCTGTTATCCAGCGCCATCACAGCCCAAAAAGTCCCATCTCACATTTGGTGTGTTTGCATGTCAGTGTGTGGCTGAGGGTTTAGGAAGATCATGGTGTTTCTAAGAAGTCTTGCTGTGTGCATGCCTGTGCTCAGAGTCTCTGCAGAGCATGAGTAATTCCACCAAAATCATTGTAACTGACCCTCTCCATGAGCCAAGGTTTTCCACGCATCTGGGCCCTTAGTCCTGGCTTTCATTAAGGGAAGTGAGAGAAATCAGGCCTCCCATAATTACTTACAATCTGTGAGCTCGGCACATATGTAAATATTTTCAGGGTCACAACTTAGCTCTTTACTTTTAATATACTGTGTTATTTGTAATGGGTTTTGAAGAGATTGAAAATCCCACCCATAAGTTTCTGTAGTGGCAAGCCTGCTCAGCCTTGACCTCTGCTCCCAGTGGTATCTTTGGATTTACTGTTGACTTCAGGAGGAGCAGTCACAGAGGGTCTGAGTGCTTCTGAAAACCTTTTCCCTATGTTTTTCTGTGTAAATCCCACCACTGTAGCTGCCAGATTATATGATACTAGGATTTAAAATGACTTAAGAATGAAATCAAACTGATAAGAAGGCTAAGTTGTAATAAAGCTATGCAAAGTAAACTTGCTTTCTTTCTAAGACAAAGCAGCTTTCAGAAGGTTTTGGTTTTCTCTGGCCTGAGTAGAAAAGCAATTGAGTTTGGTTCATGGTGTGCATGTGTGTGTTGACACTGCTGCAGCAAAGCCTGAGGTGACATCCTGCACCCCCTACCATGCAGCCTTACCTGGGCACGTGGGAGCAGGGGAGCAGGGCTGGATCCCACTTTGGGGGCTTGGTTTCAGTTTCTCTCCACCCCTCTACTACAGGGTGTGAACTTGGGAATCACCAGTTAAGCCCATATTTAGTTACTAATTCTGCCCGAGATGTGTCACTAGTTTTCCCTGCTGCCAGAAGTTCTTTACAAATAGGAAATAGAAGATCTGGGGGCTCAAGCAGAGTAAATAGGGTTCAAATCTACCCCCAGACTCTCTGCATATATTGTACTGGGGAAGAAGAGAGACAAACTAGAATTGCCATGTCTCCCTGTACAACAGAAGAATAAATCCATAAATCATTGTATAGCACTCAAATACTGCAGCAGTAAAGTCCTTCTGTAGTTACCTGTGCCCTGACTGGTGGTGTTGCTGTGTTAAAAGCTTCCTTGCTCACATCTGTTTGCAGAGGTCCTCTGGAGCAGGGTGGTCTCTCAGAAAGAGTGATGATAAATACTTAGTTTTTATGGATTAGGTTATTCCTCACAACTTGTTCTCTGTTTCACTGGAGGTCGACTATACTCATCATCTGTTTGGATGTTCTCCCCTGGGCCCACTTTTGTTTTTTGGCAATTAAACCAGCTCCTTTTTTCTGTGGTGTCAGCAGATGGGAGTGTTCCTCCAGGCAGCCATGAAGACAGAAATGTGTGGGCAAGGCTGTTGCCTCTCTGTAGCTTTCTGCTCCTCTTCTCCCATCAACAGCTCCCTGTGCACGATACTCACTTCAAGGGGTGGTTGTGTCCTCTCTCACCATCCATTTCTCGGTTCTCCTCCCCTTGAAAAGAGAGTCCAGGTGTTATAATCCTCTGGTAAGCCCTAAAACTGGCAGGATTTTTGTGTTTGTTTCCATCCTCCTGTTTTATTTTCATAAGCCTATAGATTGACTTTATTTCTCTTAAAGGTCTCTGGGGTGAGAGATTGCTATTCATCCACTTTTAATTAAAGCAATATAGGGAATTAGGCCTTTCACAGGGGTGGTTCTGGTGATTCCCTGACTGTTTTTGTTAGTTTTTCTCCCATCTGAGCAAATGCTTGGAAGTGTGAGTTGGAGCTTAAGCTTTTTAATTACCAGAGAGTGAAATTACTACATTATGGTGAATCAATTTCTTTACAAAGGAAAAACTGTTTCTTGGCTGCTGCTGTGTGCACTAGTGTAACAAAGAGAGGAGGGTTCAGTGCTGCAGCCTCAGAGGATGGAGGGTGGTGGGTGGAAGGAGGGGGTAAGGATTTGGGCATCAGAGCATTTGATGGAGCAGCTCAGGGTGACCTGTGATTTTTGCAGTAGGATTTTAAAGGGGTGGAGGTGGTGGGAGCCCAGTCCCTCACCCTGGCAGTATCCAGCTGTTTCCCACAGCTGGGAAAGATTTAGATTAGGATGCCAAAGGCACAGTTTCTCTTGACATTGGTACCACTAGAAGAGTATGGGTGTAGGACTGAGGGTGTCCAGAGAGCCAAGTGCTTCTCTTCCCAAGTGATTTATAGTACCTCATTCCCATTCTTCTTTTTCAAAGCAATGCTCTCAGGCTCGTGAAACAGAGCTTCATGCAAGCAGAGGCTAGTGCAGGCAGGGAACCTCCCACTGGCATATGGGGGTCACAAACTGGTCTTTTTCTCTATCTTGGGGAAGGCAGTGGAATCATCCTCCCCAAGAACATGATTGTTTTGGGTGAGCAAGAGAAGGATCTCAAGAGCAGGTCTCAGGCTGACCTAGGGAAGCAGCTGGCTTTTCCGTCTGGAGTGTTCAAATCATGGCAGGGTAATTTTACAGTGTGAAAGGCTCCAGCAGGAAATTTTCAGAAGAGCCCAAGTGTCATCTGACCCTGACTCCTCTTTTCTGAAGTGTCAGTGTGTTCCTGGTGTGTGTTTGTGCATGTGTTTGTAAATTTGACTTCTGTTTCAAATTGGTTAGCTATTTTACTACAATGGAAGGAAAGCTATCACCCCAAGTGGCAGTATGCTTGCAGGAAAACCTGGATTTACCCGTGGACCCTTGGGGAGAGGGGATAATCCTCTTCAGTCTCATTAACTTCTGTCCTTGCAGGTAGCTTGTTTCCAGCACAAGGACACAGCTTCTCTTGGCTTCCTCAGCCCCATGAGCCGCACACAGGTTCTTGTGGTGCTGCAGAGCAGCCAGTGCAGGTGCTCATGTCCCTTTCTGAAGTCCTTTGAGTGCACCTCAATGCCAGCACGTGATGCAGGGACTGTCAGGCTGTCCCTTCCGCACTGGTCTCTTTTTTTGCTCTCCTCTGGGGCTGGGAGTGGTTTGCTGTCCCCAGGGGCTCGTGATGCTCCGTGTGTTTCCAGTCTCACGCACAGCCGGGCTGGTTTCTCCCTCGCAGCACTGAGACGCGGCTCCGATGTCGCTTTGGTTCTGATCCGTACGAGTCCCAGGGCCAGACTCTGTTCTCATTAATGGCTTTTCCATTTGGAAATCCCTGCCTCCCTTTCTGCTGTGTTTCCCTATTGCAATGTCTGGAAAGGGCCAAGAAAATGTTTTTCTTTTCTCCATTTGCAATGGCTGGTGTTTGTTGGGGGCTCTGGGTTTATGCTGTGGTTTGTTACTGATGCAGGTTTCCTGGGGGTTATAAGATGATCTAAAGCAATCTGACTGGTTGAGCTGACTCAGAAGTGACCCTCCTGAATCACTCCCAGGGAGCTGAGCTGTCTCAAGATCTGACTGCAGGAGACTGATCTGCTTGTCATTAAAAATAAAATATTCTGTATGTCCTCAAATCATCAGAAATTTGTTAAATTCTTTGGTTTTGTATTTCCAAAAAGCTCATGTCAGTGCCCTCTTTTTCAAGTAATAGTTATTAAATTAATCTCCAGTGCAGTATCTGAAATGCACCTGTCTTTCCCTCTTGGCACATGAACAAAAATTTATAAAATATGACTTAAAATAAGCAATGTGGAAAACAGTCATCCAGAGAAAAAATTTAAAAACCTGCCTCCTGAACAAGACAAGCACCCGTGAAAAAGATCCATCTGGTACTTTTTCTGGATAAATAGCATAAAAAATAAGGTGGTAAGTAAGACCTAAGCTTTTCTTTGTGTGATAAATGTAGTGAATGTGCATCCTCCTTCCTTGTTGTAGTGCATTGGAGAGGTGATTTTGGATGGCCTGAGGAGGTGAGGACTCTCCACTTTGGAGGTCTGTAACTACAGGTTAAACAGACTTCCCCAGCAGTGCCATAGGTAGAGCTGATTGTACCATGAATCAAGGTAATGGATTTGCTGGTCTCTCGAGTTCTCATGCTGTGTTTCTGTGATTTGGTTCTTTGGAGCCACAGGCTGGAAAGATTGTGGTGAAGATTAATTCAGAGTGTGTAGCAACTGGATGTGAAGGGGTGGTGAGACTGGTTTGTGGATGTAAGATCTCAGCCTCGAAAAGAGGAGTTTTAGAAAGTAATAGAAACTTGTCAAAATGTATTTTTTCTTCCTAAGCTGCTTCTGGTTTTTAATCAAAACTTCATGATTTCTGGACAACACCACTCTGATTTGTAAGTGGCACCAGTATAATTTGTGTCACCACAACACCAGTCCCTCGGCTGCATGTGCTCTTTCAAGTGTACATGTATGAATACTGCATTCAGAAAGCCTCATGTCACAGAGCAATCATTGTAGCAGTTGCAAGAAATAGTTATATTTCCTCCTTCTTGAATGTCTAAAGGAAAAAGCCCAATCTTTCAAATCCATTTGCAGCCACATGGTTTTATGTAACTCAGCAGGAAATACTCTTTTGTCTGTCTTGTGGATGAGTGCAATGGAAGGTTCTGCTGCATCCTGTGGGCTTTTGGGTGCCTGAGAAATTTCTCTGCTGATCTCCACTGGTCCCACTTTCCTTCTCTTTCCATACCCATCCCTGCATTCACAGGATCTTAGCAGCAGTTGAATCTGGCCCACCATTGCTGTGGCAAGCATAGCATCACCGAGCTGCTGAGCAGGCAGCCTTTGATGCTCTGTATTTCTTGCAGTCAGGTAATCTTGTGGTATGACCCAGATTTTGTTTTGCACAGGTACCCAGTGTTAATTCAGGTGCTTGGCACTTCCCTGTTATTTATTACCTTGTTCAAAAGCCACAGTGGCATTTTGGTCGTGAACAAATTGATCTCAGGGACTGTCTTGTGTTTGCACTGTGGCTGGAACAGTGGGTTTCTGCTCTGGGAATAAATACTTTGGAAAATATCTTCTGATTCTTTTCAAGAGAACCAGAACCACTCCTCTTCAGCTATCTCCTCTGCCCTCACGCTGCAAGTTGAGAAGTGGCATTTCCACCATGTTGATCCCAAGAAGGGGACCCACTCTTACCCTGCACAGGGAAAAAGTGAGGGCTGGTTCTGCCTAATCAGCATGGAAAAATACTACACGGGGTGAGGCTGAATTCCATCCAAACATAAATAGAGTAGCATGCCCCAGAATATCTTCTTGGTCTAAATCTTGCTCAGAAGTCGAAAGTCCCGAGTACCAATAAAGTCACTGACTAATGAACATTACTCAGTTCCTTTGGGTGCTTGGCTAGGGGCACTCATAGTTTCCAGTCATACGATTACTCCTTTTTTACTTTAAGCCATCCTGTTTTCCTTTAGTCTTTCAGCCTTAAAGAAATACTGAGTAACTGTGTTCTGCTTCTTAATGGCAAAGTCAAGGGATTCCAGAGACATGGATCTTTTCCTGCTACCTGGGAACACCTTCTTTATCTCAGTGCCAGCTGATGTGTTAGTTTCCTGGTTTATTTTCCATCACCTTTTCCGAGTCTCTCTTTCTGACCCCTTTTCCACTGGAACCATAAACAAGTTGGGATTTTCCAAGAAGTGGAGATGAATCGGCACCAGGACATCTGCTCTGAACAATTGTTTTTTTGATGATGAGACAGGGAGGGATTAAAATCTAAACCTGAAGTTTGGCAAATGATTTCAGTAAAAGCTTTAGGGAGGGCCAGCCCAGTTACTGGACAGCTCATTCTTGACTGCCAGTGGAGGTACAAAGAGCAGCCAGCTTCCAGACAAGTCATTAGCCTGGCACATGAGGAACCTTCAATTCCTTGTGGTGTCTTGCAGAAGTTTACCTGCAGGAGTAAATGTCTACATGGTACATGAGACCTGGGAGTCCTTGAGCTGCCACTGACACCTTGTCCTGGGTCATTCAGAACTGCAGCACTGCACCAGCATTTCGTGTCTTGCAGCATCCGGTGTCATCTCCCAGGACCCTGTGCCCAGGGTTGCCTTTGGATGGGCAGTGACTCTGCTGAGAGGTCTTGCACTTCTGCACCAAATGGAGCTTCTGGTGTTGTGATTTCAAGTATGCAAACATTGCCTCAGCTAAATTCACTCAGATACAGGTACATCTGAGGACTACAATTTTTTTTTGGAAATTGTGTGACTTGGAAACTTGTTTCACACGTTCAAATCAGAATGTGGGTTCGTGGTGGCTTGAGCTGAGTCTCTGAGAGCATTCCTGAGTGGCAGATGAGCCATTTCACCTGACTTGGGTCCAGGTGATCTGTGTTGGCTGGTGAAGGGATATGTGCTGCCTGCTTCCTAAATCCAATTACATATTTTTCACAGAATTAGCACCAAAGTATGTGTGGACTATACGGCAGCTGCCACTGAAATTTATGGGGATGTAGTTTCTGCAATAATTATCTACAATTTCTGACACCTGCCACAATCCCATTCTGTGGCTGTGCCATGCTGGTATATTTGACTTATGTCATTGTGAGAATTGCATACAAGTATCACCCACCAGTGAAATACCTTCATCTGTGGAATCTAGCACAGTGAATCTTGGATGGCAACACTACACCTCAGATTGTGAGTAGGGATAAAGAAGAATCCCACATCCAATTGACCATGGCAAATCCAATTCAAACTGCAAAGGGATATTTTTCCTCCCATTAGGCAGAAAGTGATTAATTTCCCATGTGGAAAATTGTTCAAGACAGACGTGCTTGTAAATTATGGCTTAAGAGATCCTATTACTTCCAGATCCGCCAAAACCTACTGTGCCTCCCAAAATAGCAATAAGAAGATAATTATATTAACAGCCTTTCTTGTTATTTGATGTA
Source organism: Urocynchramus pylzowi (assembly GCA_013397555.1). Classification (NCBI taxonomy): domain Eukaryota; kingdom Metazoa; phylum Chordata; class Aves; order Passeriformes; family Fringillidae; genus Urocynchramus; species Urocynchramus pylzowi. The sequence goes on from VZRH01003646.1 coordinate 1,381,821, forward strand.
TGACTGATATAGGCTGTAAGTTTATTTTCTGCCAGTTTGGAGCCTTCATTTAATGCTTTGGCACTGTGGACATTAACAACAATCCTTGGTTTCTGACATTTGAAATAAAAATTTTACCAAGAGTTTTTAAAATAGGGGATTGAAAGCTAATAGGTGTCAATGAGCCCACATTTTAAAACAATGCATCCTCTAGGGATGAGGACTTAAAAACTTCTATCTGAAAAGATACACGGATTTACTGGCAGGGATTCTTGAATGATCTGGTCTAGGAGGTGCTAGTGACATAACTAACTTGGCTGATCATGAAATTCAGTATGCTAGATAGTTAGATTTGGAGCTGACTGAAAAACATTGCAGGAGGATGTTGTAATATACATGGTAAAATGGCAGTTTGGTGGTGGTAAGCACAAAGCAGTGGAGAAAAAGGGGGGAGAAGAACCATTGCAATCTAGGAAGGAGATTTCTGTAGTTCTGAGGGTGTTTCCATGAAAACTGCAGCTCAACAGTCAGCAGCAGTCAGAAAGCCAGAGGTGTGTTAAAAAGAATTAGGCAAAGAATGGGGAACAAAACACAGAGCTTCAGTTGTGAAAATCCAAGATTTTCCCCACATTGTGAATACTGTGTGCAGGTTTATGTTGCCTCTCAGAAAATGTATATAATAGAGAATGGTGCTGAGAAAGATGACAGAGGTGAATACAGGGGAGAATTGGCTTTTGTAAAGCAGGAGTAAATAGACTAAAAGTCTTCAGTCTCGAGCAATGTGATGGTTGGGATAGAGTAGAAGTTTGTGAAATCACCAAAAATTTGGGAGTGAGGAAAACATGATTAATTTTATTTCTCAGAATGCAAAAACCAGGTGCAGCCTTTGAAATCTTAAAAACAAGCTTAAAGTGAACAAAAGGAAGTATGGAATCACAAGCTGTGTGATTTAATGATGAAATTCATTTCCAGAGGACTCTGTGGGGACCACAAAATCTGTAGGTTCAAAAATGCGCTAGAGCAGTTTCTCTAGGATGAAGCCAACATTGGTTGCTAAAAGTTATTTTCTAATTCCCAAAATGTCTAAGCTCTGCTGTGCAGGAATAGAAAGTGTCTGTAAGGAGAAGGATCCCATTACATGTATACCCTGTTCTTGCCTGTCTTCTACTATCCAGTCTTGTGGACAGGGAGCTGGATTACAGAGATCTTTGGCCCAACCAAATGCACACTCCTACACCTCTGCAACAAAGTGGATTAAATCTTTGTCCCTTTTTAGTGTGTAATAACCACTAGTGGAGCTGCATTCTTGGATTGAGCTGAGCACATAGATAGTGATCCTCCATCTAGAGCTGGAGCAGATGGCATCTGTCCATTCTTGACCTTCTCCTGGGAGACCACAAGTCTGCAGGCTGGACCACCTCAGAGGGGTTACCTGAGGTACCCAACAGTGTGACTTTGTAACTCCATCCAGACCTGAATAGCACTGCACACCAGGACACAAAGGCAGACAGCATTTGGGGAGCTGCCATTCCTGTGTGGTGGCACAGGGAGAGAAAGACAGGTTTGTTTGTGGGGTGGATTTTGTTAGCAGCCAGTCCCGTTTGGCGGCTCAGTGTCTGTGGCTTCGAGTGCAATTCATCAGGGCCCAAAAGGGTAATTACCAGCTCACATTCCTAATTCAGATTGCTGTGCCTATTCATGTTAGTGTTTTTTCTTTAATTTAGCAATAAAGTTGGGGTTGTTTCCATGTTTTTATGCTGCTGGCCAAGTGATCCTCATTAAAAATAAAAAAATAGCAAAACATTAGTTTCCAGTCCACCTTTTTTCCTTCTCCCTGGGAAATGAGAAGCCCATATTAACTGTGAAAGGGAAACAAAAGTGTGCATGGTCCTAGGGTCCTGGTGTCACCTTGGCTGAAGACACTTTTCCTTTCATGGGGTGAGTAATTACTCAGAGCATTAATCTCTGAAAGAGGCTTTTTACTCTGCAGTGGGCAAAGCTGTTGACATCTGACAGTGCTGTTTCCTCCTTGATCACACATGAGCACCTTGCTGAACCCAGGAGAAGGCAGCCCGGGAAAGCTGGGGTTGCTCAGCATCCTGAGATCCAGGGCAGCAGCTCTGTTCTCTTACAGCCTTAACATTGCATTTACTTGCACGTGGAGGAACTGAGAGGAATTTTTCAGATTGTCCTCCACTGTCTTCTGGCAGGAGCAGGCACTGCTGGTGCCAAGTCACACTTGAGCCTAGTTTGCATTAAGTGGCCTGAGCTGGGAGCAGCTGACGTGCTCACACATGGAGGAGCTGGGTGTGAAGGAGGCTGGTTATCAGATAAGTAATTATAAAATCATTTCCCTGTTCCTGTGCATGGGCTGAGCTGTGATAAGTGCTGGTTTGAGTGCTCAGAGTCGTGCAGCCGAGGTGGAGCAGGGTGAGTCAGCTGGACAACAACCTGGAAATTGTGTGATTCTGTGATTTGCTGTTCCTAGGAAGCCCAGTGGCCACACACTGGCTCATGTTGGCGCAGGCTACGTGTGCCACATGGGCCCTTGTGTCCCCTGCCTGCCCCAGGAGTGGGTTACCCTGCGTGCATCAGCTGGGAAGGCAGGGGCAGTAGGGGGGGCTTCGTGGTCAGGAGTTGGAGAGGAGGTGCTGCTGGGTGGCCTGGCCACAGACCTGACCCAAAGGCTGTTTCATCAGGCAGTGTGATGTGGTGGGGTGACCTTGGCTGGACATCAGGTGCCCATAAAGCTGCTGTATCACTCTCCTTCTCAGCAGGACAGAGAGGGGGGAAATAAGATGGGAAAAAACAACTTGTGGGTCAAGATAAAGGCAGTTTGATAAAGTGAAAGCAAAGGTCACATGAGGAAGCAAAGGAAAATGAAAGATTTATTCTCTACTTCCCATCAGCAGGCCATGTCTGGCTGCTTCCCTGGAAGTGGAGCTTCATTATGTATAATGGTTACTCTGGAAGACAAGTGTCACAAATAATGAATGCCCCTCCTTTCTCCTCCTTTCTCTCAGCTCTTACTGCTGAGCTGATGTCATACAGTTTGGAATATCCCTTTGGTCACTTTGGGTCAGCTGTCCTGGCTATGTCCCCTCCCAAGATTTTTCCCACCCCAGCCTTCTGGTGGTGGTGATGGCAATGTTATACAGCTGTGAGGTTGTGTGAGCACTGCTTCTGGAGCAGCCAAAACACTGGGTGTTATCAAGGTGTTACCAACACCTTTCTAGCTACAGATACAAAGCACAGCACCATGCTCTGCTGCTATGGGAAAAATCATCTCCATCTTAGCCAGATCCAATCAATACCCATGGGCACAAGTCCCAGGTGGGTTATTGCACTGCAGGCTCAGAGGAGGCAGGGCAAGGGGTGCAGGTCTGGCTTTGAAGTTGGCACAGGTTGGTGTGAAGGTGACTGCACCAGTCAGAGCCTCAATGTGTGCCTGTTTCTCTTCTCCTGAAGCACAGAAACTGGTCATCCCTGCTTTAAAGTGCATGCTTGTGAGCCTTTCAAACAGCTTTATCAGGGATCAGAGCAGGCAGGGAGGAAATCCCTACCAGAGATTGTCTTAATAACACTTAAAAGTAAGACATAGTGAAGAGATGTGTCTGGAACCAGAGGATGATGTCTGTGGTCTGCAGATGAGCTTCTTGACTCAGGGGCCAGCTGGTTTTGGTCTGGTTGTCGTTCAGCAGCTTCTTCTGTACCTGCTGTCATCTAGTGAAAATCCAGCTTAAAACTAGTCAGCAGTTTCACCTGGAGGACTCCAGGAGAGCACTTTGGTTTAGGAAACAAGAACAGTGCTCTGTTTTGTGAAGCACTAGGGATTTAATTTCTTACTACAGCTCTCTGAAATCCTAGCTGGTGAATTCCAGCCTCTGACAAGCACAGACACCTAGTTTGTTTGCTGACATATTGTTTCTTTGTTTAATTTCTGTGTTAATTGGTGCCTTCCAAATACCACAGCTGCTCTTTGGAGCAGTGCCTATCTGACTACTGAATTTCACCTCCTACAGTATGGAACACGTGTAAACTGGCAGCTGACTTAAGGTCTTCCACTGGAAAAAGTTTTGCCTCTTTCGTGGCAGAAATGTAGCATTTGTTTTCAATTAAAATAAATGAACAGGAAGATTTTTCTGGCCCTAGACAGCAAGGTAGGTGTATTTTCATTCTATGTGTGATCAGCAGAGGGATCTAGGGACTGGCTCTATGGCTTTCATTAGTGTGTGCTCATTTTGTGACCTTGTGGAGCCACCTTTGCATCCCTACCCCTCAATTTCCACTTGCAATGTTCCTGTAGGAGCACACGCTGTGGCACCGCGTTCTTGCATGGCCAACCTCCCTGTAATAATAGCTTTGATCTACATGGTGTGAGTGCAAATATTATTTTATTCACAGCTCCAGTTCTCAACCAGCTTAAGGGTGGAGTCTCCCGAGCACTGTTATTGCCCATCACGCCAGAGGATGTGGCTGGGACCTTACTGTGCTTTTCCAGTGTAGTTTGGCAGGGGTGTGGTGCACATCCATCTCCCTGCAGTGACCCTGCTGTAGGGTCTCTTATCCCAGTGGATGTAGCCCAAAGGCTCCCTGTTGGCAAGGCTGGTGCTGGCCCTGGGCCTCTGAGGTAGTGTCTCTACTCCTGCATGAATGACAGGTCTCATAAGGCACTGTAAATGGTTTAATAGGCTCTGTTCCTTAAGGCTCCTGCTTTAAAAGACTGAGGTGGGACCATATGGTCCTTTCCTGAGGGTCCATACCACTCAGTGTCAGTAGGAAGACACCTGGTGACTTTACCAGACCCCAGTGAGCAAGGTGGTACTTGATGGGGGTCTGGAAAGAGCAGAGGAAGAGTTTTGTTAGTGTAGCTGCAGGGACATGGTCTCGCCCTTTAGGAAGAGTATTTTTTATGGTTAAGGTGGAACAAAGGCACTTGAGAGGCTCTTTCCTTGTCCTACTCCAGAGTCAGGCACTCAAGTAGCTCAGATGGAACAACCATTTTCACCAGCAAATGTGCAATACCCACAGGAACTGCTCCTTCCCAAAATTGTTGGGCCAACATACAGCGATCCACGTCATTCCAACACTGCCCAGGGAGTGAGAGGTACTCTGGAACATAGCTCTGCAGACTGTGGAGCCCTAATGATTTGGAAATCACAGGTTAGGAGCTGTGAAGCCTTGGCAAAGGCAGAACAGTGGTGCCAGCTGATACAGGAGGAAAACCAAGTGTTTCAGCAACGAGATGTAGTGGTTGATGTTTCTCTGTTTCTCAGTTTGGTGCAGGATCTAGATAGTTTGATCATTTTTTAAGCCTTGGTGTTTTTTCACATGAAATGACTTGGTCCTGGGTATTTGGAAATGGATCTTTTTGGAGGATGTTCAGCAAAATGAAACAAAGAGTGCAGTGGATGTGATTTCTACCTTAGGGGAGAAGCAAGCATAGGTAAGGATGATGCTTTGGATCTGCATAGGCTTTCCTGGTTTTCTGTGCCTTTTCCTCGCAGCAAAGATTATGCAAAGAGCAGGACACTCCTGCATCCTCTGTGTGAGAAAGCCCTGCTGTTTCCTAAGGCATCGTTTCTCAGGTGTTTTGAAAATCTGACCCTCTTTTATCTCCTTGTCTCTATGGGACTGGGAATTATCATGGTGTTGGTTCCTCCAGGTGAGGGTGTGCTAGTTGCTGGCTGCAGGTGTGAACACACTCCTCCCTCTGCCCTCAGACACTCTGGCTGCTCTCTGCAATTAGACACACTGGCTGCTCTCTGCAATTAAGAGCTCTTGGCTGTTTGCAGGACAATGCAGCTCTTGCACCCAGCAATTGCACACGAGCTCACTTTCCCCCTTGGAGAAGCTGAGCTGTGTAGTTCGAGGAGGCACTGATTTCACTGCAGAAATTGAAGACCTGACCCACTGAATCAACACTTCCAGCATTTTACAACCACCCACAGACTTGGAAGTTCTGTTTTAAGGGTTCTGGGGACTTGTGCTTATACTGAGATCATCTTGTGTGGGGTAGATGCTTTACTTTGCTGTACTCTGGTGGTAAAGTTGTACTGATGGATCTCTGTGTTTGCTGGTGCTCACAGACCAATGTGCAGGGAGCTGCCTCACAGTGAAAAAATCAAAAGGATAATTTTGTGCAGCTTCTGCCTCCCCTTTCCAGACCAAACTCTGCATCATTTGCCTACACTATGATTCCTGCTTTGCTTTGGACAGGTGAGAGATTGGCAACTGGGGTGTCTGAAGAGGAGATTACAGCAGCAATGTTGTTTGGTGATAGCAGCAGGACACAGAGCAATATGAAGTAGCTCTTGGCCTATGCAAAATATTCTACAAACATAGCTTGAGATTTGCACCCCATGACCCCTGTCTGTCACTGCTGAATTTCGGTGTCAGTGCTCATGGCTTTTCTCCTTCCAGCTGTGCCTGATGCTTGAATTCACAAAGGGTGTACTAGCAAAGCTGCTCTGGAGCTGCTGCTGTTGTCCCTGGAGGATAATAGCCACCCCTCCAGACACAAAAACAGGTTCAGAGGTGGGAGCTCTTTGGAAGGGAATCCAGCCTTGCCACTTGCCTGTCTTTGGTTTCCCTTTCTAATTATTCTCTTAAGGGCATATTCTGCTTATCTCTTCTGATGGAGGAAGATTTCTCTTCCTGGTGATACTCTTTTATACAAGCCATGTTGCTTCCCATGCTTTATTGCTTCTCAGTGATTTTCTTTAACATTACAGCTTATGCACATTAAAAACAGGATCCAAGGGCAGGAGGACACTGTCCCCACCATCCCCCACATCTCAGGGCAGTATTGTTACTGCTTGTGTGGCTTTCCTGGCTGCCCCATCTGTCTCTATCACCTCTTGTCACCTTCCATAGTAATTCCTGCTGATTAGCAAAGGCCTTTATCAGCTGAGGCTCTTTGGCAAGACAAGTTCAGCCAACAGTTCTGACTCTGTCACGAGTTTCTACTTATTAAAAAAGTCCTTCCCCCTCCCACTGGTGGAAACACTATGAATCATTTCCCTCCCCTTTCTTTGTCAGGAGCAAATGCCATCAGTGTTAGGACCCTGGCATTGGTTTTCTGACTCCAGGAAATCATGGGTGAAACAATCCATGGAAACTGGGATCCCCATTTAAAAGTAAGATATTATTTTGTAAGGAACACACCTCCCTTCTGGCTGCTATCAGATTGCCATCTGATTGACAATCACACGTACTTCCATGAGAAAAATAAATTTTTTGTTCTATTCCATAGCATTGTGCTGTTGATTTTTCTATTTTACAGTGCAAGGTGGCAGTGCCTGTTTAAATGCCCCATTTGGGAGATAGGTTGTGTGTCAGGTGCCTGAGAGTTTTGGTAGGACCCTGAGGTGGATGTCACAGCTTAAATGGGTTGAAGGAAATTCGTGTCATGTTTGATTGCAGGCCTGTGCTTATTTGGTGTATAAAAATAATTCAAACAGCCATGTGTAAGAATTAGAAGCCTTCATAAAAATACTTGAACAGCAAAACAGTTTTAGTTACACTGGAAGAAGCTTCTTAGCTCCCAAGGAGAACCTGTAACTGCATGAGGGCTAAATTCTTTATTTTTGTTTACTGGTGCAACTGATGCAGTGTAACTGCAAGAAGAGTCTGACCTTGTCTGCCAAGTACCTCTGAGAAGGTGATCTTGGGTTAAACAAATGGATTGGCAATATGTACAGACCTGGTGCCTCCCAGGTTTTCAGGTAACAAAGGCAGAGAATCAACAGCCCAGTAACAAGAGCAACATGAAGAGGCAGAAGCAGGGGCTCTTTCCTGCTCCTGGGAGACAGAACCTCTACAGCTGGAGCTTCTGTAGTCAAGGCAGCACATGTCTCTTTTAAATGTAAATCAGATGAGACATTAGAGTACCTTTAATGCTCCCATTAGTCTTGGGGCTGTCCACTGTAGAATATTTATCATATGGCTTGCTTGGTGTGCTGCATTCTGAAGTGTAGTGTTCTGAAGCATGGTGATGATGCTTGAAATTCATGATTAAATGTCAGTATGCATTTGTCCATCGTCCCTTTGATGGTATGTTTGGTCTCTTAGTCTCTGGCAGAGGCTCTTAGCATCAAACAATTGGTGTCCTTAGGCCAATCCATCACCCAGACATACCTGGAAATGAGACTCGAGCTCAGCAATCAGAGAGTAAGACCAAGAGATGAATCTGTTCTCTGTCAGATTTGGAAGGGAGCTAAAATCAATTTCCCTGCTCCTTGCTGGCCCTGCAGCAGCTGCACTCACTGCCTGGCTCCTAGGGAGCAGCAGAGCTGGCAGAGCTCGGGGCTGAGCCACTGGCACAGCCAGTGGGAAGGTCACAAAGGCATCCCTAGAAGGTCTCAAGGGCTGCATATGCAGCACCCCTCCTTGGCAGTGAAAGGTGTGATCAGGAGATTTGTTTTAGAGACTGTCTTAGAGCTTACAAATCACCAGCCAAGGCCAGTGGCTGCTGACAGCTGGCATCTGCTGGGATTGTGGGGACTATGTACCATATGTCCCCCTTCTGGAAGAGGAAAAACAGGATTCTCCTGCTAGGCATCTCCTCGGGGACTTGTAGTGTTTCTTTGCCTGGTGGTGCCTGGTGCTGTCCTGCCTCAAGACCATGCTCCACAGTGTCACCAAGCCCCACAGGAGCTGGGCCTCTCCCCTGTACAAACCACATCCTTGGCTGTTACAAACCCTTAGGCTGTGGACCCTTCTGCTGTGCTCAGCACAGGCCTGTGGGCTAATGGGAGCACCAGAATGTTGGGATGCATTTAAACCAGTTTGTTCTTGGGCCTCGTGGCACTTGTTAAAAGCCTATGTTACTCCAAGTATGAGGTGATGCAGGAATAAAGTGATATTCTGAGGATACTTTTAAGCTTACAGAATCAGCAGCTGCCAGATAGACAATCTCCTGCACAGCTTTATTATTCCCACTTTGTGCACCCACTGTGTATACAGGAGGAAACAGGTCTTATGAGAGAAGAGGTGTGTGGTCGTGAAAATTAAAGACTACATACACACACACACACACACACACACAGAGATGAAGGGATGACTTAAGATGTCCTCTACTATGTTAAACCTGATACTTTGCCTCTTATTCATATTAATTTCCTAGAAATAATATTTTCTTTAAAGAAAAAATGATAAAAATAAATACTGTTATCCTGCATTAGCAGCAGGGTTGGAGCCCTGTCTTTCCCACGTCTCTCTTTCCAGTTGCTGCTGCCTTCAGAGCCCTTCCTGACATGTGCCAGACCTCCCTTGGCCCTGTCCAAGCCTGGCACACCAGTGAATGAAATATTTGCATGAGGCAGCGTCATCTCATGTAACCTATGACTTCCCATCTGCATTGAGACAGACTTCCTGTTCACTTCCTAGCGTGGTTAAAAGCCACTCATCCTTCTGTAAAATGGAACTATAGTGCCTGAGGAGGCTTAAAAGAGCTGCAGTAAAATCCAGGAGAGAGGAAGCAGTGCTCTATGTACTCACAGAGGAGAGACCACTTCCTTATATTCCCAGAGGAAAAGCCAAGTGCCACATAAACCACTGCTCCACCCTCGCGAGGAAATTGTCCGGACTGTTCTGCATTTACCAGCCACCCTGGATCTTTCCCACTTGATGGTGGTGCTGGACAAAATGCTCCCTTCCAGTGCATCCCTTGCTAGCTGATGTGCTCCTGCTGCTCAGCTCTTGGCCTTCCCTGCATTTATGGTGACCCTATCTCCCTTGTTAGGCAAAGCTTTCCCTTGATGGGGTCAGCACTCACTTGGAGAAGGTAAAGAGTGTACAACATGGGTCTCTCACATTCCCTTCCTTTTCCAGTCCTGTGGGACCTCCCTTGCTTTCAGAGGAAGATCAGGAGAAAAGGGGGAGCTGGAGACAGCAGTAGTAACTCACAGTGGGTCTCCACCAGTTCCTGCTGGTCGGTTGGGTGGCTTTGACTGAGCCCCCATCAGCACGGTCTGTATTCCCAGGGAAGGGAAGAAGCTGGGCACTTGGGAAGCTGTCCCTCCTTAGAGGTACTTTGGTGACCCTGTCAATGAGACTTCTCTGCCTGAAGACCTCCAGAATTTGTGAGAGGATCCCCTCCTTGCTGCCCATCAGAACTGGATATGTTTGCAGAGTGTCTTTGTTTTTCTTCTTGTTTTTTCTTTGTTGACTGCCACTCCATGGTGCTCTAAAATACCCAGTCTTCTCCAGATCTCAGCTTTGAATGCCACACTGCACTGGGCAGCTACAGGTCTTCCACACTGGCTTTGTCGAGCCTTTTCCAGTTTCCAGTAGTAAAAGGAAAATCTTCCTTTTGCTGATGGGATTAAAATGGAAGCACCTTCTGGGCTTTGTTTTGTCCTAACACCACAGTTGCCCTGATATTTTCCATCTCCATTTAAGGACTGAATTAAGATTCATCATATCCTGGGGTCTTTTTTGTACTCTGTTTAATATAACATTCTTTATTATTACTTTTAGAAAAGCTGAGTTGCATTTACAGAAGATCTTTCATGTGTTTAAATCTTTGGTTCCTTTATGTTTTTATATGGTCACCCGTTCAACTTTCGACTCATGGCTTGAACTGAAAACAGGAAAGCCAGAAAGTGAGAATGTTTCCAAAATGTTGTTTTCTCTTTGCAGTATATTTATAAAAGTTGCAAAAAAAATTACAAAGATCTCCCACACCAGCATTTGTGGAGTGCTGAGAAGGGAACTATTCCTTTCTCTATAGCTACCCCTACCTCTTTCCACCCCAAAAAAGCAGTTTATTGCAGTTATGCAGTATAAGTAAAGTGTGATCCTCAAGGCAAGTAATTCTCACCATTTACCAGACAAGGCAAGTAATTCTTACCATTTCCAGAGAAGCAGGAAATCAAGAATCTTTGTGTGTCCAGACTGGGTCAGTGCAGGAGGATGGAAGGGTCACTTTCCCTCTCCAGCTGCTTTTGACTAAATTGCTCAAGCTGATGCAATTTGACTGAGTTGCTCAGGATGATGCAATGTCTCAGACACACATTGAAGATTTCCAGTGACCACAAGGCATCACATCCTACAGGGATGGCTCAACATCAGCATAGTAATGAGATAACCACAGGGAACCCAGAGAGAGAAATTGATGGCACCAGGAAATGGCTTTACCTCACAGCACAAACTGTTTTGTTGCCAGAATTGGGGATAAAGATAAACCACTTTCTCCAGTCTGAAACAAAAGGCTTTAACACCTTCCAGATTAGCAGCTATGGAGGAAAAGGCAACCAAAAGGGGCAGGGTCTGGGGGAGACTTAGAGCCTTTGCTGCTGGACTGTCACAGGCTGCTGTTTCATTAACCTCTCAGATTGTGTAATCAGATGAACTGAAAGCCACATATTCAGATTTTGGATGTGATTTGATTTCTTAGTCCAGTTTCTTATCTCACAATCTATGAATGAGTATCTTATATCTTATTTGCCTGTTGGTAGAAGAAGTTTGGAGCAGGGTATAGTATAGATGTCCTGGGTTTTTTATAGATATTTCATGGACTAAATAATGCTGGCAGATACTGTTTTCTTCTACCACAAGAAGAACATACAATTTATTCTTGTCTGATTATATGAAAAGAAATACAGCACAAAAGGAAAAGGGAAGAAAACCACCAAAAAAGGATATGAAGATATAATCCCTTCTGGCCAAAAAAATACCAACTCTATGACATCCTTGTGTGTGGGGAAACTCGGTTCCTAGATTATTTTGATAAACTTTGTTACAATCAGTTTCACACAAAACCCGGTTGTTTATTTAATCTTAACTGCTTGCAGAAATGTCATCCAGTAAGGACATGGAGGTTATTATTTTCTTTTTAGTTTAAAAAAAAAGAGATTGTTTATTTTCCTTCTGTTATTTGCTTTCTCTGTGTAGATTTATAAGGGCTCTGTCACCAACAGTCCTGTATTTGCTTGTGAGCTGGGTGTGTGGTTTGTCTGCCTGGAAGGGCAGGAGCATCCACAGTGGGAGGCAGCTGAGTGGAGAGCAGAGGGAGCCCAGTGATGCTTCCTGCACAGCCAGCATGGACAAAGTGACCCTGAATTGGGAGCAAGTCATAACAGAGTGTCAGTCCATTCCAGGATAGGGCCATCACTATGAGGGAACCAAAACCTTTTGTGTTATCTACAGGATGAAGTCAGAAGCCCCCTCTCTGTCCCAGAAGTCCCTGGGTCCCCTTCCAGAAGCTCACACAGGCAGGACTGTGGTGGCAGTCACACAGGTTTCATGCTGACAGCCATGGCTGGAGCCAGGGATGAAACTCTCTCTGCTTGGTGCTGCTGTGCTATCCCACCTGGCAGGAGATGCCCCTAACCCTCCCCTTTCCTGTGTTCTCTCCTTAGGCAAGATCCTGTTCCGGAGGAGCCATGTCCGAGACGTAGCAGTGAAGAGGCTGAAGCCCATCGACGAGTACTGCAGGGTAAGGGCTCTGGGGGGCACAGCCCTCCTGCCTGGGGGCTCAGGGCACCCCCAGTGCTGGCATTTCCCTGCTGGATTGTGCTGACACCATCACAAGAAGGATGGTCTTTTCCAGTCACCACCAAGACTCAGAGGGCAGGTGGAAACAGGCTGCTGTTTGCTCCCAGGGTCCTCGCAGCATTTTCTCTGGCAAACTTTATGTACTGCTTTGGTGCCTCTTTTACTCAGTAAAGGCTCTAAGCCTCACCTGCCCTAAATGTGGATTTTTTTTCTGCATCAGCCTCGGTGATTCAGGAGTTGAGCAGGCAGAGTGGCACGACTAAGGTGGTGTTTTCTTCTGTTTTCTGCCCGTCTGTCCCCTGGTGCCACATGAGGGACAGCAGTGGCTGGTGCAGCACTGAGGTGGACCTGTATCTTCCAGGAGTGCTTCTCCTCATGAGTGAAAACTTGGAAATTTATTGCTGGACAGAAAGGCATGACTCTGTTGAGAAGAATATGAAGCTGTTTAATCTTTTCTTTCTAAACTAGAGTTTATGATTTGATGATAATTAATTCTCTGTCAGTAGAATAAAAGTAGTTTGCTTAGGCAAGTCCTATTTGCTTAGGCAAGTAGCATTCTCAGTTTTTGCAGAGGTATCGAGTCCGTCAGCACATTATTTAAACCCCAGACTTCCTCTCTTATTTCCCTTGAGGTTTTCTTTCCATTTTTAGAAAGTCAGAGGAGCAGGTGGAGGGGGAAAAAAGCATTCCCAAGAACTTCTCCAGTCAGACATTTGCTCATCCAAAATTGGAAGCAGATTGCCAAAGTGCCTGAGGCGTGCTGGGGGTGGTGGTGGTGGTGGTGAAGCCCATGCCATCTGCACCCCCGGGGTGAGGAAGCTGCAATTAAAGTCTTCTCTCATGAGATCAGGCTTTCTTGTGTGACAATTAGTGTACTGTCTTCCTGCTGGCAGCCAAATGGCTCTTTCTGAAATATGTAGGGTCTCTCTGGGTCCCCAGCCGCCTCCCTGAGACAGGAACTGCCGGCGACAGGAGCGGCGAGGCCTGGCTGGTGTCAGGGCTCACCCAGCAGATGCGTGGTGGGGAAAGCAGGGACTTTGTCACCAGCACTGCAAGCAGTGACCAGGGGCAGCTGGTTCTCTGCAAGCCCATTGTCTGTGCCCCAGACAGACCTGACCTGACCCAGCCAGGCCTGCTGGGGCTCCACTGGTCATGGCCAAGGGATGTGCTGTGCCACATTCGTTGACTCTGCGGCACTGTGATTCCTGCTCTCCTCATTTCCTTTTTTCTCTCTTGGAGAAGTCTGGCTCAGGTCACAGAATCATAGAATGGTTTCACTTTGGTTCAGATGTGCTGCTGCTGCCCAGACATGGCTGGATATGTCCCTGAAGCCAAGCTGTTGACTTAATCCATGTATTGATAGATGCTGCTTTTGTGAACAGAGACCCTGCAGTGTTGGAGTAGCCCAGTTTCCCCCAGCCCAGTGTTTCTTGTCTCCAGTAGCAGCCACAGTGGTTCTCAGCACTGAGTATCTCAAACCTGTAGTGACTTCTCCAGAATATGATTCCAGTGGTCTCTGGCACGTATGTTTCTTGTGCCTGATGTAGTATCTTTTTATTTCATTTGCAGTTTACTGTAATTTGTATTTAATTTGCCTTTGTACCCATTTTCTGCTTTTCTACCCTTCTCCAGTGGATGCTTTAACTCTTTAGAGAATTGTATGGAACTGTAGAGCAAGAGCATAATTTTGACAACTTCAGTCCTACTTCTATAAGAGTTCAAAGCTGATGTCCCACGTTACTCCTCAAATGGGTAGGCTGACAGATTTGAAAAAATTAGAGAATTATGCTGGAATGATATGTGGGTGAAGCTGATGGAATAAATGTGACATTTATATACTATATATAGTATAATAAAATGAATAAACAAAATGAATAAACAAAACAATAGACCTCTGTCCCCTGGAATCTGTGTGGTATCAAAGGGGGAGGCAGGTTCAAATGCAAAGTTCATGGCTTTTTTTTTTTCAAGATAAGAGTTCTTCATTGGTTTCACCTGTCCTGGAAAGCTGAAGCACAAATGGGGGATGCAAATGTTTGACCATTTGTTGTCTTCTTTTTGCAGACTGTCTGCCAGTGTGGAAATTTGCATGGCTGAGAAGCAGGTCTTACTCCTGCTGTGTGGAAGTGATTTCTGTGCCAGGAACAGGCAGAGGCTGTCTTAGAGTTTGTGGGGATACTTGGCAGTAAGGGGAGGTCTGCAGAAGATTCTGCATCAGGGGCATGATCCCTCTGGACCCTACAGCTTCAACTTCTGTACCCCTCATGCCTGGGTTATTCCCAGTGCATTGTAGCAGCTTAGAGAAATGCCATCACAGAGGTAACTAGGCCAGTGGTTTTGCTAAGGCTGCAAGAAACTTTGAAGTTGCAATGAAAACGAGAGGAGTGGGATACATGGGAAGATTTCCAGGAGTTTTCTCATCTGTAAACATGAAAGTGCAGAGTCTGGATGTCCTTACTGGTAACCTGAGTGAGTTACCAAATAAACTGTGTTTTGCCAGTAAATGTGTGCTGCCCACTGGAATTAGTCTCTGTGGATGATTTCCCTCTTAACTGTAGGCTTGGAATTAGTTTAGTGTGATTTAAGGTCTTTTGGCCCATTGGGCCTGATTTTCTAAATTTGTTTAGGAATTTTTGCCAATGTGAAAGAAAGAGCAGCTTCATAGAGCTCCCTTCCCGAGGGGCATTTTATTTATGAGGCTTTTGATCTCCCAAACACACCTCTGGTGAGTGTTTGTCCAGTATGTACCATCCTGTCTTCAAGAAAGGCCTTTCAGGTCAGTGGTTCACAACACCATCACTCTGTCCTTCCACAGCCCTCTGGGAAGACACAGGCCAGAATTTGCTGACTTCCATATTTATGTGTGCTGATCCTCATTGAGGGAGGCATCTTTGTGCAGGGAAGGATAACATCTGTCATCATAAACACTAACCTGGATTTGTCACATGCCTTCATGCTGTCCCATAAAGCTGGATATGGTTTTAAGTAGAAGCTTAGGAGCTTTTCTGTAGTGAGGCTTGAGCACCCAAATGGACACCACCTAAATAAAAATTAAATGAGCAAGTCACATCAGTGCCAGGAAGTACTTTTATTAATGCCATTCTTTCATTAATGTTCACCATTTCAGAGACCATACTTCACAAACATAATTACCTCTCTCTTGGTCTCTCAGTCCTGCCTCTCTTTCAAGGTGTAATCCTTGAACTTGTCAAGACAGGTACACAGACATTTCTCTCCCTATCTGTTGTACAACAAAGCTAGTTTGATTGAAGATGGAATAGTAGTCCTGGTCAAGAATGGGAGTTTGACTGAAATACTTTCAGAATTTATCTGTTGTTAGCAAAATGCTTTCAAACTTGATCTGTCATTTTTAATCCATGTTTCAGAATCCCAGTGCTTTTAGACTGGCTGCAGTAATGAGAGTTAATTTTTTTTTTTTTGCAACACTCCTCTCAGCAGCTGGGGCAGAGCCTTGCTTTCCATTGTGTTATGGTGCTTCCATGCCAGAAGCTCTTACATGTTCCAGTTACTTCCAGTTACCCCCTTTGCTTCTTTCCTCAACTCTTTATTTATTCCCACTTCTTCTCCAATCTGAACCACCACCATTCATTTTTCATCCACTTCTCTGCCTGTCAGTGTTTGCCATCCACCACTTCAGTGCTTTAGTTCAAGCTTGAGGTTCTGAGCCCAACAGAAGGTGTTTTCATATAGATGAAACAATTTATTTCTTTGTTCTCAGAAATTATCTATTTTAATTATACCTTCCCCCTTGCTGGGCTCATGGCCATTCCCAAACGTCTGGCTCTTGTGATTAATGTTAATAAAAATGATAAACAATTAGAGGAAAAGTAAGGGAGTCATAACTGTGCAGTATTGTGAACTGGCCCTGTGTCTTTGTATGCAGGGCTGGGAATAAACCCACTGGATATTAGGGATTTAAAACCTGTGCATCTGAAGTGTCTCTAGAGGCTGTGTGGAGACAATCAAAGATTCACCCCTTCCAGAGCTAGACACCCATGGCAGGGGGTAGAGAAAGCACCCTCTGAAGATGCTGCTCTTTCTCTAGCAATGACACAAGTTGATAGAGGAGTGTGACCAGCCTCCCATTTAAGACACATGAAGTTCAGGGGGTGAATACCATTCTGTGCACATACACACACATGTGCTGTGCATCTCTACACATGCTCATCTCTGCATCAGTTTTTTATGAATGTATCTGCAAAAATGCAACCCACAGCACTCCACACATGGTTAGGAGTGCCTGCAGGGTTTTGTACCATGTGTTCCATGAAGCCTCTGAGCTGTGATACAGTCCCACCGAGCAGTTTCCAGTTCATGTAACCTTAAGCAATGAACCCCTGGTGCTCTGCTGGCTTTGATTGCTGTGTGTGGCACATAGCAGCTTTCCACAGGTGGGCTGGTGTGGTACTCACAGGCTGGTGCTCTGGGAGTACCTGTCCAACCCCAGCACCGAGGGCTGCCTGCTCACACCCTGCTTAATGTTACAGCTTTTCAATAGCCTTTTGAGTCACCTGCTCTGCAAGACTGTAACCTGTAATATGGAGACAGACATGATGACAGGCTGGAGTGACACATAAAAGCCTGTCTCCTGAGGGATGTGTGGGGGCTGAGCAGTGCACGTCCGCCTGTGCACGCCGAGCAGGGAAACGTGCTCCTACTGATAGTACGCGATACTTGTGCAAGGCTGAGTTCTGCTTGCTGGCACTTTTTATCTCTCACCTTTCCTGTGCAAGTTCCTTGCTGTTCCTGGATGCTTGCTGTTTGTAGCTGTGTGTGTTTACCTCTGGTTTTCACATCCCCAGAAGAATGTCACTTCCCTGTCCTTTCTCTCCTTTGTTTTCCTCTTTGTCTTTACACTTCTTCCCTTGACCCTGCAGTCTTTCCTTCAGGCTGTTGCAGCTCTGCCCTGGAATTGTCTTGCTGGAAATGCCAGAAGCTTGCATTTTCCCCTTGCAGAGTGACAGTGGTGTCCCTATCTCCTCAGTGCACTTTTTTTTGCTCACCAGCATTGTGTTGGCTTTGACTTGTTCGTGTCAATGTTGTGTATTTGCTGAAGAGGCACTTGTCTCACTAAACAGTGTCACTGCTCCCTGCTGGTATTCAAAATTTAATAGAAGGATCCTGATTGGTTTTATACCCTTGGCTGCTTTTTTTTTTTCTTTTTTTTTTACTATTTCNTTTGACTTTACACCTGAGCTTCCCAAAAAACATGCAATGGCAAGTTACTATGGGGTGGATTTCAATCCATCCCTGTGCATAAGGCTGGAAATTGCAGCACGCTGGGAGATGATTCAGAAGCAGAAGAGCCAGCCCTGCCCCAGGGTGGGAAGGTGGATGGCTGGGTGTGGAAATGACTGGCTGATTTTTACCCACTCCCTGCAAAGCCTGGAGTCAGAGAGGTGCTTTTCAGTTATCCCCCTTCAGCTTGGCAGGACCACAGTGCTTCTGGGGATTTCCAGGCAGCCAACCACTGATTCAGGGAGTTCAGATTTCCCAGAGCTTCCCTCGATTTAGAAACAAAAATCTCCACGGCAGCTTTGCATTCTTCCATCACCGAAAACCCACCCTGTGCTCCAGCTCAGTATTGACATCTGGAGCCTGGTTCTTGGGAGGGGTGAGCACCTCCTGTGACCTGCAGGGAGGTGGTGACTCTTTGGGCAGGTGTCTGATGCCCGAGACCCCCGCGATGGGTGCAGCTCGGTGATTGTGTTTCTGCAGCAATGGCACACGTATCGTCCGCCCTGCTCGCTCTTGCCCCATTGACTGTGCAAGATTGAGCCCTTTGGGACTGCAAAACACACTGTAGATATTGAATATCTGAGCCTCCTAACCTTTCTGCAGATTAGTAAGTGTTATTTAGATTAGTAAGTGTTGGTGCTCAGAATGGTAAGGGGGTAACTGAAGATATATCCCAGCTGAATTTGATGAAAAGGGGTTAAGTAACCTGCCCTAACCAAAAAGGGTGTGAGTAGTAGAGCCAGTGCTAAATATCAGCTCCATCCACTGTTGGTTAGACAGCATTGCTTTGCTGTCTCTTGCTTGGGGTGCAGATGAATAAATGTTGTTTATGCTCTTGTTAGCCCGTGCTGGGGGAACATTTCTCTTTCAACATGCTGTGATCATTGCTATTCCTGGGCACTTCCTGGCTTCCCAGTGTTATTCCTGGTTTGCCAGCTGGATGCATTTATTTATGTACAGTAGGAATAAAGGCAGAGCTCACACCTTTGTTACACTTTTAGACAAGTTTGAACAAACAGAGGTGGAGACTAGGGCATCCTTTCTTCCCATAAAGGTGCTTGAGTTTTTCAGCTGTTCCATTTCATCCTGCCTTAGTGCAGCAGCCAGCAGTGCTTACCCTGGCACTTGGACCCAGCAAGCTGTTGCCCAGCTTCTGCATCTGATCCTGCTGAAAAAGGCATCTTTTTCAGCTCTGTAGTGCAATTCCACTTGACCAAAGGCCAGAGCCTCATTTTTCACAGGCCTAGTGATACCAAATAGATTTTCATAATGTTCTTATAACAATCCTTCATGATGGAAAGAAGAGCTGTAGGTGTGGAAGCATTTGACTTTGAATTTATGAAAACCTCTAAACAAGACCCAATCATCTAATACTGGAGACCTGCAGTTTCATAGCAGGCTTTTTCCAACTCTTTTCCTTCACATCCCCAAGCAAATGTGGTCTTGGAAACAAATCTGGCCACTTCTAAAGCGGGTTAAAAACAGCTGTGTTGGTAACCAACTGCCCTGTCCTGCCTTTGTGCTTTGGTTGGACCTTCTGGTGGGTCTGACCAAGATCAGTCAGATGCCTGATCATGGTTAATATTAATATTAGGTTCGCCCTAAAGCATCTTCATTTAGTTCTGGTGCAGTTTTTCATCTGTCTTTCAAGATTGTTTGTTCTACTTTCAACTAGGAGAAGAGCCAGACAATCTCATTTTGTCAAACAGGTTTACAGCAACTCTAAGAAGCTTGGTCTATATTTAACCTGTGGCCTATTTTCAGCATAACTTAGCACAGGAGGAGGTGAAGTCCAGCCTCTTTTACTCTCCTGCTTGTCATTTCTGGAGGCAGTCTCCCAGTCATGTCACTGAGAGCTGCTGCCCCATCTCTGTGGGCTGGGGACAGCTCTTTAACTTCTTTTGGCACCATAAAGCTCTAGATTCTGAACAGCAAACTCATAGCATGTTTCTGCCTTGTGTTCTGGTCTTACTTTAGGTCTTGCTTTCCAATACACTTCAACATATTGTGGTTGATGCCCAGACTGTACTCAACTATTGCTGAATGTGACAAGTGCCATGTCCCTCTGCCAAGGCGAGTGCACAGACACTGTTAGCCAGGATGTGCTGTGCTGCCTCCTTCATGCAGGAAAAGCCTCTCTGTGTTTTGGTTGGGTTTGAGTTGGTTTTTTCAGACACTTAATCAAACTTCCTTTCCTGTTAATTTAGGAGCAAATTGTTGTTTGGTTTGGTTTGGTTTGGTTGTGGGGTTTTTTTAGCGAACTCTGCTTTTTGTGTGGACAGTGCTTAATGGAAAGTTTTATGGAGCACATTAATCTGTTGTCTGAGTGGGTGTTGAAGTTGTGTGCATCAACACAAGGCCTGTAAGCCCTAACCACAGCGTCTGAGGTGCTGTGCAAGCCCATGTCACAGACTGTCCCAGCCACAGAGCACTTACCTGTGCATTGTCATGGTTTTGCACTTGTGGACCAAACTCTGCTCTTGAACACATGGCAAAATAAATTACATTGGCTGATTCTAAGAACTGTTGCTTGTCTGAATTCATTGCTTCCTACCTGACATTTGCAGTCAAGGCTTGCTGTTTCCTTTCTTCTCAGGTAAGCAGCCAGGTGTGATGCTGTTCTTCAGTATTCCTTTCCCCCTGCCAGGACTGTTTTGCCTCCTCGTGCTTGGTAGTTTAGATGTTTGAGGCCAGGTTTCAAACTTGGCTTATGTCTAAGTGCTTCTCACTCTCTGTTTTGCTTTGCAGGCACTGGTTCGGCTTCCTCCCCATATTTCACAGTGCGATGAAGTCTTCAGGTTCTTCGAGGCTCGCCCCGAAGACCTTAACCCTCCAAAAGAGTAAGTGTTGTGATGGTTCTCCAGTGCTTCTCAGTACATTCTGATTAGCTGGAAGGAAAAGGTCATTTGTTTTTATTGCTGCTGTAGACATGGGAACGGATTTTGTAGCTTTCAAGTACTGCCTAGAAAATGCCCAGCAGTTACACACAACCACTTTGGGACAGGGAAGTCAAGCAACCCTCAGACACCATTTTCAGCCATCCTCCACCCACCTTTGCATTGTTTCTTGCTCATGGTTCTAATGGGGGAACCTCCCTGGTTTGTGGGTTTTACCTGATAGTTATCACCAAAGAGCCATTTAGTTCCCAAAAAGCATTGGCTCAGTAACAGGGGGAAATCCTGCCAGTAAGCACTTGGCTCATAATTACCAGCTGCTTCTTTAAATGTACTCCTGCCCAGAGATACTTAGTTATCGGTAGGGAGCGAGATTGTGGTCCAGATCCAAAATTGTCTCTGGAGAGTCTATTCTTTCTAAGCAGGAAGCCAAGAAAAGGAGGAGGGAAAGAGTTCCCATTAAACACGAGACAGAATCATAGCCTTCACCTTGGAGCAGACAGGCTGATTCATGCTGATGCAGTTAGGGTTCATAGGACTAATTTATCCAGGGAAAGCATTGGCAGGATGGTATTTACAAGCAACAGTGCTGCCTTGCCTGGTATTTCCTTTTCTCTTTCATCCCAAACAGGATATATTTTATTGTACTCTGCAATAAGATTTTGACTTGGTCCCACTGTGTTTTGGGCTGCTTTGTTGCATGATTTGAAGCCTGATTGCAGGCTGTGTTACCATCATTTGCTTTCTCCCGTGTTTGCACAGCCCTCTGGATAAGGGGAAATGGATCCAAAGCTTATGGGCTTTGGGCACTTCAGCACATGCAAACCTGTAGTTACCAGAAAGATTTGTATTGGCTTCAGCTGTCTGCTCCCATGCTGGTGAAAAAGAGAGGAGGACCTTTGCAATTTGATTTCCCAGACTTTGTTCCTTGCACATGCATGGGTTTGCACAAGGAGATGTGTTAACGTGTACTCAAGAAAACACTGCTAGCTTCACTGAGAGTTTCCATTTCGGGTCTGCAAGTAGGTTTGCAAGGGTTGCTTGATCCCACAACACCCCATTTGCGATGCAAAGACACATCCCCATGTGCCAGGCAGAAACAGACACCCAGAAGAGGAGTTAAGTCCTAGGAGTTATGGAAAAGTTCACATGGAGGATCTCAAATGGATGTTATGAGTCTGCTTGCAGCTCCTGTCTGCTTTGTGTACTGATTCAGACCCTACAGCACCTCTGCAAGGCAGGGGACTGGGACCCAGGCCCACCCCCAGATGTACACTAACCATTATGGCTTGCATCCCTTGTCCCTACTCAAAGTTGTAGAGGGCCTGTTTGACAGCCTTGCAGGAATTTTCAAGTTATCCCTTCACTCCCCTCTAGAAAAACAAAAAAGACTCAATGTTCTCAGCCCAAACCTTGCATCCTATTCCAACCTAGTAATAAGTGTGATTTATTTCCCTGGAAAATGTAGAGCAATAACCTGATTAAATCTCACTTCACTAATGTCTGCAAGACATTAATCTAGCTGGGTTTAAACAAATCCTACCTCGTCTTCTGTAAGCAAACAGATCTTAGGGAAGGTGTCTAAGGTTTCTGCTGGGAGTGCTTCACAAAAGATGTATTGTTGAAACTGGAGATTAGTCTCTACAAAAAGATGATGTAAAAGCCAACGGAAACATCTTAGTGTTTTTCTTCTGTGAACTGAGGGGGAAGGGAGGAGATCTGAGGCTCACTGGACCACTGTGTAGGGTCTGGGGGAAGGACACCTCCAGAGCAATTCTGAGCCTCAGCAGGCACTGCAGGAAGGAGCATGATTCCAGAGAAATCCCAATTTATTCCCTTGTTTTCTTACTCTGCCAAGCCCCTCCAGAAACAGTGAGCCAGTGGTGCCCAAACTCTGTGAATTCAGTCTTCCCTGGATCTCATGGTTCATCATTCCTCTCACTGGAGGTAGGGCTATAGCCTGGAGGCATCATCTAGTCTATCCTAATTATTTTATCTATTTCTTCAGCTGCTTCTTTTAGCCCTCAGCACAGAGGTGGTTTGTATGTTGATCTGTCAGCATAGACACTGGCATTCAGCTTGCTGGGTTAAAGAACAATAAGCAAGTGACTCAGCCACCAAGGGGCAGGGAGCAGAATTGCTTGTGCTGCCTTCGTGTCTCCTGTCTGTGAACAATGAGATGATCTTTAGTTTCATGTTGACCTGCTCAGTTTTTCTGCAGCAGCTTGGCCTTATAAGACAAAGCCTGACCTAGGGTTTAATTAACTAACTAATTTTCAGGAGTGTAACCTTAATTCCATGGGCATGTGGATTGTTGAGCCCAGAGAGTCCACTGAGTTATTGCACGTCAGTGACTAAACACGTGCTTCCAGACAGAAATACATGGAAGCTTAAACTTCAAGGGAGGAGGCACAAAAATGTCTAGTTTACCTTGCAGCTGGGATGTGCAGAGAGCTACCCATGCCTTCAATTGCTGAGCCAGGGCTTGCAATGGTGCACTAATCTGTGTAGCGCTGCGTTAATTCAGCCACAAAGCTGAGCTCTTCACTTCTGTTCCTGTTGTCCTGAAAGACACCAGAATTCCCCTGCAGTTCCTTAGGCACTTTTACAAATGTGCTGCTGGTTTCTTCCTTACAACCCTTCATCTGCCCTGCCCTTGCCTCCTCCCTGCTTCTTTGTGCAGCCCCGTCCGGGCTACGCCGTGTTTGGCTCGCCGGCTGCTCCCTGCAGAGTCATTTCCTCCTGCTGCCCGCAGGCTGAGCAGCACTCAGTCCAGCTGCAGCAAAAGCTGGGCTTGCCCAGTGCTCTCAGAATCTGGCCAATTTGTTTGGTTGAATTCACAGCTTAGATTTTCTGTTTCCTGTTTTGGTGATGGTCCAGGCTTTTGAGTCCTGTGACAATAGGCAGAAGGTATTTCTTCCAGCCCATTAAATCTCTCCTGGGTACAGCAGCTCACAGGCAGAGAGCTGGAGAGCTGTCTCAAGAAATCTCAGCATTTGTGCAGGCTGACAGTCTGCTCCGAGCCTGCTCCTGCTGGTGGCTATAGCTCCAGGTCAGATAGCTCCCAACAGCAGATTTCCTTCATGTGGCATGGGAGACACCATAGGAGGACACTGAATTCCTGTGTGGAATGGTCTGGGAGCATTCTCAGGCTGTTTCACATGGTGAAAGCATGGCTTCTGCAGGGGAGCTGGGGGGCCACGGGAGCAGTGGTGTGCCAGGCAGGGTTGGGAGCTCCAGTGACAGCGTTCCTGGGACAGCTGTTTGGCTGCTCTCACTCCACCCCCTGGGCTAGCTGCAGGCAAAGCAAGCTTCAAACCATCAGCCCTGGTACAGGAGGAGCAGTTCCCAGCTGCTTCTGTTTCCAATGGGACATTTCAGTGCTTGGGCAAACGCCTGTGTCTGTGGGCACATGGCTGGGCTCGTGTCCTTTACCATGCCCCTGTAAGGGCCAGATCCTGCACTGCCATGGGAAAAGACACTTTGAAGAAGGAAGTGTGTTTTTATTTATCCTTTGTTCTAAGTAAACACCGTGTCACTAAAAAACCATTCATTTACTGGATACTTCTGTTAATAATTATAATTACTGATAACTAAACCAGAGGTAGATTAATTTCAGATTTCTGCTGGGGATTTAAATTCAAGGCTGAGGTCAGGCCAGGGCTCACAGTCAACAAACAAAATCTCAGAAACCAATTTTTTTAATGATTCTCTTTTACTAGAAATAACAGAAATACCCAAAAAGTAGGATTAGTCAATTAGACATTGCATATGGTTTACTGGTCTTAGGGCTTTTTTAGCAGTGAGTTTCAAAATACCACAGCCAGACCACTCTTGTGAGAGTTTGTTTTTTCTTTGTGTCTAGATCCAGTCTAAAGAGCAGATCAAGAGCCAAGGATTCAGTTCTCCAATGCTTCCCTCTATAGAAATGCATGCAGTCTCAAACAAGATTTCTGTTTAAACTACCACTAATAATATTATCAGCTGAATTTAAAGCAGTGTTCAGTATCTGAGAATAATTTTCCTGTGAAAATCATAAAGCAATTTTCAAACAATGTGCAAATCCAGAAAAGCTAGGAAACCTATAGGTATATGACATATTATGAGGGTTCATGCAGAAAATTGAGTTAATGCTGAAGGTGCCTTTACTAAAGAACAGAAATGCTCTATTGTGGTCTGTAGCCATGAGCTTTACTGATCATATCTCTATCAAATAAATATTGGGGTAACACTTGGATGCTCTGATGCCAGGCAGCCACTGTGAAATGGAAGCTGGATTATCTTCTTATTCTTCATGTATTACAAATTCCTGATGAGGATGCTGAACAGAAGTGGCCAGGGTAATGGAGGGACCATGTTAAGGAAGCTGTTTTGTTTTATGAGTGTATTGGTGCTAAAGCACAGCTCTCTAATACACTATTTTCTATCCATAAGCATGACTGTGTCTATATACAATTATTTCTGTTTCCCAGATCTGCTCTGTAATAACAATTCAATTACCTATTGGTAGAGGAGCAAAACTTTTCGTGTGTGAAATATCTGTATTTATTCTGATTTGTTTGATGTTATGAAAACATTTTCTCTTACATTTCATCCCTTGTATTTCATTGCTTATATTTCACTTACATTTTGTCGCTTTTGAGTTGTGTTTCCCAATACATGACTGAGTCTCTGAGCAGATGTGCTATGAGGAAAGCTGGCATTCTTTCTTTGTGATTGCTCCTTCTTACAGGACTTGCAGTACAGATACTTTCCACATCATTTAGGAATGTGCTCAGCACCAGTTGATGACAATTGGCATTAGAGTCTGAACTTGGCACTGCTACTGTGACTGCTCAATGCACACATTTTGTTTGGGAAATGTCTTCCACTTGAGAGAGGCAGAATGGAAATTAATTTCCCTAAGAAGTGCAAAATCAGAAAAGAGATAAGAGGTTTTATTTTTCTTTGATTTTTTTACCTGGGAAGTAAATTATGAAACACAGAGTGGAAAAAGTTCTGATTAAAGATTGTGACAGGATAAGGCAGTTAAAACCCACTGTCTTGAAGGGAAGAAAAATTTAATATTCTCAAAGAATTATTTATTCACCGAGGTTTAGGTAGCTAAGGATGCAATAATGCATTAGGGCTGTTATTGCCAAGAGCCTTGCTTGGCTGCTCCTAATTAGTCATCCAGCTCTCACTGATTTCACTGGGAATTAGGTACCCCAGCTCTTTGAGCATCTCCAGTGTAGTAGAGCACCTGTGTTTATTTTCTGAAATATGCTTGGTTTAGGGCTATATTTATTATTATTATTATTATTATCATTATTATTATTATTATTATTATTATTATTATTAATAATAATAATAATAATAATAATAATNNNATTATTATTATTATTATTATCATTATTATTATTATTATTATTAATAATAATAATAATAATAATAATAATAATAATAATAATAATAGCCTCAGCACCTACATTTGTGGAAAAAACGTCTCTTTGGCTTTTAGATCTCAGAAGTGCTTTACAGTGTCCTGCTCACAGCGTGGGACTGTCACAATCCTTGGCTGAGAGGTCAGGCAGCCCAGGAGCAGAGGAGGCAAGTGTGGCCAGTCCCCAGTTGTGACCCAGAGAGCAGGAGCTCAGCCTCTGGGCCACGGTCAGGTGAGGCTGTGGTTTCCCTTGTGTGCTGCCTTTCATCAGTGCTCCTGATCTCTGGAAGGCTTGGAGATCATTATCTTAAATAAACTAAGCCGATGCAGGAATGGAAAAAAGGAAATAACAGATTCATTACTCGTTCTCTTCTTCAGTTTCACATGGGACTTTCCCTTTTGTTTGTAGCATATAAACTGATTTGGACTGGAGTATCAAATGGAGGGTATTGAAATTTGCTACTGGCTGCAGCATTGGTGATACCAGCAAATAACTCAGCCCTCCTGAGAAAAGATTGAAATTTTTTTGCTACTATTTCAGAAAATGAAAAAAGAAATTACACGTCGATAAATATAAAATAATATACCTGGGGGAAAACGGAAAGCATGCTAAATGAAATATGTTCAGCAACCAGAAAAAAAACCTACAGAAAAATGGCAGCTGGAGCAACATGAGCTTTTATCCCTTGCCTTGGGTATCACATTTGGGTTGGCTCATGCTTTTGGACCTGACTGTGAAAGGACACAGAGCTGAGAGGAGCAGAGCCAGTTTAATGTACTGACACTCGGCACTGGCAGCCAAGTGTACAGAAATAGCTTTTGCCTGGATTGGCTATAAGCAGGCTGCAGGGTTTAAAAGTGGGATGCTGTCATGGGCCCAGGATGGATTAAGAATAAACAGACTTACTCGAAATTCATCAGTATGAGAATGAGATTAGAGCTCTGCCAGCACCCAGCAGCTTCAGCAGTGGCACTGGACACTGCCTTGCTGGGCGAAACACGAGAGAGTGGCAGTGCTAGTTAAAATTCACTGTTTATCAGCACAAATTACTTTTTTTTTTTTTCTTTCACTGTAGAAGAGTAGTGACTGAGCGGTGTTCTGAAATGCAGAGATGTTGCCTTTAGAAAAACTAAGTGCCAAACCTCTTGGCTCAAGATCTTTTTTCCTGTCCAGTAATTTTACTCATATTCTGAAGGAGCAATCACTGCTGATAATTTGCCAATGCCTATTTTGTAGATTAGAAAGTAATAGTTTGCTTACTGTTTAATTTAAGCCATACCATTTCTTCTTTCTAGAGAAGCTGAGTGGTTAGTGCAGGGCACTGGGAAATTTGCTCCTTACTGTCTCATTGATTTATTTTGTGATGTTGGAAAGGCCTCTTGCATCTACTGGCTCCATCTGCAGAATGATTGTGTAGTTTTGGTTTCAGAGATTTGCTAAGAGGATTTGATTCTGGTAAGGAAACCCCATTCTTTCCATAATACAGTTTTAGAAATGACCAGTTACAAAAATAATTTGTTTTAAAAAATCATCACTCAATGTTGGAAGAAACATTACTTCCAAAATCTGTCAGAAAAGCTTGTTCTGGTGCTCCTAGATGCAAAACCAGTTAGAAAGTCAAAACAATAAATTTATTTGTTTGTGGCAGTGGGGGAAACCTGACCTAATGAGGCAGGATTGGATCAGAACCAAAATAACTGGATTCAGAGATTATCAAGTTTGTTGTTAAGGATTTGAGGTGCCAGTTATCCTTGAGCACACCCTTCTAGAGAGGTTTGGCTCAATGCCACGGGATCTTCTGGAGTTCTGTGTTTCAAGGCAGGTGATGCTTGGCTTACAGCCCACAGAGTTGAATTGCCCGTGCTGATAGACACAAAAGAGATCTTTATCTCCATACAGAAGAGAAGTGTCTGGTCCTCATGTTCTTTGTGGATAAGCCTGGAACTGAGGAGAGGACGAGGGATGGGGACTTCCTTTTCTTATCTGGTTTTCTTGCTCTGGTGAGCCCCTGCTGGCAGGTTAATTGCACACTGTCACCATTGACTCACCACCTGCCGGGCAGGAGGAGCTGGGGTGGAGTTTTCTATTCACTAACATGACAGAGTTGAGTATAGCCTGTCTTGTCCTCCGTGTGTCACATCTCTGGAGAGCAAGAATAGGCAGCTTACGTTGCAGATATGATTATATCACAGAGAAGAGCACAGCCTGTCATTGCTGTGTCTATAATATGGTCACACTGCTGTTTAATGAAGATCTTTCACTCTGAAGAGGAGGGCATTAGGGACAGACATGCTTAATGGGGTGGTTGCTGCCAGGGTGATAAGTTATCCCCCAGTGGTGCCTGGGGTCAGATGGGATTTTTCAGTGGTCTGCTCTTTCCTTTGTCAATTGCTGTGTAATTTTGACATTGCTTGTCTGGAGAGTCCCTTTGTTTTCAGCACTGTTGAGGATCAGTAGCCTCACTGGTTATAAAAGTCTCATGTACACATGCCTAGTATGACCCTGTGTGTGATTTTGAACTGTTTGGGGGCAAGGTAAGGCATCCCATTACGTTTGATAGGATTTTATCAGGCTGCACTATATGTGACAAGGGAAGGCATTGCTTACAATGCATTTTAATGCTGCTGACCACCACAGGCCAGATGGAATTGAAATCTCACATTTATTTAAGGTGAAGCATTGCTGTCTAAACACTGGTAAGCAGAGGTGATGTTTCTCAGTAAGCAGAACTTTGAGAGTCTCTGGCACTGCCCTTTTCATCCAGCCTCTGAAGAGAGAGGAGGAAGCCTTAGCAATCAAAGGGTGCTGAACAACAGGTAAAGCAAGTCATGTCTCCCTGGAGAGCTGCTGCCTCTTCTGCATTTTGTTGAGATGAGAACTAGGTTTTGGTTCTGCCTTGGCTGAATCATATTATTATTTTTCAGTGTACCTGTCTTTACCTGTTCATCTCAGGCCACCAAAGAGTTTGTGCTAGAAACCCATTTCATTACATACACAGGGCTCAGTGTTTTGTGTCTGTCACAGAGATTTGCATTCAGCTCCCGGTGCTGTTGCAGGTACAAATCTTGTTTACAGCAAGCCTGGGAAAAAAACCCCAACTTTTGTGGCAGTAGGGCTGCACATGTCTGAGGTGATCTCTTTTGCTCTCTTTTCTGTCTCTTGAGAAATGGGGTACCTTTAGGACTCTGTATATATAAAAAAATACCAGACCTCAAGTGGCTCTGGCTGAAGGAGACACAATGATCTATTAGTAGATTCATTTCCACCCTTTCCATCTTCCTGACTGGTCTGCTGCTGACTGTCTTTCATGCGTGCTGTTCCCAGAAACACAAGCAGAGGATCAAATAACAACGTGTTTTGACTCCAAACTCTGGAATGACTTATCATGTTATCAAAGCTTTTGATTTAATTGAAATTTCACAGATAACCCTAGACCTGCTTTTAAGTGCAGACTCAAGAG
>VZRH01003646.1:1416525-1455579 GCA_013397555.1 Urocynchramus pylzowi
CTTCCCCTTTTTCCAAAAACATAAAAAAAAAAAAAAAAAAAAAAAAAAAAAGAGAAATCCCCACTTCATAGCTCTTTTTTTTTTACTAAATCACACTTTATGGAACACAGTTTTAATGCTGTATGGTGCGTGTTTAATGATGTCCATATGGGTTTGTGGGTACAGGAATTAAATACATAACGGCTCACGATGACATAACACGGAAATGCAACTCCCGCAGTGCTGGTGTGTAGGCTGTAAAGGGTTATTAATAAAAATGAAGGTTTTAAATAGAAAACAAGCTTAGCAGCACCGTTTTGGCCTCAGGCCCATCTCTGAGTGATGGAAAAAAAAAGAGACTGGAATATATGGTCTTTCCTCAATACATGAAAATAAATACATTTTACCACCATCCCCTGCTAAACATTTCAGAGAGAAAGCTGCAGGCCTGATGCATGGCATCTCTCTTCAATCAGAGCCTGAGCTCAGGGAGGTCTGGAGGGGATATTTCAGCAGGGTGCAGAACACATCAAACAAATACTAAAGGGGAGATTGATGCCTTAGATTATTAAAACGGGGTAAGGCCACAGTGTTTTGATTGGCAAAACCTTTCAACAGTTGGACATTAGTATTTTAGAAGAGCAAACCGTTCTGTTTGTGGGTGAGCCAGGAAAATAACAACTCACACAGTTTGGGGGAATGACCTCAAGGAAATCCCATCCTGTCTTGTAACTAGAGTTGCTGGATCAGTAAGCCAAGGAAATTACATAATATGCCTATTAATATTAGAGACAAAGAAAAGCAAGTTACTTTTCTATGTTCAGCCTTGTTCTCTCTGTAGTTGCCCCAACATTTTGTTTTAAGTGTTAGGAATAAATGAGACAGCAGTGGATGATGTGCTGAGCATCTCCCTCTGAATGCTGTGTCTGTGACATCTCTCAGTGATTTCCCACTGGTTGTTAGTGACAGGAACTGAATGGGCAGCACCAGCACTAATTGAATGTGTCCTTCTGTCTTTACCAATGTTTTTGCTGCAGTTTTAGCTGGTCCCAGAGCAAAATACAAAGATATAACTGAACACAAACTAGCTCTAGAGTCTGTGACTTTTGGGATTTTCCACTTTGTGGGCATCTCTAAATTACCTTCAGGTTGTAGACCAGGACAAGATCAGTGCTTCACAGCAGTTGCATAAGGGTCAGGACATGTCTGAACCAAAAGTGATCCTGCCCTGGTTCCTCTTTTGGGAAATCCCTGTACTCACAGCTGTGTCCTCCTGCTCAGTCTGCTCACATTCCTCAGCTCCAGCCCCACACTCACCTCAGCCCATCGTTGCACCCCTGGAATCCAGCAGACAGCTTGCCCCAGCAGATGGCCATGGAGGATGCAGAAGGAATGCAGGAGGAATAAAACTTTCTTGCTTTATCTCGTGCTGTCTGGGGCAAATTCCCACTCTCTGCCAGTTTCTTGGTGCCTCCAACTGTTGTTCATTGTGAGGCACAGATGTTCTTAGCTCAGTGGCTTCTGTCCAACCACCAGATACTTCAGCAGAAGAGAACTCAGCCCATTATATGGAATTGGAATTCAGGCTGAACAGACGGCATCGCTTTTTTCCCACCTGACCATAGCTGGGACAGTGAACAGAAATGTGGGAACACAGCTCAAAATACTCTCCCTATGCACCAAGCCCTGTGCTGCTCTGTTCACCCTTCAACCTCCTGGCTTGAAACCAAGATCCTCCTCTAAAAATTGGTTAGCAAAACTACTCCCTGCTTGTGTTCTGACAGAAGAGATGGCTGGGCTCTGTCGCACAGGGCATGCTCCCACCCGCTGGCTGCTGTACTGTGGGTCATCTCAGGCACAGCTAAACCTTCTGGAAAATGGTAATAAGTCTATTTTTCCAAATTTCTTTATGCTGACAGATGTCAGTTGTTTGTCTTCTGAAACTGGTTTTTTCAAGAATAGGTATTGTGTCCCTTTAAATAGCACAAACCACATGGGAACAGATTATTTTTGTCCCTAGCTGTCTATAATCTATCTTATTTCTTTTTTTAGTGAAACCAAAATCTTCCCAGGGATTGTTCCTAATAATAATACTGAAAAGAAAGCATAATGTAAGTCATCCAGTATTAGCAATGGCAATAGTACTGCATTGCCCTTCTATAGACTTATCTCACTCTACACCTCGAGGTATGGCCCAAACATGAACCCTCTCAGCTAGACTGTGAAATACAGGTTTTATTTTAGAACCAGGGAAGCAAAAGTATGAAAGTGGTTTTGAAAGGTCACCAAGCATAGAACAGGAGCCAGAAGGTCTGGATTTTAGCCTCATGTTGAAACTCTTGGCATACTTTCTGCCATTTGCCTCTGCAAACACCCCTAGCATGCCAGCAGTTTGACTTGCTGATATGGAACTTCAGGATCTACTGGAGTGGGTCAGTGTCAATGTCAGTTTTTTGCAAAATTCTATATTTGAGGAAAATGTGCTAAAGAAACATTGAACTAGTTTGTCCTAGGTTACAGGGGGACTAGTCTCCAGGATGCCCTTGAATTCTCTGCTTCAACCACTGGTCTCACGGTCCTCTAAAAAGCCACACGCTCACCTCCTGCTCATCAGCCTGTGAAGGGGGATCTTTAGCTCAAGATCAACCTCACCCTGTTGTCTTCTTCCCCAAACTGTGGTGAGTTGCCTGAGCTGATGTCCCTCCCCTGAGATGAACAGCAGATACCAGTGCAGAAGTGATAACAGCCAGTCCACACTTCTTTATATGCCAGGACAGCACAGAGAGCAGGGTGGGCTGCAGCTGTGATGTGGCAGAACCCACATTTGTGCCCAGCTGCCCCATGGCAGTTCTGGAAGGGATCGTGTGAGCATGGAGGAAGGCAGGAAAGCTGATAGTTATCTGCATCTCCCTCTTCTTCCTCAACCAGATCTCTGTAAGAACTGGGAGCACAGTCTGCTGTAGGAGTTAAATTGCTCAGGAGCCTACACTTTGTTTGAAATCAGGCTGTGTAGGGCTGCAGGCTTGGCTTGCTGTGATTATTCCATCTGCAAGTCCTTGTCCAGAACCAGCCCTTGGTGTCCCTTGGTGTCCTCTCACCTGGTCTTCAGCTGCCTGCCCCACTGTTTGTCCTTTGTGTCTCTTCCTGCAATCCTTGCTGATGGCAGCTTGTGCTGGAGGTACCCCAGCCCCTCTTTCTGCAAGGAGGTTTGGCTGGGGCTGTTCAGTCTCTCAGGCAGACATGTACTTTGGAGCTTGAGCAGAGCTTCCCTTCCCAAGGGGGTGGAAGAGGGATGTGTCACCAGTGCATTGCTCTTCCCCTGGCTTTGTTCTTTCCCTGTCTGTCCAGTGTTTCCCATCCTTTCCTCTTGTGTGAGTTGTCCTGTGGGCTTACATGAGCACAGACACCTTGCACAGACCTTTAACTGCCAGTCCTCCCTCCCAGGAGCTGCTCAGACATTCCCTTGGCACGTACTCCATTCACCCATACCATGTGGTATGGGTGAATACAACACATCTTTTCCTCCCACAGGACCCTTTACAGTCTGTGCCTTCTCACTAATTCTGTGGTCACCAAATTTGTGACCTTCCTAGCAGCTGTCACCCTGCAGCATTTCCACCAGAGCCCCCCAGCTCTGTCCTCTGTGGCCACTGGTGCTGCAGACAGACCTTGTCCTAAGCAAAGCTGTCCCTGAGTGTGCCCGTGCCAGTGGGTGAGAGAATGTGCCCTTGCATGTGGCTTTTGTTCTCAGTGCACAGCCCACCTCCCAGAGCAGCAGATAAACACAAGCAGCCTTTTTCTGCAGCTCAGTGAGCAGAGCAGAGCAGTGCTTCTGAGCTGGTCCTTTAACAGCGAGGGCATCATCACATCCTGAGCCTTATGTGAGTAAATCTGTCATCAAGTTTTAGTCTTTCTTTTGTATGACTTTATGTAGCAGCTCATCTTAAACTTGTAAAAACGTTTTGTGGGAAATCATGTGTGGGAGGTGGGCAACTCCTTCCATGTATTGCCAGCTAATCCGTAATGCTCTCCTTTATCATAACAAATGAGGCAGGTTTCTCAAAAGCAGTATCTTGTGTTGTTCTTTTATCTCTTTCCTTTTGCTTTAAGTCTGGGGATGGGGTTCTGGCCTGGATGAGGGCACAAAACGTGGAGCCAGGACTCCTGGTTTCTGTCTTGAGCACGGGATGCTCACGACTGTACTAAATCCTGCTTGTGAAGTATCTCTGTGAACTGAAAGGGGGTGTAGGCACCCAAAATACTGTGTTTAGCCATAGATGTTATTAAATGTAAAAGAGGTAAAAATCCCCAGTGCCATAAAATGCCCAAAAAGCCAGGAAACTGGAACTCTCTCATCTATTCTTAAGCTTGGTAAATAGAGAAACTTCTGCATCCTGCTGGTGCCTTGCTCTCCCACTATCCCAAAGTCATTTGTACTCAAAGCTCAAGGTTTTTGCAGTTCCTTGGGTAAAAATGTTTTGCACGCCCTGGGATCTGTCATCATTTCACACATCTTCTGTTCTGCTGAGCCATCACCCCCTTCCTCCAAACTGGTAGGTGGCACAGGAGGTATCACATCATCCCTGAGGAGGAAACTTTGTACAAAAGTATCTTGGAATTTGGCAAAGCTCAGCTCTTTTTCTACGGCAGGACTCATCTCCCCTTCAGTGGAAATTAAGTGTCTAAATCTTTTTGTCTTTCCCTCTTTGTCAGTTTTACTGTGTGCTCTGGGGGAAAGTTTTGTTGTGCTACATTTATTTCTCCTCGCCAAGACCTTCTTTATGGCTTTGATTTAAACAAAGTCCAATCAGATGCAGTGAAAGGCCATCATGTTCCAGTGCTGGGGATGGGCTTTGGGGGCTGTTTGTCTTTTTTTCCAAGGATAACAGCACATTTGTGTTTGTGTTGTGTGTATGTCTTGGACTTACACAAAAACTTAAGGATCTGATTCTGGTGGGTCATGCTGGCAGGTATCCAAACCCATAAATCTGGTCACTGTGCTTTTCCAAATGTTTATTGTGCTGTTTAAGCTTTTATGGGCTCTTGTGTGTATTACATATGGTCTGAATAAATGTAATGCAGTATTACTGTGCTTAGCTGAGAGGCAGAAGAGCTCCAAGGGGATCATTAGAGCTGGGGCAGCCATTGCCAGCATTTGGAAATGAGTTTCTTGGTTGAGCTTCGCAGGTTGCAAGGACCTTCAGCCCTGTTCTGTTTCTAAATGCCACTTGATCTGAGGTTGCAGAGGTAGAAATAAGAAGCAGAGAGTTGCAATTTCTTGGATTCAGTACAGGATTCTTGCAGCTATTCTCCCCTTTCTGAAAAACTGATAGAAAGGAATGGACTTCCTATGTATTTCCTCTGTGCTGCTGCTGCCTGTGGCAAGGTCTGCTCAGATTGCCAGTGGGACTCGGGACAAGATTTTAAGGAATCATAGCAGGGCAAAAGTCA
This sequence comes from Urocynchramus pylzowi, assembly GCA_013397555.1. Taxonomy (NCBI): domain Eukaryota; kingdom Metazoa; phylum Chordata; class Aves; order Passeriformes; family Fringillidae; genus Urocynchramus; species Urocynchramus pylzowi. The sequence continues at coordinate 1,421,956 of VZRH01003646.1, forward strand.
TCTGGATTGCTGTAAGTGAGGAATCACCTGCAGACTCTGTCTAAGAGTCAAGGCTGCATTGCTCCTTCAGACAAATGGCAAAGAGGATGGCAAAAGCCTGCAGCTCCTCTGTGATCCTGGAGATCACACATGAGCCAGCCAGACTGAGCCAGCCAGACTCCAGCTGGTGGGAGCAGGGGCAGGACTTGTGTTTGAGGGCCAGCAGTGTGAAAGTGGTACCTGGCCCAGGCCACCTCTGGTGCCACAGTCCCAGCAGCTCGTGGGGAGTGTGCCATGGTCCTGTTGCTTCACATCCTTACTCTATTCCATCCTGACTGGATTGAGTGAAGAAACTGCAGATTAAAACCAGCCAAATTGTAGCCAGCCCTAAAAGTGGTAAAGCAGCCAAGCCAAGACCCTTAGAGGGCCTGCAGTTCAGCTCTGGGCTTCCCTCCACTGGGCCAGTTTGCCTTCTGCTCCAGGCAGTCCTTCCAGGACCATCACTTCACTTCCACCTCTATCCCCAGTAACCCAAGGAAGATAGGGGCTCACAGCTGAGCTTGCTGCCAGCACTGTCCTTCTTCAGCTTGTCCTTCTTTCTGCTCCCTCACCTCTGCCCTGTCTGGCTATTCCAATGGCAAGTTTGGGGCAGAAACAGGTCTGTGTTTCTGCAGCAGACATGCTGGCCCCTGCTAGGGCTGGCCATCAGGGCTGATGTACCATCAGTAATTGCTCTTTGCTGGGGGACATGCTGAAATAGTGGAGGCTTCACAGAGGCATTGGGAGATGGAGATGAGACTGGGAAGAGTGGGGGGGAGACCAGAAGCACTGGGAATCTGAGTTGGTCCTTTTCCTCTGGAGAGCTGAATTTGACACTGCAAAACCTACTCTTATTGCTTTTTATTTATTTCATTTTTATCAAGACTAAAACTCAGATATCCACTCTGTGTCAGCTCAAAGGTTGCACCATTGGAAAAATTGCTTAAAAAGAAAGAAGTGGAGAAAATATGTGCTTGTAGCTGGAGCAATAGTGCTCCTGGCTGCAAAAATGGGTATTTTTCTCTTCTTTCCCTGCTGCTTCAGGCTGAAGATTAAAATGTGGGTTACATCTGGCTGTGCTGAGATAGGAGCAAAACCTCAGGTAACTATTGCAACCACATTTAGGGAATTGCTTATGCCAGGTCCCTGATGCTGGATGCTGTGTGCTGGGAGCAGGAGTGACAGCACACAACTGCAACCCACTTGGGTGTGGAAGTGTTTATGCTGTGGACCTTGATCCTCAGGAGCATGGGAACACCAAGTGATTATCATAGCATTTGGACTCCTAAAAAAGGCAAGACAAGGAAAGACAGCATCTTTTGATCCTCACAGAACCTTTAGAACCATTTTTCTCTGGATAAAGGTTTTTCCTGTGACCTGTAGAACATGAATACATTTGTTGCAAGGTCATTTAGAGAAGAAATCTCTTCTGTTGTGTTCTCCTCTCTTTGACCTTGAGGTTGTTGACAGCTCTTGGGTCAAACAGCAACGTGGGAAGGATAAATAGAAATAATGGGTAGCACTAACACACTGGTTGTGGTGGGCTTGCATGATACCAACAGCTTCACCCAGTCCTGGCTGGTTGAATTGGAGAAATAATAATAGAAAATAATAGGAAAGTAATCATTCTGGCCTGAAAATGGCTTCCCAAACCCATTAAGCACCTGAAGTTCTCCCTGGGCTCTGATGAAAGGACTTTCCTTAAACTGCAATGAGGGAGAGAGAGGCTGGGAACCACTTCCCCACAGGTTGCCAGCAAAGTCCAGCACTTGGGGAAGAACCTGCAGCAAACTCTTGGTTCTTGCTGCAAGGGCAGACGTGGTGCTTGGCACAGTGAGCAGCCTGGTAGGGGCTGTGTAACATCACTGGGCAGACACCATGTGTGATAATGCTGTTGATATCACTGAGTTACCCTGGGGATACATGAAGCCCTAGGCATTTTTTGGAGGTATGAGGTGGGGCACTTTATTACTCAGCTTTGCACCACTGTGCATCCTGCTTCTGCTGCTGCACCTGGTGGGTTCTGCTGCTTTGACCTGGAGGAAGGGTTTGAACCTGCCTGTGTAAAACTCACAGAAACAGAGGCATTGCAAAATATTGATCTGGGAGCTGAGAAACTTTCCCTCTTCTCATTCAACCCAGTGACCCATAGGAGAAAGAATGGAAATGTTAATTTGTTGCTCTTCAGCATGGAGAGGAGTGAGCATCAGGGGATGCAGAGGATCCACTTTGTGGGGAGATGTGCTTGCAGAGGAGCTCTCGAAGTGGAGAGAAATTATTTTTGCCAGCAGAGTCCTGTGTCAAGCACAGGCAGCTCTGGGGCTCTCACCTCTTCCCCTCTGTTGCTGGATGTTGAATCAGCTGTTTGTACTGCCCAGCACAGTGCCAGGGACAAGCTCTCTGGCAGAAGGGTGGGGAAACACAATGGAATAAATAAAGGATTTACAAAGGGGATGGTTTGTTTGTCCACAAACAGCCTGCTGCAGGCCTGTGCTCAGAAGGCAGCCAAACCCCCAGAGCTGCTCTTAGGCTTTCCTCTCTGTAAGGACATTGCTGCAGGGTCCTGCCTCAGGCACTGGGGGCCAGCTAGGGAGAGGGTGGCAGAGACAGCCTGCTCCTGTGTCCCTTCTTCCTCTGCACATTCCAGGGCTGCGACCTCCTCAACCTGCAGAGAGAGGGGAGGGAGGTGGGAAATGGGGTGACAGGAACAAACTTCCTGCAGCAGAGCTGAGCTGAGGGATGGTTCTTATCACAGGGGAACAGCCCTGCTGGAGAGGGGAGCTGGAGAGGAGCCCATCCCACCTTCCTGAGCCCCCCACCCTGCTCACCCTGCAGCTCACCCCCAGCACAGGAACCTCCCCAGCCCCAGCACACAGCCCTGCCAGCCTGCCTGCAGATGCTCAAGTGTCCCAGAAAGACAAGGGCTCGTGGCTTGGCAGTGCTGGGGGAAATGCCATCTAAGCCACATGAGAGGGAGCACCAGGCTGCCTGGGAGCATGGGTGCATTTGAGCAGCTCCCAGTGCTGCAGGTGCTGTGTGGGGGAGGCTGATCCGTGCCCAGCAGTGAAGTGCCAGGCTGTGAGTGCCATGGAGAGCAGCTTTGTGTCCTGCCTGGGCTCTGGCCGCCGCACACTGGCCAGGTTTCAGCTTGTGGCAGCTTTTTGGGCAGGACCCTGCTCTCCTCCACAAACCAAAGGCCAACATGTAGGGCCAGCCGTTCTCAGATTTTGTCTCAACCCAGTTCAGTCCTCATTCATGTCTCCACTGTGAGGTGGAAAGAGATGGGAGAGTAAGCCCAGCACGTGTCCCTTCGGCCCCTCTGTCTGAGGACCAGGTTACATGGGAGCTGGAAATTGGAGAATTGTGCTGGCCTGGGAGTTTCTGCTGAAGGCAGAGCAGTCCTTTCACTGCATTGTCTCGTGTTGCTGATGTAGGGGTGGATTCCCAAAAGCCTCCTTAGCTCGAAAAGCAGAGCAGGGTGCCACAGGTAAAGCATGTGTATGTATGAGGAAAGCAACCTCAGTGTGAGACTGGCAACCCCTGGGACACCTGGGCAAGGGAGTGGTGTTGCTGCCTGCATGTCACTGCTCCCCAAGCCTAGGGAGCAGTGGATTGTGCATAGGTCCTCTGAACCTTGCTGGCTGAAAATGGCTCGTGAATCCAAGGTCTGTAACATTTATTGAGCTAGCACTGCTTGAAGGTAAATGCTGTGATACCTAATGGGACTCATCTGCTGCTCTTGTGCCCCCTGACCTTCGACAAACACCTTGTCTCTTCTATTGCCTTTTTTTATTGTCCAACAGTTCTTCTTGTCAGTGGTGACATCACTCACTGGTCTCCCAGCAGATCCAGCAGTGTAGGGCCACACTTGGGCCCAGCTCACCAGCCTGGGGTGTGGGTGGGCTAACGTGTTCCACAGGAGCACGGTGGGGAGGGGGCTGATCCTGAGACTGCCACTGCAGGGCGGACTGGTGAGCAGAGCAGCATGAAGATCAAGTCAGTAAGAGCTGTGTTCATGGAGACCAGGTGTCAGGGGATGAATTGGACCCTTTATGCCAGCAGAAGGTCTCACCAGTAGGGAGGGAGCAGCTTCCTATCCCAGGCTTGCACAAGCTCTTCCCATGTGTCCTGTCCTTCATTCCTGCAGACTACAGTGAGACTGCTGTGAAACTGGGGTGGTGTCCAGTGCTTCCCTCCCATTGCTGGCATCTGTTTTACAAAGAGCTTTACCTGGGAGAGGCCACTTCAGTCTGACATCTCTCACCAGCAATAGCTGGTACGACTAACAGCTCCCAGCAGGGCAGGCAGGGTTTCACCTGCCCTGTGTCCTTCCCTTCCCAGAAAGCCAGGAGAGGACTTCCTCAGCTGGAGGGCAGCCAGGGACATTAACAGGCACATCTATCCCCTGTCCACAAAATGCTCTGTGTTCAACATTGCCCCAGGGGGCAGGGATTTCTGGCAGATTTTCACACAAAGCTTAGCCAAAAGTCCTTTATGTGTCAAGAGCTGTTTGATGCAGGAAATAATATTTTGCTCTCATGTGCATGTGTATGTATGTGGAGATGTGTACAGTCCTTCTACCACAGCCATGGTTCACCATCCCTATGTGTGATGATAACTTAAAATTTTTAAGATTTGCACTTGGTGTTTATTGCAGAACTCTCTAACCCTCTTGAAAAGCCATATTTATTGCACAGCTTGTAGCATCCAGTATAAACAGCTCCACTTGATGGCAAGGGTGGGAATTGGGAAGGCTCTGAGTCACGGGCTCTGCAGGCAGCTACTGCCACGTCGTGGGGAGATGATGCTTTACATGCATTTGCTGTGCAGCAAAAACCCCTAGCTGAGCTGGAAAAAACTGCATTTGGTTTGCTTGGATTTTGGACGTCGTGGTGTGTGTGTTCTGCTCTCTCCAGGGACATGCTCTGCCTCACCCCCTTGCCATGCTCACTCACCTGGTGAAGCTGACTCCTTCTTGGCTCTCGTGTCCTGGAGAGCAGAAATTCCTCTCGACAGCAGTGGGAAAGCTGTGACATATTGCTATGAACAGATATGAAATAGATTTTCCACCTGGCTTCTTATTAGGTGTTACAGCTCTATCTTTTTCCATCAGTCGTATGATAGTAATTTTTTGGTATTTAATACTATTACATCTAAGACTTGGTGAGGGAATGAGAAAGAAGCAGACCTGCAGTCTTGGACATCAATACTAACAACTCCAGAACCACACCTGGATCAAACATTTGTAAGCATATGGAAGAGATTGAAGATTATCTAATTGTCTACTTAATACTTGGTACTAGACTGAATCATTTCTGCAGGTCTGGGAAGCTGTGCAGATCACCAGGCTCTCCTTGCTCCTGCTCCACTAAGCTAAAGAGCCAACTTGGAAAGGAAAACTTTTCTTGTCCCCAGCTTTGGCTGTGCCAGGGCGCTCGGCACAGCTTCAGTGTGGAAGGTGTCACTGGCTTGCTCATGTTTTTGGCTGTGAGAGTCAGTGACAGCTCTTCTGGCCAGATTTCCTGCATGATCCTGTTAGGGGAGTTGTCAGCACCTAATCTGGGTGTTTGTTTCCCAATAGTATTGCCAGGGCATTGCATGTGCAGCCTGACACACTGTACATTAATCTAGGCTTTGGCCTCCTTGCTTGACCCAGGAAGGATTAAACCCCACCCCACATCTGCTGCAGCTCCCTTGGACTGCTGCCTCATCACACTGATGCTCCTTAGCAAAGCTCAGGGCAGGTCTTTCCCTCCACAGCTTCCCAGACACAGCTCTTCCCTAGCTGGCAGGGAAGCCAGCTTCTGCTTCTGCTTCTCCTGTATTTCCTATCCATCCATCCATCCATCCTTCCCTCTCCAGCACACTGGTACCTGCAGACCACATACAGTCCACACAGGAATTTGTCAGCCAGGCTGAACTACTCCCTGCCAGGCCCTGCTCCTGCCTTGCAGTAAGACCATTATCCATGTTGCTCCATTTAACCTAAAGCAGGGAGCAGGTTGGAACACAAAACTTTTGAAAAATGATGGAACAAGGGCAAATTTCCAAACAAAGCTCTCCAAATGCTGCTCTGAAGGAAAATTACTCTTCATTTGCGGGTGAAATGGAAGACTCTGTGCAAGGGCAGGAGCTGTGCAGAATAAAGATTTAAACAATAAAGGAAAAAATGACTACTACTGGGGGAGGGGGAGAGGGGCCTGGGACCTCACTAACCTGATTTAATCAAGTGACTTCTGATGTTTTACAATTGCAAGCAACAATCTGACCCAGAGCTGGGCAATTTGTAAGCCACAGAGTCATGAACTGTTTGTAAAATGGTCTTAAGAAGAAAATATATTTGTTATTATGAACTGAAAAACCTGAGCAACAGTGCTCTTGGTTTAGGAGCAATGTCCAGCTGCTGTTGGGACAGTTGGGGTCTCTGCCCTTCCTATGTCCTCCCACCATCCAGCAGCACCCAGAGCAGTTCCCAGCTGAGCTCTTGTGGACAGCATCTTACCTTGGCCACAGGATGTCTCCTCACAGGAGAGGCTGCACCTGAGCAAAGTGCCTCCTTACTCTGCACAGGTGGGTCAGTGTCCTAGGAAGGGAGGGAGAGCTGGGAACACCCCCCAGCAGTGGAGATGCTGACCCAGCCTGCAGAGCTATGGGCTGCCAAGGCTCTGATTTGAGCCAGCTGCCTGTGGTCCCCCAGGTCTGGGAAGAGAAATTTCCCCTAAGCTTCTGAGAAGAGGCACCAGTCTCAGTCCACTGACTTGAATTCATGAAATTTGTACCAACTGGTGTGTCCTCACAGGTGCTGAGCATTCCTGGCTGTGGCAGTGCCAGCTTCAAATGGGATGTCCCTGGGCTAATTGTTGCTGGATTTGGACAAGTGAGGTTTTTTCTTTTCTGGGAAACTGACTGGTTTTGTGCCCATGGTGTTTGTGCCATGCTGACAAACCCCACCCCTTATTCTCAATACCGCCTGTCTGCTTAAGGTGGTGTTCCTTGGAGATGTGCTTTTCCCCTTTCAAGGCTTTTGATGTCCTTTCCCATGTTAGAAAATTCAAGAAGGCAGCATGTGAAGATGGCTGGGGCCAGTGAGTGTTGCTGGGGGCGGCAGCTTTGATCCTCTGCGGGAGCTTTGCCATAAACTTGATCATGCATTTTTCATCCCTTGCTCTGTGTGTGCCTGTGCTGTGCAGGGGGTGCAGGCACTAATCCTGGAGCTGCACTCAGCACAGGGGTAAGGCTCACTTGCAGTTCATTGCTGATGCAAATCCTTCCCATCCCCAGGGTAACTCCGCCACGAGTTACCCTACATGAAATTTGACCCTGACATCTAATGGCTAGGGAGCTGCTCCTGTCTTTAATCTCTCTGACAGTGCCTAGTCAGGGCTTTTTTGAAGAATTTTGTTGGTCTTTTCTATCACTTAAGCATTGGTTTTCTTTATCTGGAGTTTCGTACTGCTATCTGACCCATTTACTTGGAAGCCTCCAAGGAGAGCTTGAGTTGAAAGAGAGCTGGGTTTGTGATCCAAGTATGAGTCTTTCACTGTTAATTGTATTAGCATTCATAATTGCATGCACATTTCTAAACTGTCAGGATTGCCACATCCTTTTAAAATATGGATGGGACATCAAAAGGGCTATGACTGCTTGGAGATTAGCAAGAAATTAAATTGCCTGATACCTCAAAAACAATGATGTGAGCTGTTTTGTCCCCATTATATTAAAAGTGATGTAGGAAAAATAAGTCAGGAATTGGGCTTTTAAAGCCCATTAGCTGTCACAATGTAATTAGCAGGAACAGGCTGTGTGATGCAGGTTCGAGGTGCCCTGTGCCTGCCGTTGCTGTTGGATAGGGCTGTGTGTGACAGGACTCATGGGATGAATGGGAGGAAAGTGTGGAGAAGTCCTGAATTCACATCCTCTCTTTGCTTTAAGGGAGCTGCTTGGTCTGCCTGTTCATGACTTAGGCTATGTTTTAGCTCTCAAGGCAACCCCCAGTAGAGGTCACTTGTGGCTGATGGATAACACAGTGACTCTGGGCTCTCTCATTTGGACTTCCCAAAGTCCTGCTGGGTAGTGTCAATGAGCCTGTCCTTTAGAAATACATATTTTTCAAACATGAAGTATGTGAGCATGTGTACGTGCATGCACCATCCCAGATCCTTGCCAGCTGCATGTATCTGTATACATTTGTATTTTCAGGTATCAATAGTTTTGCCATGTCATCATCAAGCATATTGAGACAAATACATTTCGCCTGAAAACCTTTTGGAAGGCAGATGACTTTTGCTGTTATGGAGCCCTGCTTGTCCAGGGATATTGGAAAAAGGTTGTCAGGGCCAGGGAAATAAAGGTGTTGTTTCCTGTAACAGCAATACAAACCTTTTGGTTCCCAGACTGCTTCCCACCCACTGAACCCAGCGTGCCCTGTTGCACGCTTTGTGCATGGCGATGGATTGTGCTCATGGAGGTGACAGCAGTGACTTCTCAGTCCCAGCTGGGAAGAGTTTCTCCGCAGCCCTGCACCAGCCACAGCCCAGCACCTCTCACACAGGCGCTGTCGCTTTTATCCTTTATCAGTGGAAATCCTCGCAGAGCTGGTCTCGCTTCGCGGGCGGTGCCTGCACAGATGTTGTGCACGAAGGGATGAATGGTGCCTGGCCTGCGTGGGAGCGAGCAGCATCCCGGCGGAGGCTGGCGCGGCCGGCAGATGGAGCGCGGCTCCTCCGCGCCCCTTCCCGCACGCTGCTGGGGGCGCGGAGCAACGCTGTAACCCATTGGTTATTATGGAAACGTGCCACTTTTAGCTGATTTACAGGCAGCTTTGTGGAGCTCCCGATCGCCCCGGTTTTTTGGTTTTAGTCCGTTACTCATCTTGATACATCGTCGGTACACGTCTGAGCAGGGCTGTGAAAGGCGCTCGCGGGGACGCGGTGGGGCCAAAGCACGGGGGATAGAAAGCAGCTGTCAGGCAGCATTTCTTCCAGGGCTTTGAGGAGTACCAGCAGGCTGTGTCAGCCCGGCAGTCACTGCTCCTCAGCGCCTGACTCTACAGTCAGACTGTTCCGTAGTTCCTTCAAGGCCCTGTGGCTTAGCGGCTGCACTGCGTGTAGAGCAAAGTGAAATAACACCAGTGCCTTCCATCCTCTGCTGCCTCACCCTGAGAAATTAGCAGCCTCTTTTGGGAGCTACTAGTCAATATTCCAGATCCTAACACCTCCGGACTTTCAGCAAATTTTGAAACAAGTTCAGGAGCTGAGTTTCAAGTCCACTTTTCCTGTGCCAAAATCCGCAGAGATGAATACCTGGGAACTATGGAGGTGGGTTAAGTCACGGACCAAATACACTCTGAGCTTTTCATTGTCTACTTCTAATGCATCAGCTCTCCCAAAATAATATGTCTAGCATGGTTCATACCACAATCACTACTGTAATCATCACTGAAACCTGCATAGGTTAGAAATCCATATGTGGTTCTGCGTCTGGGTGAATTTGGCAGACATAAAGCAGTCCCCAAAAGGCAATTTCTTCCTATCAAATCATCTGCCAATTTTACACAGTTTTGATTTATGCTTTTTATGGTTACTGAGCTCTTTGCTGAAAGAGTTGAAGGCCATCTGCACTGGCAGTGAATGAGTCTCCTCAGGGTAAAGGCTGCCTTCCAGATGACAGAGTAGCTGGGAGTTTGTATCTTTTACATGTGAGGCTTCTCTTCCTGTCTTGTTGGTCCCCTGCAACTCCTTAGCTAAAGTAAGTGCTTCCTGTTACAGAATATATGTGACACATATCAGGCAGTTTTCTGCATTGTAGTTTTAAGGGAGGTAGAAGTGTTACACTTCTACCTGCTCCTTTACCTGCTATTCAGCTAAGAGTAGAGAAGAAATGTGCCTTGAGGGTATGTAGCTGTCCTGGTTACTCTAGTGAAACTTTGTTTGGGGAGTTGCTTTTTCTGTCTTTTTTCATTTGGCCCTGAAAAGGGAAATTAATTAGGCCAGTTGGAAGTAAATGAGGGCTGTTTTGCACAGGAAAAACAGAGCAGGTGAGCAGTTGTTGGAATTACTTGGACAGTAGACAAGAGCATGGAATAAGAGACCAACAAGAGGGTAGTTAATTTAGTTAGAAAGACTGGCTGAGTATAGCAGTCTGGAAAACAGATCATCTTTCTGAAAGGCACAAAGAAGAAAAAGAATGGCTCCAGATTCATCCCTTGTGTAAATCTTTTGAAGTTGGTGACTTACACCAGGATGATTTAACCCCATTAATTTTAATGGGTCACTGCAGTGTCCCAAGAGTTGTTTTTTGCTGTGCTCTGTTCTGAGGCAGAGATAAAGCAGAGCCTTGGCGTCTAGGCTTCAACCCAAGCTTGGTGTCCCCATGGGGCTGGCTTGGGCCTCTCCACATTGTGGCTGACTCCAGTTGGAGAGGGAAAAGGATGCAGGAGATGATGATGTGTCTGAGCCCTTGTCCCGTGACAGCTGGGTGCTGCCAGGACTTTGTTGTGAGCCATAACATGCCTGGAAAATGATATCTGGTCTGAAAAGCAAGGCTAGGCAGGCTAAGAGGGCTCACTGGAGTCAGCACCTACCCTCACCCCCTATGGGTCTGCTGATCCAAAGTGATAACAGCACATTAGCCAGAGACAAGGAGCTGTGGAGCAGTGTGGCAAAGAAAGGAGCCTGAAATTGAGCATAAATGGGCACCAGATGAGTCCTGTTGGGACTCAGTGGGCAGAGAGCAAAGGTCAGTGCCCTTGACACATGACAGGGACTCAGGGCTATGGCTGTGGGCAGGGATAAAGCACATTTACCACGTATCATTCAAAGCAATCAGGTCATAGTAGGAGTTGGCCACACATAGTTAAGAAGCCTGGATATCACAGCAGGGGAAATTTAATCTAGTGCCAGAAGGGGGGATGCATCTTTGTCACCAGTTGTCAAACAGCTGAAAATGTGGTGGCAGACACAGCTGTAGTGCTTGGGCAGAAACAGTGATCAAGTCCCAGTCTCACAGGCAGCAGCATGTCATGGGCTGTGCTCTGCCCCTGCCCCTTGGGGACCTCAGGGCCCACCTCGTGCCTCAGCTCTGTTTTCTGCGTGCCTCTCCTCGTGTGCCTTGCTCCTAGGGCCTGACTTGCTGTCCTTCATTTTACAAATGATTCAAGTTGTTCTGAAGTATGGACCAGACAAGAGGAAATGAGCCAGGAGGAACAGATGGATCAAAATGAAATGAAGCGATAAATCTGAATGCAAATGTTCTGTGTGATACGAGGAGGGGAAAGCTGCCTTTGGTGAAGTTTGGGTGTGAAGTCATCCCTAAGCAGCCTGTGTTTGTCAAGGCATCAGCTGCTCTTCAGCATCATGCAGAAGGAAGGGATCACTGTGTCTCTGGGCATTTATCTCTTGACAGACTTAGCATGACTGCACAATGAGTCCAGGGGGAGAGTCCAGACATGGGCCCAGGAGGGAAGGATGCTACGCATGCTGAAATAAGTTTCTCAGTAAACTTTGTTGCTCAACTTCTTCTAATACTGTCATTTAATCTCATTGGTCTCTAGTCTTCTCTCAGTCACATGCTGTAAGGCAAACTCTGCTAAATCACTCCATAGCTAGAGCAGATCAGAAAATCCATCTGGATTGGCAAGCTGATCTGTAAAATGCTTTATAAAGCTTGTATCAGCAATAGTGTGGCCAGCAGGGCCAGGCCAGTCATTGTCCCCCTGTGCTGGGCTCTGGTGAAACTGCACCTCAAGTGTTATGTCCAGTTTTGGGCCTCTTACTACAAGAAAGACATTGAGGTGCTGAGTTGAATCCAGGGAAGGATAATGGAGCTGTTTAAAAGAAAGGTAGATGTAATAGACAGGTAGATGTGGTGCTTATGGACATGGTTTACTGATGCCTTGGCAGTGCTTGGCTAACAGTTGGACTTGATGATCTGAAGGGTCTTTTCTGACCTATATGATTCTGTGATTCTATGAATATCAAAAGTTGTTCTTGCAAGCACGTGAGCCTTGGAAGGACCATGTGTGCTGGTACCCAACCTATCACAGTGTAATATTTAAATGTGAATGCACCCAGTACATGTCTTTCTATCTTTTGGTGAGAGAAGTTTTAGATGTAAAGGGTGAAACTCAATTTGCCTAAGTCCAAGATATGGTCACAATTCACCCCAAATGCTGGAACAAGTGCTGCTGCTGCTACTGCTCTATAGTACCCGAGGAGGAGGAGGAATTTCACCCATGCCCATTCACAGACAGGTGGGAGAGTCCTAGCAGAGCCTCATTTCTGTGTCAGGTCTTTTTAAGTAACAAGCAATTCCCTTCACATCACACAGAGCTGCCTGCATGGTCCTTGTGAGCCTCTTCAAGGGCAGCACAGGCTGGCAGCATGAGGGAGTCTGAGCACCACAGGATTCTCTGAGAAATTAATCCTTTTCCTTAGCAAAGGAAATGATTGAAAAGTTCAGGTGCTGCTGAAATCCTGCCTGCATGTCCTGATCCATGGAGCAGCATCACCAGCCCATCTGCACTGCAGTGATTCAGCACCTCAGATTTGCTACCACACACACCTCTGAGCTCTTGCAATTGCATCCTCAGAGCACAGTGTGGCTTATTTCCCCAGAATATGTAGCAAAAAATTTTAAGCAAGGGGGATCTCTGAAAAATTTGCAACTTTTATTATGAAGGAATATAAGAAAAGTATTTGTTACTACTCAGCATTAAATGTGAACAGACCCCAGCAGGTGTGAAGGGATGTGATACAGGCTTGGAAACCCTGGAGCAAGCCAAGGGAAGGCCTGTGAGAAGAGGAGAAAAATCCAACATGATGATGAAATGCAAATTTTTCTGTGACTGTGTTTAAGTGGAGGATCAGGGACCATCCAGCTGTCTGTTGGCTGTTTTCAGCCAAAAGACAACAGAAGGCAATGGATGATCTCATCCTGCCCCTCTAAAATTGACAAATCTCCTCCACAGTTGCTTAAGTATCAGTTTTTCTAAGGTTTTTCTTTGCCAGCTGTTTGGCAAAGCCTGATGTGGACTAAACATTTTCCTCTCTCTCACTGCTCCTCTTATGGAGGAAAAAGCTCAGGTGGTTGAGGTGGCCATGGCTGGGAGGTGGGACAGCCCAGATCTATTTCAGAGGTTTGAAAGTGTCAGCAGACAAACCTTCAGTGTGAGGGCAGCTTTTGGGATGATAGTGTCGATGTATGGCTTGTGGGGATGAAAGCCCAGGAGAAACTCAGACAGGGCTGTCTTTGAAATGCTGGATCCTGCAGGTATAATGTGGTGGTTTTATCTGACCTGTGAACATCTCTGATAAGGCATCAGATCATTAGTCTTGTGCTTGTTATTGTACCATTTGCTGGAATGCAACACCAGCATTTTTAAATCACTGCTATCAAAGCATATCATAAATTGTAAGCAGTTTCTTTTCCTTTGAGTATATCCCTCTGCCAAATCATTCAGTGCTCTTATCTTCCAAATTGGGCGTGGCATTACCAGTGAAGAGCTGTGACTGCGCATAAAGTAATTATTTAAAAATAATTATTTTTTAGAAAAGCTGAGCTGTAAAAAAAAGTGTGTTTCCTAAAAAAAATAATAGAAAAGGACCCCTGCCTCTTAAATTAGTTCTGCTTCCAGCCTCTGATAATAACAGTGCATTCAAGTCCTGAAGTGCTAAAAGTCTGCTTTCTGCAAAGTGGAATTTTAAAGACTGTTGCTCAAAAGTGTGTGTATATATATATATATATATATATATATATATGGATATATATACACACAGTGCAGATATACTGTGGAGTTACTCCTACCCACAACCTGATTTTCATGCTTCTAAGAGCTGTGACACACTTTCAAGAGGAGTGATGTATTTTTAAAGTCACACTGTGGCATAGGATGAAGGTCAGCACAACTGAGTCTGAGTCTTTGAGGGTTGGAGGAGTTAAACCCCAGCCTCCACACTTCGTGACTTTCAGCCACGAGTTCTTTGCTCAGCTTTCCTCATGTGAAATGCTGTGGTGTCTTGTTCCTCCTTCTGAGGAGAGAGATCCACTGGAGCTCTTGGGTGCTCAGCTGTGAAGATAACATGGCCATGGTTGCATTAGCAATTGGAAGCTCTTGAGTTCTTTCATGTAGAAAGAACTACAGCCTTAAAGGCAGTTTTCCTTCTGAAATGTTCCTGACTTTAAGTATTGAGTAAAACTGCACTGGAGACACATTTGGAGTTCTCTTGTCACGTTGCAGTTGTTTTTCAAGTCCTCTTTGGGAGATGGACTTTCTTTGGAGCTGGTGGTGAGGCACAGTCACAGCTGTGGTGTGCATGGTGTGTCTCATCTGTGTGTGTCCCCTGCCCTGTGCTCCAGAGGCTGGCTCCTCTCACAGCCTCCTTGCTCACCCTTTGGAGACCCTCAAGGCAGGCAAAGGAGGGATGAGGGGCAGGGTGTTTGCATTTTGGACTGTTTCACTGCTGATTAGAGCAGTTCAAGGACCTGTTGGGCATGGTATGACCTGCAGGCTCTGGGGTATTGGAAGCAGAGAGGTAGACAAAAAAATCTCTTTCTTCTCATCACCACCCCAGATTTGCTTTGGTGCACATAGAGATCTAAGATTTTCTCAACACTGTTTAAAAAAATGTTTCTTCTTGTGAAAAACTAGAGCACTTTTCCCTTTTCTGTGTCTTTACTGAGAAAAGGATCTTGGTAGTGTTACCACAATAAATAAATTAAGCAATTTACTCCCTACAACAAAACCTTGCATTTTTTGGTGTAAAATGAAAATACATAAACACCCAGCAGAGGGGATGTGCCTGGCCTCTAATCTGCATGGAATTCACTCTTTCTGACCCTTGTTTCCTTCTGTACAATGATTTAGAAGGAGAAGCTTTTATCTAATCATGAGGTAGGTCTCTGCAGAGCTCCCCAGACATTGCTAATGCATGGGATGCACAGCAGAGCTTGAAGGCTTGAAGCTGAATTTTTGGTGCTGCACATGCTGTTGCTGAGTAGGTCAGAGCTGGGGTTTGTGGGCTCTTGGTGATGTTCATGTAGTGATCAGAGCCATTTTGCATTGGAGTGAGGTGTGTGCTGTCAGCAGGGGAGGGAGGCAATCAGCTGCGCAGGAGACAACAGGCCGAGGCCAGAAGTGGCCAGGCAGGGACGGGTGGGAAGCTGGTGCTGCAGAGGGAGCAGAGGCAAAGCACAAGGTTCCAGGAATTAGCTTCATCCCAGAGGATGACTGGGGAAGAAATTGTTAATAAGTAGGTTATTGGCAGTAAGACACTCCGTTTCATGCTCTGATTCCTAATCCCCACAGCTGCATCTCGCGGCTGGTGGGCCTAGTTTTGAATCTCACAGTATTTTACCGTAATGAGAGATTATTCAAAATAGCACTGAATGCAGACTTGCAACTGGACACCACAGGGGGAACTTCAGAATACAGAGACCTCTCAGGACCTCAAGGATGCTCTTGTCATCCTGAGATGACATCCTGTGGTGGATGCTACTGCCAGGCATAGCATGGCCTGCCCTGGTAGGAAGGGCAGGGTTCCTGCTGAGGATGTGGTTTCTCATTGTGCAGCTTCTGGCATTTCAGGTAACAAAGGGAGAAAATAGTGCACAAAAGCTGATTGCAGGGCATGACACTTGCAGAACCTCATTGATATTCTAAGCTTGGGAACTACTGAGCAAGTGAGATCAGCAACTGAAAAGGAGGGGGTGTAATGCCTGACAATCAATGGCATTTTCCCTTCGCCCACATGTGATATCTATATATCAGATAACATGAACAGTTAAAGCAGGAATAAGCTGCCAATGGCTATTTAGCTCTGCAAAATAGAGATCCCTCATGTTGCAGGCCAGAAAAACTCCCTGAATCATCATTCATTTTGAAGGAACAAATAATTTCTCTTTTAGCTGAATTTAAAGGTCTGATCCTATAACCAGCTGAATGGATGGAAGTAATTACATTCATTCATTATGCCTCTTCACTTTTATGAACATAGAACATGGAAAAAGATATTGGAAATGCCACACACACTCTTTGGAGATGTATGAGGTGAATTAAAAGTTAATGTCTGGATGGAGAATTGGACAGGAGTTACATAAAAAGAACAAGGAGAAACTGACTGTTTCCTGCATGAGCAAGTCTGAAAAAGATCCAAATTTGTATCTGACCTGGACAGCAAAATTTTTATCTATGCAGACATTGCACTGTTTCATGGTGTGTGCAATCTGCATATGTTGTAAATGCATATAAAAAGATATTTTCTTCTGTTTTCCAGAGATATTTAATATTTAATGCTGGTC
This sequence comes from Urocynchramus pylzowi, assembly GCA_013397555.1. Taxonomy (NCBI): domain Eukaryota; kingdom Metazoa; phylum Chordata; class Aves; order Passeriformes; family Fringillidae; genus Urocynchramus; species Urocynchramus pylzowi. Next base: position 1,438,270 of record VZRH01003646.1, read on the forward strand.
ACCTTAGAAAGTCAGCTAACATGATTTGAGGTGTTTTGAGGCAAGTATGCAAGCATATATTTGAGGGTAACATGATTTTTTTAATTTGCCCTTTTAATTGAGTAAGGCTCAAAAGAAAGTATTAGGATATATATCCTAATATTTAAGTATTAGGATGGATCTGTACATGTAAGAGCAAAAACACCTTCTGCTTCTGCAAAGTTAATTTTAAGTTCAGTATTATGATCTATCAAATACCAGTCAAGCAAAATTCACTGGAAGTTTGATAATTTTGGGTATAGGTCTATAAAACTTAGGGTATATCTGTCTATCTTTAGTCTTAGGAATCTTACAGTATGGATATCCACAGTATGTTCAGGGTGAAATAACTGTTTTCTTTGTTTCCTTCCTAAAATGAACTAAGCATCGAGACTGAAACAATCTCTTACACCATCTTGAAGTACATGGCTTTTTTTAATTTATTATTTCATACCCTGTTACAAAAAAGAGCATCTCCATTCACTCCTGGAGTGCTCAATAAATCCTTTCTCAGTGGATCTGATACTTCCCAGGGTGGAATACTCTGGAAATTTTGTGATTCTTCTTTGCAAGTATCATGCAATTTAGCTCTTTTACCTTTTAGAGACCACAAAAGAGTTGGACCTACTATCAGAATTGTATATTTGAAAGGGGTTTGGTCACCTTGAAAAGTAACCCTAGTGTTTGAAAGGTTTTATCTTTGGGAAGGTGTCTCTATTTTTCTCTCACAATTGGTGCCTGTCAGTGATAATTTGGAATAATTTAATGAATCTCAGCAGTTATATTGGGCAAGACAAATTCAGGACTTCTTTTTTCTTTTATGTTTTAATGTTAGAATCACAGAGGATGTTTTAGGACTGTCTGATCCTGGTAGGTAATCAGGGAAGACAAGTCTGCTTTTAGTATTTGCCAATCCAGCAAAATTTACTAGCTATGTTTTGGAGCTTTACAGTGTCTGAAAAAAGCTCCATTCAAAGGATAGTGATTAGAGAAATTTCCTAGAGTTCATGAACTTGCAGTAGATCTTACATGCCATGATTTATGTCTCTTGACTAGTAAATTAAAGAACCCGATGACTTGAAAGATATTTCCATGTGCTGCTTTGTAGAAACAGGCAGAAAACAATTCCAAGTAATATAAAATTGGTGTCTTATAGAGAACTACACTGCTTGGTATGCTGGAAAGGCATTTGATGTTGCAAGACAGTTAACTGAGGACATGCTGCTGAGGCACATTGGGGAAGGAGCCCTGCTTTAATCTCCCTGCTCTAACTGGAGGAAATGTAAAGAGGAAAGGAAAGACTGCAGTCACCAGATGAAGTCGGAGTTCATACTGTGGGCTTGATCTTGTCTTCCCACATGCATCATAAGTTTTTCCCTCTCTTGGAAAAAATATTTACCATTCTTAGGTCCATATGTGCAACAGATGATTTTAAAAATTCAGGGGAGAGATCTCCCACTAAAAAGGGATGTAAAACTAGGTAGGGCAACAGGGTATTTAGCAGTGCAAAGTAAGTACAGATGCAATAGCCATCTGCTGTCTGTACACACTGCAGTCCTAATCTTTCAGGTCCAGCTGCCCTTGGACATGTAGCAGGAGCAGCAAGACAGAGAAGTCCAAGCATCATGTTGCTAAAAAGTCAGTTGAGTATACAGAAGTACTACACACCAGAAAAACACCACCAGAAAAAAGAATCAAAATTGTCCAATACCAAGCATTTGGCACATTCTCCTTTGTACTGGGAGCCCAGAGGTCTAGCAGGGCTGGGGCTATGTCTGGAAATGCCTGTACATAATTTCTTACTTTGCCAAGTTAGAGACTTTAGAATGTCAAAAATGCCAGTGACACCCTGGGAATTCCCTGTGTGAGCCTCCAGCATGAGAGCTGCTGCCAGCACTTGCACCACGCACTGGGATGGGCTGTGGGGAATCCCAGGGAGAGATGAGGAAACCCAGCACTCACAGTGGGATGGTTGTGAGGCTGGTATGGGGTAAAGGAGAGTGTTAGAGGAGGCTGTGAGTGGGTATCCTCACGCCTTGGGCAGTCAGAAAGAAAAGGGCAGACAGGAAATTCTTCTGCTTTGTCTTCCTGTGAAAGGGTCCTGGTCCTGTGGGTCTTCCAAGGGCTTGATGTCACCAGCCCTGTTCATCATGGGGACTTGTATTCACAGGTGGGATGTGGTGTGTGAGGGCTGAGGGGAAGTGCATGTCCCAAGGGCTTTCTCTCAAGAGCAGGAGGGGAGAGCAGAAGGAATGCAGCCCAAACCACTGTTGTTTGGGTCACTTCTTTCTCAGGTCTCTCTGCCCAAGATGAGGAGTGAGAAGAACTGGGAAAGTCTTTGCTCAGCAACCCCAGAAGCAAAGCAGCAGCAGCTGCAGCACTTACACCACTGGCCACAGGCACTTTGCAATGGCCCCTGCTGGCATCTGTCCCCTGGTGTGAAGAGACCTGCTCTAACCTGTGCCTAGGGCTTGTTGGATGCCACTGGCAGGTCAGGTCAAGCCATCAAAACTTTTGGGTTGCTTTGCACCCCTGGCTGACCACATGAGCTTGCTCAGTCACCCCTTCTACATTCCTCACCTCTGAATGTGTGATGAGGTGCTCACTCCTATTGAATGCACACCTAATTTTATAAGATAGTCATCAATATGTTTCATATGCTCTCTATTAAAGAATTGCATGCTTGTTTCCTTGAATATCTGCTGGAAACAGCTTAGGTAGACAGCTTAGACAAGGGAATCTCAGTACCCTTTACCAAAGAAGAAGATCCTATGGGTTGCCTCTTTAAGTACTGGATGCACATATGGGAGAATTGGGGATGATGAAGTATTCACTCAGCTTGCTGGTTTCCGCTGCATTGAAGTCAGAGACATTGAAGGCACTACAGCATTTATAACTGATTTCCTGAACAGTGTAGCAAATAGAGATGAGAGCCCTTTTCTTGTAACTCACATGTGCAACAGAAATCACTTAGCTAACATAAATCAGGACTAAATTGCTTTTAAAGGCTCACAAAACATTTCTGAAAGAGACAGGATGAGGAAACCATTTACCACAGTAGAGTATGTCCCCGTGATGAGTCCTATTAAAGCTTGATCAAAGAGCCTTATTGGCTTTTCATTTGAGCTTGGTTATGTACAGTTGAAATTCAGCAGTGATTTCAACAGAATAGGCACAGAAATATGCACAGGAGGTAAATTTAAGCAGAATTCTAGAGCATCAAAGTACGTGATTAAGGACAATTTAATGTGCTGAGTAATGCAGTGTGATTTGGATGTAATTTATCCTAATCCAGTCTGATCTTTTACAGGAGAATATATTATAAGGCCACAATTAGGTGAGACCTGGGCCCCATCTGGCCTCCTGTCTCCTACAGTGGCTTAGAGCCAATACAAGAAACAAAGCAAATACAGAGTGAGCTTCCCTTGTGTATCCTCTCTGTTTCTGGCATTCAGCCTCTCTGGGACTCTTCGGGTCAAAACATCCAGAGCATGGAGTACAATAGCCACCATTTAGCCTTGCTTCATGAATTTATCTCATTGCTTTTTGAACCCATGCCTGGTTTTGGTGATTACAAAGTCTAACACCAGTGAGTACCATGATTCAGCTGTGTTACATGCAGAAGCTCTTCTCTGATTTAAACTGCTGTGCTCCAACTATTCTTCCTGGGGCAGTAATTCAGGGGCAAAAGCCTTTTTGGACAAGCTGTGTCTGGAGCTGGAGTTGAGTCTTGGTAGTCTGTCACTTGGGAGTTTTCTCCTCTTCCTTCCCTCTCTCCATTTCCAAGGACTTTCTGGGATGAGCATTTTGGAGGTGACATTGTTAGTTGCATGCATGCTGTGGTGGAGGTGATGGTATCCTGCCTGTCATGAGCAGGCACAGCCTGGCAGGCCATGGGTGGTGCCTCCTTTGGGGAGGTCACCCATAGGGACAGGGAGGTGAGGAGATGGTGGCCAGGCACTACACACACGGCTCTGGGCAGAGTTAGTCTGACACAGCAGAAAATGTCCCTGGAGAGGGACAGCAGTAGGACTGTTTGGGCTGCAGTTTAGAAACCCAAATGGACAATGTGCTTGCTAACCAGAGATTGGACCCACATCTACAGAAACAAGAATTTGAGGCACCCACCCTCAAATCAGGGAGGGCTCAAGAAAATGAAGTAAAGATTCAAAGCCTTTGCAGACTTCTTAAGCTCTTAATCAGATTCATATGATGTATATGCAAGCTCATTAGCCCAACCAGTTTATAAGGTACATTTGAATTTATTACCCTGATACTCAATACTTAATTTGTAACTATGATTAGATGCATCTTTTAAACATGTTGTATCTGCATGTAGCTGTTTGTAATAAAATTCCCAAGTGAAGGGCATAACTGGAAAACCTGCACATGAGAATGATTAATTTTTATGAACTTGTTTTTATCACTCAGCATTTATGCTATAAAGGCTGTAATAAAGTGACACATGCTTGGTCATTGTAAGATAGAGATAAATTTGGCCTCCCCACAAGGGACAAGCAGGGTCAGTTTAGAGGAGGTGAAGAACACCTCCACCCAGAGTTCTCAGAGTTCTTGCTAAGGTAAATATGTTTTTCTGTCCTGTGGAGAAATTTGCCATCTGTAAGAATAAACAAGGTAAACCAGAAACAGATGAGGATGTGACTCTTAGGCAAGACCTTGTTTTTATACTTCTTTCCAGGAAAAAATTGCTATAAACATTTGTGTTGTCTTTTTCGAGGCCGCTGAGGCCTTGCAGTAGAGGATCACACGGCCTTAGCTCATTGCTCCAGTGCTCTGCAGCTCCAGCCTGTGCTGAGCCATCTCTCCCTGGTGCCAGAGAGGCTGGGCTTTGCTGTCAGAGCGCCCTGCCCTGCATCTCACAGCCTGGTGGAATGCTGAATGTGCATTTTCAAAGCTCTGTCTTCCTCCAGGAGGATAATTTCATCATAAAATTATAATTGTGAAAAATGCAAGAGGCTAATTCTGCATTTCTTTAGCATGAGCCAAATATTTAAGTTGCTCTCTGGAGCCAAGTAATCAACTTTACTGCTGAGGAATCCTGGGATAGAAATCTGTGGCATTTCTTATTCATTTAGGGAAAGGGTTGTGTGCCTCAAACCCATCTCTTGTCCTTCTAACACCCATTCTACATAAAGAATTAAATGGCTGCTGCTCTCAAACACAGTGTGTCCGTGTGAGGCTGAGATGGCCCATGGGGATGTCACTTGTCTTGGAGCTGTCTGCATCCCCTGCACTTTGGACTTGGTGGCAGCGCTCAAGTTGTGCTGTGTGGGGCTAATCTCCAGGATAAGTGCCTTTCCTTGTCCTGCATCTCTGCCTCGTGATAGAAATCCATGGATTCAGGTATAGGGAGCATTGCTGGAGAGGAGATACTGTCCATCTCCTTCCAACCTTGGCTTTTTTGTGCAAGCTAAGGTTACTGGTATAGGGGAGATCTCTTCTGCACTTAATAAATAAGTTTTCCAGTGTTGTGCTTGGAGCTTCCCAGGGAGAACTTTGGTTGACTTTTAAGTTGCTGGGTTCAAGCAAGCTGTCAGAAGTCACTAAAGCACTAAACCAGGATCTCCAGTTGGAGATCCAGGTGAGCCACTTTTGTGAGATCTCCTGGTGAGCCACTTTTGTTATGGAATGCAGAGAAAGTCACTGCAGCCTAAGCAGAAGTATATAATACATGAAGTTGGGCTGTTTTTTTCTGCAGACACGCTATGAAGACAACAGAAAGGTGACAGGAAGGCAAAATCCTCTCTTTTGTTTTGTCCCTGTTCTCTTAAGGATGTGATTGCACAACAGTGGCTTACCCTTCTTAGCAGCAGCAGAGGCCACATCCAGCCAGTGAGAAATGCCTGGGCTGGAAGTCAGGTCGACAGATTCTCTTCTTGCCCCACAAGTCCCTTTTGCCCGCGGCAAGGAATTCTGGAGTCTTGGGACCACCACAATGGGGCCCTTTCTCACAGGGCTGCAAAGCTCGACCTCTGCTCAGAAAGGACAGATTCATGTTGGAGAGGGTTCCACAATGCAACGATTTAGATCAGGAAATGAACAGAATACTTTCTAAAAAAAAAAGAAGAAGAAGGAGGAAAAAAGCCTTCATCTATTTCTTTGGCTCAGGGAAGAGATCAGCTGTGGTTTCATGATATGAGAGAATGGAATCCTGTAGGGGGAAAATGTATAGATGTGCATCCATCTGTGTGAATTTCTATTCCCAATGCATAACATACAGAGTTAATTTGGCTTAATTACATGTCATATGAGTCTCAGAGCTCACTAGGAATGGAGCTGCCTTCATGCACATGGTTCAGCTTTTGCACTCTGAGTACCATGAGTACGAATTTCAATCCTGCACTCTCCATATAGCTCCTGTGTGTTTGGATAATATTAAGGTGTTAGGTGCTCCTCCAACCATAGCCCTTGGTGACAGGCAGGTGCCAGTTCTCAGTCACACTTGGTTTTGTGCCTTGTCTCAAATAGAAAATGTCAGTCTGGCTGTTGATGAAAATCAGGAGCGTTTCAAGACGCAAATGTATTCTCAAGGCTCAAGTTCCTGTGCACGTAAAGAGTAGTAGTAAAGTATTTTTGTATTGGTCTACTTTAAAAATAGTCTCACAGAATCTGATGGCAGTGCTAAGAAAAATAGTTTGTGAAAAAGCCGTCTTCATTACTGACTGCAGACTTAAGTGTTGGGAAGGAGAGAGTGGACTTCCTTGTAAAAATATTTCTATGCTTTTAATCTGCCTGGCAAATCATTGGTGATTAAATGATAATCTGAGTTGTTTGCTTGAAATGTCATATATCTCCACCACAGTCTGCCCACACCACTAGAGACTTTTAGGAATTAAGGAGCCTGGGAACAGAAATGACTACAATGTATTTAAACATGAATTAGCAAAAGCCAACAAATACAGAATCATTTCAATTTATGAATTAAAATACTCTCGAGGGTACAGGCTGACCTCCATTACTCAGGGTTTGTCACTGTCTCATCTCCTTTGGACAGCAAACACTGAGAAAGAGACAGGAAGATGATTTACTCTCCCTTTAGCTTCTGTCTTGTCTGCTGCAATGTCTGCTGTGCAGCTCCCCCAGCCGTGCTGCTCCGTGGGTCTGACAGCTCCTCATGTTTTGCAGGCACTGTTTTCCCTCATAGTTGAAACTCATGGTTGTCTGCAGTCTTTGCTAAATGAGTTGAAGCCGAGCCTTGCTTTACGGACAGGCAGAGGCCCCGGGCTAAAACGTGACGTATCTGGGAAAGGAGGAATCCCAGAGAGTGAACTTTCTGGGTCTGCTGTCCCACAGCAAGGGGGAGAAGCTTTCAAAAGAGCCTTTGCACCATGGGTCCCACAGGGATGAGGTCCCCTGACTGAACCCATCACCTCCAAGGGAAGCTGGTCCTGCAGGAGGCTTCTGCAGACTTGCCAGATCTCCACAGGCGATGCAGGAGAAACCTTCTGGGACAGATATAAATCAAAGTGAATTAGCAAATAGATAGGCACAGCTGTTGCCAATGCACCTAGTCACCTCCAGGCTTCTCCACTTGGAACGTTTCTTAGTCTCTATTGAACAAATGTCAGGACACTCCTCATTTTTTAAACAACTTTCTGATAGTTCCACACTTTGTGTGTATCTGTATGTGTTTAGATAGATCAAAACACGTGCACACACATCAATGTTTATTAACTCTCACTAAATACAGCAGCAAAGTCAGTCCCTAAAGATGTGCCATAAAACTTTTCCATAACATTGTTAATACAACTTTCATATTTAAATTAGATTGCACGTGACATATTAATTCCACATAAGATCTTTTTATGATTCAGAAATTTCCAGATTGACTGTGGATAACTTAATGTGCTAACAAGGCAGTCAGCTTTATAGCAATATTCGTGGTCCTCCTTTCACTTTCATTGCTAGATTTCAAATTAGTAATGTTTTCCTGGGGTAATGCTGATGAGAAAGGAGATCCAGCTTCCCTCTCCTTGGTCATTGAGGGAGAGTGTATCCAGCTTTAGTGACATGCTTGGCACCAGCTATGTTTTAATACCATTAGCAGCAGGAAATATTTACCTTGCTAGTAATGAGGCTCAGCATCAGCTAAAGGTGGTGCCCCACAGGAAGACTTGAAACAAAATTGCTATATTCTAATTCAAAAAGGGCTAGAAATAAGCTATTTTTGAGATAGGTGTTAGTTCAGGAGTAATCCTAGACGATGAAGAGACCTGCCAGAGCTACATTTAGTTCTACCCGCTGCTTTCATTGTTATTCTTGTAGCTATGGTTGGCAGTGGAGTTAGGATGGTGGTGTCTATTCTGATATAGAAATGGAAGAATGGAAATACGTGTGTGTGTATAAAGATGAAAAGCTAAAAGGAGCAAGAGCTGAAAAGAAAGTGAGCTTCCCTGCATAGCTACAGATATGGCATTGACTGTACCTTTCCCTGGAAGGGTTTTTCTTCTGCAAGACCACATTTTTTTGTCTGATCTAAGGGTTAACGGTGTGCCAGGTGCAGTCTGGGTTGCAGGAGATCAGAGCTTCTACTTGGAAATTGTTACAGTTAAGAGAAACCATTAAATAATTTCCTCTGTTGGTTTGGAGACATAAACCAATACTTCAGCCTCACATTAATGCTTCACTGAAAACAGTGAGGCTGAGAGGTATTACCCTTATATATCATCACTTGGGAGAGGGAAGATACATCAATGAATCACATGCAGGATAGTAAGACATTAAAAAATTAAACATGGAGTCAGGCAGGGCTCCTTGCTGCTGCTATTGCAAAGCAGCAACACAGGCTTTCTTCTTTAGCAGAAAAGAGGTGAAGAATATGTACACAAAGAGCACTTCACACAGACAGAGAGATTATTTGCTATATCTTCTTTGCTTTGTATTTTTTTTTTTCTGTCCTTGCTGGGAGGAACAAGTTTTGGATTTCAGAGTTTCACTGTGGAGATGAAGATTTTATTTCAAGCTTCATTTTATTTGATACTGCTTTCCCCTGAGTTAATGAGTGAAATGTGGGTGTAAAAAAAAGTAACAAGACAGGGAGACGTGGGGTACCTGGGTTTTTTTCAGGAACTCTAAAATCAGAACCCAATTAAAGTTGACTTTAAAACTTACAGAAAGACTAAATGAAAAGAGGAAAGCTAGCCCCACAGGTTGTTTGGCTTTTTTTTTTTTTTTCATTAAGCCTTGTGAATTGGATGGTTGTAGTGATGCAAATAACTATTTTATAATGATAAATTAATTTATTTTATTAACTCTCAATCAATCATTACCTCATTTCTAATTAGGTGAATTGAGTTCTGCATGCCAGGAGAGCTGTATTGACAGCTCCACAAAGCTCCAGACTGGCATGGGAGCCAAGCTGGGGTAGAGGACTACATTTTGGGGATTGTACCATCCCTGGCTTGGTCTGAGGGATCTCTGTTTCAGGCACCATATAGCAGGAATTATATTTGCATATGATATCACTTCTGTAGAAGAAGCAACTTATTCATGAGCAGTAGCATCATCACATCAAATACAGCTGCAGATATGGCTAAGAAAACAACCATTTAATTGAAGTAGAAATGACATTGGGAAATTAAAGGAGGGGGCAAAAAATTCCCAATTATTACTCATTGGAAACAAATCCTAGACATGTAAGGCGTGGGGATGCACACAAAATTCTGGGAGAAACAGAATTTACAGGCAGACTCTCAAGACAGCTTTGGAGGCTCTTCAGCTGAGCCCCCAAACTCTCTTGAAATAAACAGTTTGGGATAATCCCTCTCCGTTCCTCTGGAGGATGGAGCAAGGTGCAAGAGACAAAACCCCACTTCTGACAGCCCAGCCCCCAAAATGTAGAGGCTGCTGCCCGCCCCTCTGGAGGGATTCCTGCGAAGAGAACCTGCCATGGGGTGATTTTGGGAACATGACCTCCGCCAGGTGCGGCGGGCACTGTGCCTGCACCGCCGTGCTGCCTCTGCCCGGGCTGGCACTGCTGGCTCCTGCCAGGGCTGGGGCTGCCAGGCTCCGGAGGGCACCGCGGGGAGGCACAGCCATAAGTCAAGTATTTTTGTCCTCCGTTCTGCTTATCCCGAATCAGTTCTTGCAGCTCCTTCTGTAATTTCTTCCCCTCCCATAGCAGCTGTCTGGGGTTTCAGCTGTTCTGCATGAGTGGAGGTGCCAGCACCCTTTAAATCACTATGGAAAAGTAAGGGTGCGTGTTCTATCCTGGGAGAAAGAAGAAACGACAAAGTTTGGGGTTTGTTTTGGTTTTGTTTTGGTCTTTTTTTTTTCTCCCTTGTGCTTTCCAAGTGCTCGTCAGAGATAACTAGGAAAGGACTGGAGGTTATTCACAAATTAATTAGCCTCGGGACTGCCAGCCACGCCAGCTCAGCCTGGAGCAGCCGCATCCCTGCAGCAAACCCTTCACGCTCCCGTTCCTCTCCGGGGGGACGCTAAGGGTTAATCCAGTAGCTGTGCATTTAATAGCACAATTTAAAGGGGAAAAAATGACACCCCTCTCCCCTGCCTTGCCGGTTGTGGATGGTTCGCTCTGCCTGGCTGATCACATGCTGCCGAGCCCCCGGTGCTGCTGCAGCAGCCCCGGCTGGAGCTGCTGAGGGGCCGGAGCTGCTGAGGGGCCGGAGCTGCTGAGGGGCCGCTGCTGCTGGAGCTGCCGAGGGGCCGGTGCTGCCGAGGGGCCGCTGCTGCTGGAGCAGCCCCAGCTGGAGCTGCCCAGGGGCCGGTGCTGCCGGAGCTGCTGAAGGGCCGAAGCTGCTGAGGGGCCGGAGCTGCTGAGGGGCCGCTGCTGCCCGGGCCGCCCCCGGCCCCCGCCCGCCCATGCCCGGCCGCCCTCACCTCCGCTCTGAGGGAGGGAGGGCGCGCCAGGAGCACTTGAGCATATGGGTGGAAATTTGGGAGGCACCCATTCTCTCACCACCGTTCCCAGCTCTAACCATGTCTATTTGTTGTTGTCTTTTTTTCAGGGACTATGGATCTTCAAAGAGAAAATCAGGTAAGACACCAGGCTTTTTAATGTACTGCATTATTCCAGAGAGGACCTTACCCCCTGCTTTTCCCCTTCTGTTTCTCTTGTGTGGCATTAAATTGTGTAGCAGTTTAACTTTTTATTGCTGAATCCTGCTGGAGATAAGCATCAGTTTCTTTCCTTTGCACTGCATAGAAGAAATATATCTATATGATATATAGATATATATACACCTTATATAGTATTGCAGTTAAAATGACTGCTCTTCTCTAACTGTATTTATACAGCTCCATCTCCAATGTGAGATGATAATTGTATTACATTTCCTTCTTTTTCATTGCAAATGGTCAAAATGCAGAGTCAGAGTTGGGGTTCTTTTCTGGAGGGGAAGGATATCTTTTTCTGTGCTGATTTGAATCTTTTGTCGTGCCTTTCCAAAAGGCTCTGGTGAGGCTTCTGATGCAAAATGTTCTCAATGCTTGTGTCTGGGTTTGGGCTGCCTCAAAGGCTGTAGCTCAGTGTTTTGTTCTTAAAATCCTGGATTGAAATGTCCTATAAAACCCTGATTTGAAACTATATAAATCCAATTTTTCCCCTCCCCATGTAGCTTTTAGTGATTTTTACAGATGTGTTTTCAATAGAGATGTGCAATTATGGGCCTCTGGGTTTGGCTGCTCTGAGCTGGATGTGTCAGGGCCTTCTGTTTTTAAATTTTTTTTTCCTTAAGCAGCATTGACCACCTGCAACTCTCATTGACTTTGTTTGGAACCTTGGATGCTTCAAATTGCATTCAGGGCATCCAGAGAGAAGCCTTTCAAACCAATACTGACTCCTGGAAAACTCTGGCTGGTGTGCAGGGAGAGGAGGATTTTTTTTCTTCCTACTTTTTAAGATGATAAAGAAACACTGCAGTGGCTTAGTCTCTGGAAGGGAAGGGAAGATGAATGTAACCAACTGGACTGCAATGAATATCACTGTCTAGATTGATTTCTTGGTTAATTATGAGGGCTTTTAAGCTGCCATCCTGTAATAAGCTAAGTGATGCACTAAAGAGAAGCTGTTGCTTAACCCCAATGGCCTGTGTATCAACTTGCAGCTGCCTTTGCAGGCCAATATTTTTGGTACTTTTCCTTGAATTTCCCTGAGGTGGGGTGTGGTAATGAAGAGGCAAGCATGGTACAAGGTGCTGGTCCCACAAATAAACTAGGGCATGCTTGGTCGTCTAAATCTCCTGCAAAGCTTTTGTCTGGGCTGCACTTCTAGGACTTCTTAAATGTAATATTAAAGAAAGTGTGTGTTCACACTTTGAATTAAATTGTGAATTAAATTGGCAGCAGCACTTTCTCTAGAGGGGCTGACCATAAATAAAAAGATCCAAGTGACTTGATAGAAGGCAGAGCTGAGTGTGGAAATTCCTGGCTCAGTCCCACATCCTGAGCACTGGGGGCTTTTGGGCCATGTAAAAATCTTTGAAAAACGTTGCTGAAGTCTCTGGGGCAACCTGATTTAGCACTGACCTGGAACAGCATTAGGAGACACAGAGAGCTTTGGGCTCAGTGCACCAGTTTACATGAAAGAGTATTGCAATTCATGTGCAAGAGATGCAAGGAACTGCTTTGGGAGTGGAAGGAAACTGCTGCCTCTCCATTCCTGTGGCTCTGGGGGCAAGTTGGAGCTGATCTGCCATGACATCATGAGAAAAGCAATTGAGTCAGTGTAGCTGAGATGCCATTTGTGGATGCTCTCCCCTGCTGGACTCTTTGGCCCCCTGCCCTGAGAACCCCAGGTGACGTGGTCATTCATCCCTGCGAGGGGCACTCAGGTTGGGCTCCCTCCTTTGGCTGTCCCAGCTCCTCATGCTGCCAGATCTCCTTCTGCAGCTTCTTTCCTTTTTGGTGCTGGGCTGTTTGTGCAGCCAGGGCTTGGAAAGAGTGGAGCTGAGGGCCACTCTTTCTCCACTTACCCCATACAAAGAGGAATGTGAAGCGGCGCTGCGAACAAACTGAGCTGCATAAAGGGACTCTGTTCTCAGCCATCTTCTTGCTTGATTTTGGAATGGCAGAGGAATGCTTCCTTCTCTTTGGAGCTGGATGTTGTGGGAGTGTGCACGCAATGAGCAAAGGAATATGCCAAGGGCATCGCCAGCTACAGCCTCTAACAAAGATCAGCTTTATGACACTTGAAAAAGGGATGGGGTAAATAAGCACAGATTTTCAGGATTGCTGTGATGGTCTTTTAAGATAACAAAAAAAAAGCTTTGAAATGCAGTTTCTTCCATAGGTGCAGATCATGGAACTACTGCATCGTTAAACAAGAGACAAATGGATATTTTTAAATGCAAGCAACTGCCAACAAATGAGACCTTATGAACACCCTGTGTCTTGACCAAAGATGTGCTGGGTGTGAGCACAGCTGTCCCACACTGTCCAGCAGGAATCCCACAGCTGCTGTGTCTCAGGCATGTGCAGGCATGACACGAGCATGGCCGATCGCAGAAACATTCAGAGAATGCCTCAGACAGCCAACATCACCTCTACCCTGACCTCTGCCTTGCCAAAGTGAGTGTCTAGCTAGCCCTCTGCTCACCCCTTAGAGCAGGGAGAAACTGGATAAGTTCAGAGTTTAATAGGAGTTATGGAAACATTTACCGCTGCAGTTGATGCTGGTTGTAAACATTTGAGACCTTCTGAACCAAATGCAATAGCGTGGCATGTCCTTAGCTAAACAAAAGGGAGTCTTGTGCTGATCTGGGGCATCTCTGCATGCCAGCCCTGAGCCAGGCTTCCTCTTGTGCAAAGGGCTGTGTAAACACACAGCCCTTTGCTTGGATGTGATCTAATTATAAATGCTTTAACCTGCAGCCAGCTCAGAGACCTGGGGCTCTGTGAAGGCACAGACATTTGCTGTGGCCTGAAATGCCACATGTGCTGGTACCTTGGACTTGGGGGGGCTTTATTTGACACGCTGCAGAGCTGCTCAGAAAGCTGCCTTCATGTTTCCAGGCAATTGAATTGTTGCTCTATGACCATCTGTCAGTGCTGGAGAGCCCTCAGTACAACTGTGAGGAGTGGTTACCATGGGCATATTCTGTACACTTGCAACAAATGGTCTCTTCTTGGTGCACCCAAAGACCCTCTGCAGAAAAATGGGAAGGAATTAGTTTTCAAACTCCCAATTTGTCAGTTGCATTAGCCAAGTGAACAGCTACTCATTTGTCACTCAAAATAAGCATTACTTCTATGCTGGCATCCATTGTGTAGTTTTTCTCTTCTCAAATCAAAATAAGGGTAGAATTGCTGCAAGTCTACAAATGGATATTTGTATGGTACATTACAAGCCACAGATTAGGTTAATCCATTCTGCAAACCCTACCAGCTACCATCTGTGCATGGTGAACTAATTAACCCTTGAGATAGCTCCTAATCCTGATGTGGCTTATAAAACCAGTTGGAGTATGTTTCTCCCCAAAGATATCATTGTGTCCCCCACCTCACAAACCCCCTTGCTGGCTAGAGAAACCTGTGGACTCCTGGAGTAAGATCTTGCCCTCTCCCCTTGGTGAGAATCTTTCTTGGCTGGTTTCATGCCAAAGCAGTCAGATCCCAGTCACGAAGCTGAAGCAAGCATCTGGGACCTGGTGTTTGGTGGCAATAGGGAGCTGGTGTGGGCTTCACAACTTTTCTACACTGAGTCTCAGTGTTTCTCAACTACTGAGAGGATTCTCTTTGATAACCTTGAGGTCAGATCCAGCACAAGAGGTGCTTTCAAAGTGATCTCTGTCACCTGCCTTGTAGGTGACCAAGCCCTTGTGGTCACAACTCTCCATTAGCCTGGGCAGGAGCACTGCTGGCCACCCCTTTCTGAACCATAACCAAACTCCCCCTGCTGTGACTGCCCACCTTGCTGCTGGGGGCAGAGCTGGCTTCCAGCCTTTGCTTGGTGGCTTCCTCTGGCACCTTGTTGCTATGCTGTAGGATGTTTCTCCAAGTGAAGGGAAATAAGCTTTAATAAAATGGAAGTTATGGCTCTATCAGTCCTGCAGTGTTTCCTTTCCCTCATTGTTCAGATCCTGTCTGCATCAAGCTGGCTGTGCTTTGGCTATATATGGCAGCTGAAGTCTATTTTAAGTAGTAATTGGGCACTTAGAATATTAAGTTAATGATTTGGTTCAAGCCAGTGTTGCTTCAGGATGCTGATGAGGCTTTCTGGAATGAGTAAGCCATCTTTCAGCTGGGTTTCCCTGTCCAGTTTTTGGACTAGCAAGATTATGGCTACAGACAGCCAACAATCACTGCTTTCTTTCCCTCCTGTAATCTAAAACTAGGAAGGATATATCTGCTGGCAAGTAAATAAAAACTTCAGAGTCCATTGGAAGATGCTTCACAAACTTTTTATAGAAACATCTGTAATGCTGTCTTTTCCCTCAGTGGGGAAATTACTAAGCAGAGTTGAGAGAGTTTTAGCAATGACTGAAGTGGGGCCTCAAGTGAGAAACAAGAAGCTTGTTGTAAAAACACCAAGGGCCCTTGTGGCTGATCACTTTGTGGGATGCTGCCTAGGAATTGTGGGTGGAGCTGATGGCCAAAGTTGCTTCCTCAGCCTAATTCTTCATTGCTAGAGAAACTTTTCTTCTTGCCCTCATGCACTAAGGATGCGCACTCTGTCAGCTTCAGGGAGTTGCCTTAATTGCCATGTCTTTGCATTATTTGGGATAGGTTTTTTCTGCTTCCTTTGTAATTATCAAGGGAAATGGCTCAACTTGTGGCTTTTTCTGTCCTTACAGCTGAGCTATGCTCATCACTTCAGAGCTTAACCTTTCTAACCCTGTCATTCTGCATGTGTCTAGCTTGCACTTAATTCCATGGTATGTCTTGCTCATTTTTTTTTCCTTTTTATAAATGAGCTTTATTTTCTTGACTTAGTCTGAGCTGCCTCCTTTAAAACAACGTGGAGAAAATGAATAGTGTGTGCCACCCCTTCTATGCTTAATCATTCAATGGGGCCACAAACGTGTGAGCTCCCAGCTGGACCAGCAGGGCTATGTGGCTGGAGCTGGTTTTACCTGTTTCAGGACTGAGGTGGTGACCCTGGGAACAAAGCTTAGTTGATAGAATTGAGTGTGGAGGTCTCTGCCAGCTTCACAGGCCTGTGGCAAGCATTTAGCTACATGCAGGTACAGGGTGAGCAGGGAATGTACAGCCTCCAGCCCTGGCAGGGGTTTTGTAATATTTGTGGGAATGGCTGCAGTAGAGGGAGAAGGAAGGACTGCTCCAAGAGGCATATAGTGTTGCCTTTCCTTTGCCCTAAGGTTGCTGCAGTACTGATGGGATATGTCATCTGGAGTCGTGTTTAGTATTAAACTTTTAGTATTAGAATTGGGGGATGCCTTAACTAATCCAGCTGACTGTGAAATCTGTCTCAGTTTTACCTTCTCAGTCAGAAGAACTCTTAAGCCTTTTAACTGGGTTCTCAAAGAAGCCAGATCTAAGTGTGTTACTAAAGAGGCTGAAAAATCCAGTTAACCACCATGGTCAATCCCAGCATGAGGCAATGCATCTTCTCTCAAGGTGGCGACTGCAGCAGATGCTGGGGGCTACCTGCCCCAAGCAGGGACTTGGTCATTGCTTAGTGAATGTGAGCTCAGGTGGTAGCAATGAAGTTAGAATGTGGTTTTAACTCAAATGTTACTTTGAGTCATTCTGCTCCCATGGTGTTTGTCTCTGAAGTCTGTCTCCCTATAGTCCCTCTGAAAGCTTTAGCTTGGAAGGTTTTTTTTTAAGGTGGTGAATAGGGATGCAAATCTGTCCAAGCCCATGGCAAGGTCCCAGGAACATCTTAAATCATGTAACTTGGTGTCTTAATCCCTGTAAGAAATCTGTGGTATGACATGATCCCTGCAGACTGAGACATGTGCTCTTGTTTGTATCCTGATGAATCACACGTGTGCACTGTGCTCCTTGCATTGTTTCCTACAATTAGGGCAGAAGCAGGGATGGTGGACTGGCTCCTTGGTGCCATTTGGCCTATTGATGAGGGTGGCTGCATGAGACAGTTTGCCAGTCACTATTTTATAACTTCACAAGCATGTGCTGACAAGATTGCTCTTGATCAGAAATCATGATCTGTTCCCTCATCATACGATTAACCTTCTTGGCTGTATGTGCTAATTACTGCATGGAATTTAAAAACAGCAGATTCTGGCAGGACATTTTGGTTCTCATAGCTGCTGCTTTTTTTTTTTTTTTTTTTTTTTTTTTTTTTTTTTTTTTTTTTTTTTTTTTTTTGAAAAAAAGAGTTTTTTT
>VZRH01003646.1:1455609-1470416 GCA_013397555.1 Urocynchramus pylzowi
TTTTTTTTTTATTGTTTTTTTTTTTTTTTTTTTTTTTTTTTTTTTTTTTTTTTTTTTTTTTTTTTTTTTTCCAGGAAGATAAAGGATTTAGTAATAAAAGAAGAATAGAGTAGGCAAAAGCATAGCAGTTAAGGACCAAACAAACGTTTTCATTTAATTACTGGGGATATACATCTTGGGCCTGGTTCTGGAAGAAGTTAGTAATTAATGATCTCAATGTGCATCTTGAATTCAGTCATCAATGACAGAGCTTCCTCTTCTCATGATGGAGAATTATTTGTCCTCAGGTAGTGAAATTGCTGATCAGTTTCAATGAACTTCTGATCAGTTTATTGGCTTTTGCTTGATGCAGTTATTCCCCAAAGACCTAATTTTCTTTCCTGATTTTTTTTTAAACGAGTCTGTAAGTCTTTTTTTTTTTTTAATAAGTTTTTCATATGATTAGAGGAACATCCATTCTGTGGGTTTGTGGTTTTTTTCCAAGGCAAGATTGCTCCTGTGCTCAGGTGCACTAGAAGAGAGCAGAATTTGAGGAGGAGCTGCCACTAAGTCAGGCATATTTCATGTCCTTGCAGCATCTGTGCTTGTGTGACCCAATTCTGCATCTTCAGTCAAGATGTGAATCTGTCCACTCCAATCCCACGCTCCAAATCCAGTCTGTAGTATTCTGGCAGAAGGAAGCTGATCTCACACTTCTCCTTGTACACCATATTTTTAAAGTCACTGCTCAAACTGAAGTGCTTTGGACTTCTGCCTGAGGCTACTGACGAGAAGAGCAGATAGGAGACTTTATTCTGCACTGCTTCAGTTTTCTGCTGACAGGACATGTGGCCCATTGGATGTATAGGATCACTGTCATCTTCTGGGTGGCCCATGTGCTGGGGGGGAGGAAGATGGGATAAGAGAGAAAGAGATGTTTGTATGTTGTGTGGGTTTTTTGTTTTGCTCCTTGGCTTTTAAACTGAAGTGTGGGGACAGGGTGCAGGATTAGGGAAAAGAATGTGTTTGTGTTCTTTGCCCTTCCCAGTTCAGCATCAGTGCTGCAGAGAGCCCTGTGTCCAGGAGAGAGGGCAGGGGGGCTGGGTGCAGGCAGGGCTGGAAGAATGAGGTGTGGCTTGAGCACAGCCATGGTAGAACAGTTTGAACCCTGCAAATGCCTGAGTGTCTTCAGCTGAGTGCAGAGAAAGCTCTTGGTACCTTAGGGGATATAATGGCATTTCTGTTGGTTTTAAGAAATTCTCTGTTCTCCATCTGCTCCTGTTCTCCCTCCCTCTTCTGTCTGTCAGTGGCAGATGGTATTAACACTTCCTGCGTGGGTTTTTCCTCTCTTGCACAGAGAGTGCTGGTATTTTGATTTTGGCACTGGATAAGGCAGGTGAGAAGTGCATTTGGGAGCTGGAGCAGAGGGTGATGATCCTCAGCCACCACAGGAATCTGTATGGGGCACAGATGGGTCTGGCCGGCTGAGAGGAGCAGATAAAATGTTCCCTGGGCATTTTGGGTAACTTAGTCTCATGGTGGTGAGCCCTCTGCCCTCAGATTCTGGATGTAGGGTGTGTCCTTAGCCTGTTGAGAGCACTCACCCCTAAAATAGCACTCTCTAAGTGCATCCAGCTTTGTGTGTGGCTTCACACCTGTCCCATTCTAGCTGGACTCTGTCCAGGCTGCGTGACAGCACAGATCCTCTCTCCTGCTCACTCTGCATAGAGTGGCTCACCCAACCAGAAATGGCTGGAAGCATTACTTCCAGAGGTGTCCAGCAGGAGTTACAATGTATGCACTGATTATTGGCCAGCTCTGCCTGGACATGCCAGTGCTGCTGAGTGTTCTGTGCTTGGCAGCATGGCTCCTTCACAGTTGGGACTTGACTCTTGCTCCGTTTTTTGAGCCACACATGAATCCCAGCATGTGTACATACCTGTGAGTTTCCAAGTGCAACGTCTAGGGCTTTTCTGCCCCCCTCCTTGGCAGTGCTGGAGGCTGGTTTTTTTTCCTCAGAGGGGTGATGCTCTCAGTTTGTACAGCTGTAGATGTGGATTAGCATTCAGATATTCTAGGCACTTCCCAGCAAAACTTGGAACTGGTACAAAACTGTATATGCAGGGGCTGTACCACAGGGATCATGTGGGAAACAATCCCCAGTTGCCATGTGGAAAGAGTTAATGTGAGCAATGGCTGCCAGAACAAAAACTAAACAGTCCTGGATACTTCTGGGTCTGCGAATGGGATTAAAATGGGTTTTTACAGAAGTAAACAGAGTGGAAAATTGGGACTAAGTTTTCTTTGTGTTTGTACTTTTAGAAGGGATGAAGGACTGGATGAGGCTGTGAAAATGCAGCTGTGAGCGTGTCACTGTGCAGTTTGTCAAGCACACGATCCTCTGGCCCCATTCCTCCGTTCCAACTCAGGAAAGGGCTCCCTGGTTGTGGATTTCTCCCCTGCAGGAGTGAGTTATCCAGATGATGAATTTCTGAGGCACGCTCGAGTCACGTGAAAGCCAGATGTGAACATTTTCCAAGCAGTGTGTGTGGGTCTAGCATACTCCAGGCTACGTGGCAAGTGGACGTGGTCTGAGGTTGGTCTGCAGCGTGGTGGTGCCGGGGAGGCGACGAGCCCGACGGCTCCCAGTGGGATCATTTCTGCCAGGGAAAGAGGAAGGTGCTGGCTGTGCTCATCACTGCAGCCCAGCACCTCTGCCCCCACCCCCCACACTGACAGGCCCTCCCCTGGCTGCTCGTGGTGAAGCTGAACTTGGTGAATAAGACTAAAATTAAAGGCCTTATTTAATGCCTGCTGCCAATCCTCTTACTCAGATACTTTAGCTGGATTTGCATGTTTGATAATCTACTAGTCAAATATTTTTTCAAGATACAGCCCTCTTGAACAGATGGCATGGGGAGTGGAGGTGATGTTCAGCTTCAAGTGTATAGAAGAGGAGATATCTCTGCAGGGATGAGAGGTTTACTTTAAAATGCAGTCTCCTATTGGGGAGAAAAATAATATACGTGTATTCCTTCAACAACTATCTTAAAATACTTGCTTTAAACGTGATGCATCAGCATCCCACAGACATAAGAGCAAGGAAAGCTTATTTAAGGTACCCTGGTGTGGGACAGCTGCTTGCCCAGCAATTACAGTAACAAATGAATCTGCCATTGTGTTGGTACCTAAGAAGTTTAATGTCTGACCAGGCTCACACCGAGCCAGGCACCAGGCACAAATGTTGGTTTTGTTTAGGTCTCTCTGGAGCCTGAGGGGAGAAGCATCAATGGCACAGTTCAACAGGGTGCCCTGAGTAGGACTGTGTGAGATAGATCAAAACATTTGCAACCTTTCTGTGCCATCCTCCCGTTTCTCTGACTATCTGTTGTTCTCTGCCTAACTGAATGAATTAATTGTGTGAGCCAAGAATGAGTGACAATGGTTCCAGTTTGGATGAAGGCTCATCTGCCTTTTTCCTCTTTCCAGCCATGTTGTAAAACTACACATAGACTCCATATCAGAGTAATTCTCCAGTGGAAGTACTTCCATTTCTGGGGGGAGCTTAGCAACACCAAGTATTTCTGTCTTCCTCCCCTAGTCTAGTACTGTTGCATTTTACTGCCTTCCCATTTAACTGAAGTGTCAAGCCCCAGCTGAAGGGGAAGGGACTAGAGGAGAGAAACCTGGAGACAGGCTGACAAAGGATGGTCAGTGGGTCTGGGGGATGGAGATTTTGGAAAGGGTATGAGCATGGTGCACTGTCTGCAGATGGAAGCAGAAACAAGCGCCACAGTTTTGGGGTTCCTCACTGAGCTTTCTGCTCTTGACTGGGCAGCCTCACCTTGTCAGGAGGAGGTGGTTGTTCCTTTGCTTGTCTGAAGAGTGCAGAAAGGAAGCAAGAAGGGGCAAAGTGGAGACAAAATCCCAGCAAGAAGCCCTGGACTGAGTAGACTGAGCCTGGCTTTAGGGTTCTTTACCTGCTTGGGGCAGTAAGGTGTCCCACCTGAGTTCCCAGGACAACAACATAGTGCTTCATGTATACCAATTCCTTGGCAGGCTTGTCTTCCAAAATATAAACTGAAATACAGGCTCAACTTCTGTTTTCTATTCTGCCATGTGTGATGAACATTACAGCCAACAAGGCTCTAGGCCAATTCTAAAAAGTGGACACATCTAAGGAACAGTGTGGTCAGCCCACTTCTTGCTGACTTGTCAGATACCACTGTTGTCTTGAGAACACGCCCATTCCTCAGAAAAAGCATTTATTTCCCCCAGCTCCAGTCTGAGGAATCACTGATTGCAATGCTTATTTTCTTTTCACCCCTCCAATTAAGACAGGAAGTGTATAAGCCTACAAAACGAGTCTGCAAAACACTCAACTGCACTCATGGAACAGACCACTGTTGGAAATGGACCAGATGTCAGTATCTCTTCAGTATGGCCACTTGTTCTTATAATCCCTTTTTCAGTAATTTAAGTTGCACTGTAACAGCTGGGAGATTTTGGTATTCCCAGTTGATGTCAAAGGCTTCATGAGAACAAAATAGTTTTCTTATTTAAGAAAAGGCTCTGGGACTGTCATCTTCTCTGGAAGGCCACTTCCAAAGAACAGGCCATACCTGTATAATTAAACTCTTTGCCCTCCAAAGCAAGGTAGCCACATCCAGGTCTCTAGTAGGGACCTGTTTTTGGCCCATGCTAATTTCTCAGCTATGCACAGAAATCATTTGGGGCGAGGGTTACATCGCCAGAACTACAACCACACTGAAACTCATGACCAGTATAATCCAATTCCCCACAATTACTGCAGGACTGATGTTGGGAAATATGTAGCTTAACAAGCTAGACAGCTTTTTGTTTTAAAAAAAAGCTTGTTATAAAGGTCCCTGATAGCCCCAGAAACTGTGATTCTGTAGAAGAGTATCCCTCCTGGTACTGGCAGCAGTGTTAAGTCATGGATGCTGGGCTCAACACTGAACTGAACATTTCAGACAGTGTTACTAACAAAAGGAATCTGTATCAGTAGCTGCTGCTAAAATTCCCATGGAGGAGGAGTTCCTCTGCACCTGTTGGGGCAGGGGCCCACCTGGATGTACAGTACTGACATGTACCATGAATGTGGTATCTGGATTTTGGTAGACTGAGCTCATGCATTTGATTTGAGACTATTTATATATATACATATATATATATATATATCCAGCTATTGTAGGTTTTTGTGGAAGCTTGCTCTGCTCTAACTGCACACAAGACAAATAGTCTGCTGCTAAAATGAGATGAGTGGAGCTGTATCACAAGCATAAAGCATTAGTCCCCAGAAGTCTGGCGCCTGCTCTCTTGCCAGAGGTGGGAGGAGCAGCAAACAAACCAGTCTCACTGGCAGCACAAAAGCTTCTGCTGAAATCTAGAATAATATGTATCATGTTCACCATAGCAACCAGCTTAATTTTGTCTTCAAAGCTTTTTGCCCCTTCAACTCCTTCCTTTTCTTCTGCACCTGAGGAACCCCCTTGACCTGTCAGAGGGTTGCCCAACTCCATCGTGGCAGCTTGAAAGCGATGGGATGGGATTCAGCAGCCACTTCCAGTGACGTGCCTGCTGTGCTGCTATTTCTGTGCAGTGTGGCTCTGAAGGAAAGCCTCCTCTGTGCTCTTCACAACTGCCTCGGCCTCGTGACTTAGCTGTAATTTATGGATTTATGTTCCTTTTGAGCTTTTAAAAATAATTCCAGTAGGAGGAGTTTGTTCTGGCTCCAATTGAAGTCGGCAGCAGGGGCTGTAGGGACTGGTTAAGAGGAGAATTGGGATGCCATTGCCCTAGGAGTGGCCTGCTTTGAGCAGGCAACTTTAATTTTCCTTCCAGATACTGAGATTTCCCACCCCCCCATGCACCTTCAAGTGATCTGAGCCCAGCCGTGTGGCAGTGGGGGAGAGGAGTGGCAGGAAACAAAAGTTTGTTCGTTTACAGTTACCAATCCCATTGGAAACCAGGTCCAAGCCTCATGCAGAATTCCAGTAAAACCCTGTCCTAAAGGGGAAACCTGGGGCTGTTCAAAGCTTGTGTTTTGTTGGCTCAGGCACAGCATGTTTCGGAGGCCTCTGACCTCCTCCCCGTACGCTGGCTCCCGCCGCGGCTCTTCGTTTGAGCTCTCTGTGAAGTGGAATCTATCACTAATGTCTGATATTTTTATTATTTGTAGGGGGGACTCTTAAAAGCTGGTAGCAATTAGAGCTTAAACGTCTTGGAATAAAAAAAAAAAAAATCCCCAAGAAGGAAGTTTAATGCTAAGCAGATGTGCAGGAGCAGCTGAAATATGCTGGCTGTCTTCTGCTTCAGAAGCAACCTCATCCACTTCTAGCTGCTGTCAGGCTGGGGCAGCTCAGGAGTGCTGCTGCTTTTATGCTGCTTCTTGGGCTGGGAACCCCACACTGGTGACCTGTGGGATTGTTTACCAGTTAATACTTATATTGCCCTTCTTTTCTGGCTTAAGCCAATAGTTTTGACAAGGAGAAAATAAACTTTGTTTAAAAATAAGTATTTCTGAGAAATTGATAATTGCTTACAGAATTGCTTTATTTATGGTGAGATCTCACATGGGTGTCTATCGATATGGCTACTGTTGATCTAGGTTTAAACTCTCTCTCTTCTTGGGTAGACAGATCCAGAGTAGCCCTAAACTTGTGTTAAGTGCAGTGTATTTCCTCTAACTTTGGGTGTTTCTGTCTTTTGCTGCAGCTTGGGTGGGGGCAAACTTAGACATTTACTCAGTTACTCCTGCAGTACATCATCTGCTTGATTTATCATTGTCATATTCAGGTTCTTCTGTCTGGAAAAAGATCTGACAGCTGACTGAAGTTCATAATAGTGCTCTGAAGGCAGTGGAAGTCTATTCAAAAGCTAATAGACAAGCTGCTGACAACAACTCCTTCACACCCTTTGCCGTGCATGCCTCAAGTCTGTAACAGAAACATGCTGTATATTCCCTCCATGAGCTACAGCACAAGTTACTCTGCCAGATTATTTCCTGTTGCACTCCACCAATGCAAAGCCTTTTTCATTTTTTCTTAAATGGTAGTCCAAAGTAAATTATTGTTATTTACCACTGTATATTTTGTAGTGTATTGTGACAGAGTAGCACATGGGTTTGGGAGTCAGATGGTTGAAAGACTTCAGAATTTTCTCCAAGCTGCCACTATAGAGAGTTTACTGCAAAGTAGTCAAAATACTGAATCCATTTGAATTGCAGTGCAACTACACAATGAAAATTGTGTCCCTAATTGAAAGAAAGGATTTCAAAACCTCAGCATTCCCTTAGTGCTGAGAAAACAGCACTGTGTTTCTTGGACCCCTTGTTTCCATTGGGAAAGTCTGAAAGCTGTTTCTTAACATTTGTATCATGCTAACAATTCCTCAGTTACATATGTACTGTGAATCTATTACATTACTATCTATTCATCTTTTTACTGTCTTGGAGCTACTCTGCAATTCAAAAGACAGTAACAAATAGACAAGGCCACCAGTATAGCCTGCTTTTCTCTCCAGTTGGTTGCATCTCCAGATGGGTGCATCTTCTCTGTTGTTAAACTGCTGGGTCCAGAACAGGGTTCCCCACTGCAAATAGGTTTTTCAAATTGCATTTTGGAGTTGTCAGAATTTAGGAACTTCTTAGATTGTCATATAAATATCTCTTTCTAGATGTCTCTTCTCCCAGGCAAGGAGAGAGTAACAGCTGCCCTTCTGCTCCTTCAGCCCACAGAAGGGGAATGTTTGTTATTTAGAAATGGGGGGAAATCTGTTAACTTTCAAAACATATTTCCAGTGTATTCAAGAAAAAATTAACACTTAACATTTGAAGATTATTCCCAAGCCAGGTATTTCCACCTCATTTCATGGAGGGGGAGGGAAACCTTTGACCTTGTTGGCAGCAACTCCTATCAGCTTTCTCCTTAACCTGATCTCTGTCTTGTTCATTGGTTAAAAAATGGAATTTCGAGTTAAACTGTGAATGTACCTTTATTGGAGCTTTGTACTCTTTTCTATGGAGCATTATTTGTCTATTGTTATTTTCCTTAAAGCAATTTCAGAGTAACAAGATGCTTGTAGAAACTTTTATGTGTTTGCTAAGCTCAATCTCTGCAAGTTGCCTATGTGTCTTTTGGGTATGATTAACAGCTGCAAAGACAAATAGTTTTGCAGGTCTGAGGCTTAATAAGTCAAACTGTCTCTTGGAATGTGTCTTCTGAGCTAATGGGAATAAGCTCAGGGCATATCTTTTTCTTAGAGCTCAAAATTGGATCACCTACAGATCAGTTTCATAAGTTCTGCAAATCCACTAAAAAACAAAAATTAACTGAGTGCTTCTTATGACTTGACCTTCCTCTGAGTCCCCATCATGCCAACACTACTCTTAACAAAAACTTTGTCTCTTTCAAAGCTGTCTTTACTAACTCTCAGACTTTCTGATATGACTGGTTTTTCTCTGTTTTCTTGTGTCTCTAATTACTTTCTTTTTTCATGGCTGCCCTATGATTGGATTTCAAGTTTGGATGTCCAGTTTGTCTGAGACTCCAAAAAAGAGTGCTGCTCCAGGTAAATTCTTGTGTCTTGGTGTTCTGCATGCTATTAAAACCAGAATTCTCTAGCTCAAGCTGTGTGTGGTTTTGGAGTTGTCTTGAATGTGAATCTCTGACTGGATACCCAGGATATGTAATCTGCTTGTGTATTGGTTTTTCATGATTTCTGGTAAGAAAGAGCTTTGCTTTTGTGATGACTGCCTCACCTTGATATTGCTGCTAGCAGGGGTTAGTAGTTTGTAGGGTTTTATCTTCCTTGCCCAACTCAAAGCCTCAGTCCAAGGCAGCTTCCCCTTTTGTGGTGGGTTGAGTCTGGCCACAGCTGAGTACCTGGACAGCTGTGCTCTCACTCTTCTATGTGGGAGAGAAAGGCAGAGAAACATGACTGTGTGCTCCTTATCCTTCTGAAATGCTCTTTGCATTTTCCCAGTAAATAGACGTGGTTTCACATGAAAAAGCTGACACTGATAAAGATGCAAAATTTTCAAGGGAGCATCAGCCTCCTTGTTGCAATGAGTCAGGAGGAGGAGGAAGCAGGGGAACAGCTTCTAGGTGAGGTGTCAGGGGCTTAGGAGTAGTAGTCCCATACAAGGCAAAAAGTAAGCTTTATAGTATAAGGAATCAGGACTTCTGCTGTGTAAAGTGGATTTCTTGTGCAAATATTTGTCACTTGACATGGAGTATCACAGAAGAATTCTTTTCTCCTTCAGACTCAGAAGGAGAGATCACAAGTGATAGATCCTATGTTTGTACAGGATACTGGGCTGGTCACTCAAGCAGTTAAGGCTACATATAGGTCCTGGGGCAAGGAAAGATGGAAACACTCCTGCTGATTTCCATACCAGATTTGGTAAATATTCAAGTTCATGCCCTGTTGAAAGTATGTGAACAAAATCCCACCATCCTTGATGGATGAGTGCTTGCTTGTCTGAAGTTTTTTGTGAGCAAGACTGCTGTGATTCCAGAAACACTGTTCTTGACAGAAGTTGAATATTTTCTTGGGGGGGTTCTGCCTCATTTTTGCAGACTAGGTCTAATTTGAGGATGGTAACTAGATATAAAAGTGCCAAAATATCTGAAGTATTCAGTCACAGGAGCCTGCTGCTTCACAGGTCATAGGAGAGTTGAGACAGAAAAACAGAATGAGACTGAGCAGGAGAGAAACATGTTAAGGAGGAGACAGAAGTGTTGTCCCTCAGGTTACATGGCTGGAGGGTGAGGTTGGTATTTGACTCAATAGATCTGTTGGGACTGTTTCATGTTGTCATATATAAAATGGCAAACTGAATGCCAAGGTTTTTAGCCTTCTTAAAGGGCAAGGAAGCAAAGTCTTTAATAGATACATTTTTTTTTTCCTTCTGCTTACTGTTTTTAGCTAAATGCATGTTGCTAGATTGGCAAAAAAAAAGTGCATGATGAGTGTGCAAATATAAGTGATTGATGGCATTGCATGGTGCTCGAGAAGGTGACTGTTGATACATAGTGCTGCTTGAAAGCCTTATGTACGTTTGGCAAGTTCTTAGCTCTCTGTGCTGTTCTAGTTCATGTGTCCTTTCAGTTTCTCATCCAAGTGAATCCCAGTCTCCAAAATAGCTGTTCTTCAGTCCAGATCTGCCATAGGCTGTTATCTTGATGTGTCAAGTTGGTAGATCAGACTTGAATTTGGATGTGATCTTTACCTATGTAGTACATTTATGTGTCCTAGCTAGGCTGTGGCTTGGAGATGAGAACAGAAGCCAGTTTCATGCTGCCCAAGCTCTAACTGAGGTTATGAACCTGCTCCATGAAGTGGAGACTCTAACCAAGACATTAAAGTGGTTTCATTTTGTACTTTGGAAAAAGATGGGTGCCACACAGCCACACCCTGGGAGGTGCTGTGGTGGGACTGTAGTTTGGTCACCCTGACTGCTGTTAAAATCCTTGGCTGGTCTGCTTTGTGCCGTGTGGAGGGATGGGAATGTGTTGTACCACTGAGCAGGACTAGGACGAATGCCAGAGTATATTGGTGACTTCAGCCTGGTGGAAGACCCAGTTTGGCAGCTGTGTGGAAATCTCCAAGCAGTTTAACAGATTTGTGTGCAAAATACTACTTAAGTATTCTTAACTGTTGCTACCTGTAACCTAGTTGGTTGGAATCACTGTTCAGAGAGCCAACTTTCCAAGAAGGAGTGGAAAGAGGACTCAACTTTTTACTTTCACCCTCCTGCTTCTAATTTTTCTTGGCTCTATTTTAAAACCTAGCAGATCAAAAATAAAAACTAAAAATCCCGAGACCAATAGGCTTCACTTGGCAAAGGTCAGCACTGAATTTTTCTGTTGGTCAGGATTTCATTGGAAATGCTGCTGAGGGCTGTAAAGAGGGAAGAACTGAACTGCTTGAGAGAGCTCCTGCCATTTACCATGGGCCAGGCTCATTCCTGAGGTGCTCCCTGTGGGGGCTCTGTTTTGCTGCTGGTTTTAGCTGTGTGTCACACACACTCCAGGCGTGGAAGCCACAGTCTACAGTTAAAGCTGCCACTTGTCCCAAACTCTTGAAGGCTCACCTAGATCTTGGTTCTTGGAAGTGACAGAAAGTCTATGTGTGTCTTATGGTGGGGAATGAATCCAGGCATCCAGTTAATTTTTTTGCTGCTGATCATAGTCTCTTATGATAATAATATGGTTGCTGATCATAGTCTCTTCTTGGTAGCAATGTGTGCTGTTGGCATGGGCCCCCTACAGCTGTTTGTAGCAGCAAGCCAGGAGGTTAGGAGAGACTTAGTGCAGCTCATGGAGTTACCATGTAGGCATGTTTAGCCAAAAAGATAGCAAGAAGGGCTAGAGCTTTGGCTACTATTGCCCAATGTCCTGAAAGGCTCGCAGAGGGGGCCCATGCCAACAGCACACATTGCTACCAAGAAGTGACTATGATCAGCAACCATAGCAGCAAAAAATTCCATGCCAGCAGGAAGGTGGATGGTTGGATGGATGCTCACTTAGGGACTGATGTACTTCTCGTACATCAATCATGGCTGCCAGCCTGGGGTGAGAGGGTTTACATACTGACCTGGCCATTGCTGGGTGCATGATGCTCAATCTTGTTTTATTCTTGGGCATTCTTTGGGATTTGGACAAGGTTTTAGGCTAAACTTCTCTGGCTTTGGGTCTTTTACATTACCTAGGTGGTCAGATGCTTTCCACCCATCTCTGTCTAATAGCAGGGTGTCACCTGCTTCTGAAACTCTCTTGTGAAAATGTTCTGAAAAAACCTGGCCAGGCTCAGGGAAGAACTACAGAAATCACAGTGTATTAATAACCCATTTGATAAACTTGCCCAAATTTTTTTTTTCTATAATTGGCAATAATCCAGACCTTGAGACTGGATTTGTACTGAATTTCTGAAATAACTGTGGGAGATGATAAGCTTTTGTCTCTGTCCCTAAAGCTTTGTGGCTCAGGGCTGCTACACAAAGAAACTCTGAGCTCTGAGGTTAAACACTATTAGGATTGGAAGGATTGCTATCTGGTGGGAGGGATGAAGATGAATCCCCTTCACTCACAGCTTGTGGCAGTAGTAGTCTTACCTCCAGGAATAATTGATGTATAAATACAGTCTGAATTTTGGTAAGTGGCAACGGGGCTGAAGCATGACAGGCTGTAGTGCAGGAGTATCTAAGAGATGAGTCAAAGCCCCGATTGTTTAGAGTGCACAAAGAATATAAAATGAACAAAAATCCAAAACACCAAGACAAAACAAAAACCCTCTCACCGAACAGAAGAGATGCTGGACTGGGAAACATGGTTTTGATCTGAATCCATGTTGTCCCCATAGAGATTTGTAGCAAGCTTCATTAGTCTCATCTCACTGCTTACTCTAGGAACTGGTTATTTTAAGAACTGCTTTTCCAACACTGCTGCGATCGGATGAACTCTTGTGTACTCTCACATGCATTACATGGCAGAGCCTGTTTTATCTTGTGTGCAGTACACACGTAACCCAATTTTTAGATGGACCCAAGCTCTCTATCTTAACACAGTTCAGGATAAATCACTGGTACAAGGCTTAAAGAAAACATGCAATTTTAATGTTTATTTATTATAGTCATGTGGTCCTTCTGATAAGAAAGAAAAGAGTGAAGTTTTTAGGGGAAGGAATTCCATGTGTTTAGAGCTGGGTGTATGATTGCTGTAAGGGGTTAGACTGGTCTGAGGATTTTAAGTAGACTTGCTGCTATTCTGGGCTTTTTTTTTTTTTTTTTCCCTTTGTCCTTCCCCAAAAGGAGTTTTCCAGAGATAAATAAAAGTTTACCCTTCAAGAACTGGCTTTAACAAGAAACCGCAGCTCTAGATCCAAGCTACCACAGTTACTCCTCCCTATGCTTGGAAAAGTGCAGAGCTCTGCCATTACCTTATGGAATGCCAGGACACTCGGGGCCGTGTCTGCCAGGCACCCCAGCCTGCAGGCTCTGCACGTGTCCCCAGCAGTCGTGCCCATGTTGGAGGGGCTGGACTACCTGCCAGTTGGTTGTTCAGCTGTGACTCACCCTTATGGCGTCCACTGGCCGTTGCTGTGGTTTTGGCTGCTTCTGCAGGACTTCCACTGACCAGCCCAATACTAATTCATTTAGTCTTAATCTGTAAACATTTGATTGATAATCATGAAAGAGCAATATAAAAGCCTGTGCACTGTAAAAGAGCAGACATGTTTATAGCCTGATAACAACAGAGTAATCTGGCAAAGATCAGGAGTCTCACATTCCCATATCCAGATGATTTTATTTTTGGAGTCCAGTTGGTGGTTTTCATTTTTGGCTATTGCAAAACCATCGTAGGTCTTAGCTGTTGCAACACAGGAGGAGGAGGATGGTGTTGTTGGAACGGACGTTCTGCGCTCTTATTTAGGAGGCTTTCACAGTAGTTGCTGGTCTCCGAGTGTAGCAGGAGGAATGATGCTCCCTCCTCGCTGCCTGGTGAGGGGGACAGGGTGCAACTGTTGTCACTTAATAGTGCCAGCTGTGAGGGGCATGGACAAGCTCCAATGACATTTCTGCTCCGCCCCAGGAAGAGAAGTGCTGAGGTGAGGAGCGGGAGGATTGTAAAGTGGAGCCCTATGGAGAGGAGGAGGGGTATCCTCAAGACTTTAACCAGGAAACGGACTCGAGGCAAAAAGAAATGGAGAGGCAAGCAAACTCTTATTTCAGCCAGCAATCTGTGCTCTGCTGTGGGGAGGGCTTGCAAGTTGGAGCTTAACCAAAACACTAATTCTGCTTTTTTGGAGGGAGAGGAGGGGGGACCTCTACCTGGCACATCAGTGTTATCCTATCCTCTGCTCTCCATTTCTCCTGCCTGGGCTGAAGACGCTTTTTAAAAAGTTGGGCTGTTGTGTCAGGGTGCATTGCAGCTGCATGTGAGCTTGCTGGGGAACTCGTGCCACGCTGCATCCCTGTCCCCTGGTGTGCTCACACTGAGCAGGCTGTTACTCTTCAATGCATGCTGTGTCCTGTGTCACAAATTAGACCTGAACTAATTGGCAGGGATGCGGAAGCGCCCAGGGCAGCGGGTGTAATTGGTGCTCTGCTCCCTGTGGTGTTGCCTGTCTTGTTCTTTTGAATCCCCTTTGGAGAGTCTGACATAGTGTAGCAGCAATGTTGTGGGCATCCTGAGTGTCACTGAGCAGTAATTCATCTAAAGTTTGTGGGGGATGGAAGGCTGAGGAGGATTAGAGTCCCTTACTCTACTGACTGTGCCTGAAGGGAATGTAATAACAACCCAAACCAGGCTACCCAGAAAATGGTTAAGGCTTTTGGTTACTGAAAGGAGCTGTTTCTCTGTCTTTTCCTCCTCCTCTTCTTCCTTTCTTTGCTCTTACTGAAATCTTCCCCATTGTGTAGTACCTAATCTTGGGTGACCATCACTCCAAGAGCCACAGAGACCCCACGCCTTGACAGGGGGATATCCTCTGGGCATGATCTGCTGCAGCAGTAAATGAACAAGTTGGTTTGACCTTGGTTACTTCCTAGAACATGGAATTTATCACCCTATTTTTTTTTTGTCTTAATAGGAGCCCTGTAGCAGTTATACAAGCGTCTGTTAAAACAATCTCTTAATTGTATGTGTTCCTCCAGCCACTGTAGTGACAAAGAAATCCTCCTGCAGTGACTACCTTATCCAAGGCAGGACAGAGTAACCCAGAGAAACCCTTCTGGGTTTCAGATATGAGAATGCAGATATAACCTATCTTGCCAAGCTGTTTTAAGTGCTTTTTTTTTTTTT
>VZRH01003646.1:1470457-1489084 GCA_013397555.1 Urocynchramus pylzowi
TGAAGCAGAATTGTGGAGGTGGATTTGAAGTGCTGATTCTCCGTGTTTCCTGGCAAGGGCATTCCCCTGGCACACGGTCCCTGGCGTGGCCTCTGTGGCTGCTGGTGGGGTGTTTGCCAGCCTGCACTCCAGCCTGGTCCTCTCTTTGTTCCCAGCAGGGACACATGCATCACATGAACACTGCTCCTGCCAGCAAGCCAATGCAGTCTTTTGGATTTTTTTTTCCTTATTCCAGTCCCATGAAAACTGCCTACTAGGTTGGAGGAAAGAAGGCATTTGAGCTGTTGGTTTAGCAGTTAGTTTCCTGCATGTCTCCTGCTCCCCTTGCTACTGTTTGGTCCCTCTTGCCTTTCTACACACTGAATTCTCTGCTGGTGCACGTGCATAGACATAAGTCCATGACACTTTCTGTTTCTGGTTAAAAAACTTGTATTCATCTCAAGACTAAAACAAAGTAGGTGTTGTAGGTATTACTTGTCTGAGCAGGTTGAAGGAAGATTATAGAGCTGCTGGATTCTGGACTGGAGAAAAGACTGTGTGTGAAACAGGGGAAAGCATCTCACTGTACTCTAGATAGCCCAACTAGCACTGGTTTAAACCAGAGTGCATGAGTCAGGTTGATTGATCATGAAGAGAAACTTGATGCTTATTTGGAATGGACAGCTATGGTGAAAATTTGTATTATAAATTACTATGTTGTCAGTTCATGGTCTTCTCCTCCTATTCCTGCTACTGGCTGTGGTTCAACTATCTATAGAAAAGCTAAATCTCTTAAACACAAGGTTCTAGAGGGGATGACTCCTCTTTAAAGAAAATTAACTTATGTAATTTGAGGAGAGGCAGAGGCATGGGAGCAAGGAAGTCTAATTTTCTGGATTTCTTAAATCTGGTCCAAGGGGAGGCATTGTGATAGTGTTTCCTTTCAGGAAACAGTTGAATTAATTGCTTTTTTTTCTAGGATTTTCATTTCACAGGATGCTGTTTTAATGGCTGATGCATTCTTTACCTCTTTCTTGGCAGGGATGCTAATTACTTGTCTGTAGAATCACTTTGCATCTCCAGTCCAAACACATACGAACATGCTGAGTTTGGAAATACAGCACCCAGCATCCTGTGCTTGGCTGTCAGTCCCTTGACTTTTCTGGTGGACAGTTTCAGACCATGCTGCTTCCTTCCCGTCTCTAGTAGCCAATTTGTCATCAGAAATTCAGGAAAACCCGGAGTCTGCTCCTGGCTCTGTCCCTGTTGTGTAAAGTGGGGCATTCAGCAGGTTGTATATCTGCTTTTGTCCTCCCTTTCAATCCGCATCTTAATCCAGAGCAACAGGAACTGCTTCTTAATATGTGAAATGTTAATAATGCCGGTGTCCCAAACTGCTGTAATTGAGAAAACCTGTAAAATAATTTTGCATTAAGGCATGTCAGCTCTTACAAAGTAAAGACCTAAACTGAGAGGTTTTCATGACTTTTCAAGGGGGTTTCTAGGCCGAGCACAGTCAGTCTGTGCCTGGGTTTGGGAGTGCAGAGGCCCCGTCTGCCCTGTTTGTGTTGCACTGCAGAGCCGAGATGCAGCAGCCCAAGGGCTCCCTCCACATCTGGCACTGTGCTGTGCCTGCCTCGAGGCTCCACCTCGAAATGCATGATTTCGCTTTGGGGGTGAAAAAGCCAGAAATAATAATAATTTTTTAAAAGACCCGTGGTGTGGGGGAAGGGGGTCAGGAGAGCGTTATTTTGCACCTTTCGTGGCCCCTGTTGGCGTCAGCGCCTGCTCTCATTCATAAATGGCTCTGACAGCCGAAAGCCCTTGGTCCGGAGAGAAATCAAACAACTGGGGGCTGGCTCCGAGGGCTCCAGAAAGGCGATGGAGAGGGGGAGCCGAGCCCCGTCCCGCCGGGGCTGCTCTGCCGGGGGAATGCGGAGCGGGCGGGGGGTGGCCGTGTCTGAGCAGCGATCTGGCGCTATAACTTTTTTTCTTCTTCTGTTTCAAGTAAACACTCTTCCCCGCCCTCCCCTCGCTCCCTCCACCCCACCTCCCTCTCTTTCAGCCCCGCTCATGTGTTTCTATTTAAGGGCTGCAGTGCAGACGAATATGATTGGCATCTACAGCCCCCTCTTGACTTTCAGCTCAAGCCTTTAGAGTGGAGAAGGAGCTGAGCCGCCAAGGGGAGAGCTGTTTCTTCTTTGGGTTTACTGGGGGGATGGCTCAGCTGTGGATTTATACTGCTTCTGCCCAGGATTTTTTTCTCTGAATGGGAGCAAGGATTGTGGAAACCATGTTGGGAAGAGGTTTATTTTCAGAATCCATCATGAAACTGTGCAACTAATTCACTTTTTTGGCTCCTTTTTATATTTTTTTTCCTCCCCTTTTTTCTTCTTCTTCTCTCCAATGTCCCTCTGTGCTGCTGGGTTGTGGGCCAGAGGAGGCTGTTTCTATATGGCCAGCCATTTGGGGATATGCTGCGAGCCAGGGCTGTTTGCTGATTCGCTTGGCTCTGGTGACAAGTTGGCCTGTTGTGAATCGGATGGACGGAGGTCGCTCTCAAGGAGCCATGGCTGGAAGCTGGCTTACGGCTTGCTTTTTCCCTTCCCCAGGTGCTGATGCTAGCTCTGAACCCATGATCCTGGAGCAATATGTGGTGGTGTCCAACTATGAGAAGCAGGAGAACTCTGAGATCAGCCTCCAGGCTGGAGAGGTCGTGGATGTCATAGAGAAAAATGAAAGTGGTAAGTTGTATTTGCTGCTTTTCCCTCTTCTAATGGTCTGATTTTGCATTTGTTCCTCTGCTTTCATTTTCCTGATCACTACTTGTTAGCTGTACGTTTGCTCCATCTGGTACAGTTACTATGTCTGGCAGAGGATGTTGAAGTTTTTCAGTGTTGATTTGGGCTGGGGGCCAAATGTTGCCTTCTACTGTAAGAATGTTTCATAGGTTTTGTGTGTTAATTAGCCAAGGTACGCTAATGGAAAATGAAGGTGACGGAGAGAAGGATCTGCAGCTAATGAAGCTGATGTATAGTAGGCTGCTATAGTTGCCCTGCTGTCTTTTCAAGTTTCTGTCAGTATTTCCATTACTGACTCCCTTTGCAGAGGATTTATAGGATGAGTGTTTAAAAATTGCTTGGGATGAAACTTGGCTTGACAGCTTAGCCCATGGCCCAGAGCTCAGTAGGGAGGGGAGAGAATGTGCGTAGATAAATACGTGGCCATGCACAGTTTCAAAGCTGCTTGCAGAAGTGTTAATTGGGGAATTTTAGGCAAAGAGGCAGAGGCTGTCATGTAAAAGCAGGATGAAATCCCTTTCTGCCATGCGTGGAATAACCAGCCTGCACTTGGAAAATGAGATTTTTGGCAAGTGTTTGTATGGATTTCTTTTCTGTACTCTAACTTTTGGATGCCTGGTAGCTTTGAGTTGGGCAGAACACATGCAGGAGTCTGTGTACGTGTGAGTGGTTGGAGTGGCTTAGCAGCTGGTTTGAATAACTGCCTGTCTTCAGCAGCTCCCCCTCCTCCTCTCCAGCACTCCTTGTGTATTAATCCAGAGCTGTTGTCCAGGACTGGTTTCCAGCCCACTCGTGACTTGTGTGTCCTCATCCAGAGGAGCTGCTGACATTGGGATCTGCTCAAGCCAAGGCTCACGTTGTGGTGCCTACACATTCAGGGCTCTTGCCACTGTCAGGCTCTGGAGTGTGCTGGGCACAGCAGAGCTTGGGGACACTGGGGCACTCTGATCTGAGGTTCAGTGCAGCTTCCAGAGCTTTGAGCCAGGTTATCCACTGAGATGACCATGCATTGTATTTTTTTCCCCCTTCTTTTAATGGAGTGGTAATTTCTCTGTTGTGTGAGAGTCTCGTGCTTGTTTGGCTCAAAGCAATACAGTCATTTGCTGGCTGGTGATTCTGTGTGGAGTCCAAAAGGATTGTGTGTGGAAAGGCACTGGCTAGTGTGGCCAGAAATACCCATCTCCTGGGTACTGACTGTATCACTTGCAAAACTAATAGAAACCAAACTGCCCCACTTAACAGCAGTAGTTATGATTGAAGAGGGAAAAATGTCTGCACTTCTTGAGCTGTGTCTGGCCTAGTGGACAAGCATCATCCCTTCCAAGCCTGCAGCTTCTCATTGTCAGTAGTGGGTCTCCTGCCATCAGAGCAAGCCTGGTTATATTGTGGCAACTTATATTCATATTCATGGTATCCTTGTCTTGGATAATGGCTTATGGAGCCAAGGGAATTAATGGGGCTATTAAATAATACAAGTGTCTGAATTCCAGTTGCAGTTCCTTTGTGTTTTCATTTAATGTGGCCTCTCTGTCTTGCACAGTTCAGACCACATTGTATTGAACCACATGATATGCAGAGATAGAAATGGAGAATGTCAGGGTTTGAATTAATTAGTAGGTCCTGGAATGGGACTCTTCTCAGGGAACATCCTTGAATTTGGATTATACTTCTTTAAACCATCTTCTGATGCTTGGCAGCCAGATTCCTTAATGTCCGTGTAAGCAATAAAGGAAATCTGAAGCCTGGAATTCCATGCTGTGATTTTGCTTTTTATATTTATATAGGTACAAAATAAAGATACCTATATCCTTAAAAAAACCCACAAAAACCAACAGATAAGCTCATAAGTCACAGATTGGTGATGGAGAGAGCATCACTTGTTTGGATGCCTTTTTTAATTGTTCTTGTAGGGAGCTCATGATTTAGTTATTCCAATGAGAGGACTCCAAACAATCTCTTAATTCTTCCCTAGGTTAAGGATACCACAGGAATGACTTCAATATTATATCTTGTCTCTTCAGCTGCAGCTGAACCTTTGGATGGCCTGTAATGAAACTAGCAAAATTTTGTCAAGAGTCAATTTTCAGAACTTATGAATTATGGCTTGAATTTGAGCATCTGCTTAGTGTAAGCAAGCAAACCTAGAATATGTGGTTATGACCTCTAAGAACACAGGGATATAATTTCCAAGAAAATAAGATTATTGGGCTATGCACATGTGTAATGCTTCATTTGACTGTATGGTTATATTGACCTTGTAAGTGTTGTGAAGCTCTACCTGTGATGTATAAATTAGGCTCATTCTTCTAATCCATACAAAGGAGATGCAAGGTGATTTGGATGTCACTTGCAGCAGGGACAGTATCTTCAGTGAAAGGAAGGAAAAGTGGCTGGACAGCTTGTTAGCTGACAGCTGAAAAGTCCTGTCAGACTGGACAGTGTGTGTTGGATGTGATGTTGGGCCAATATTTTGAAGTTCTTTGTATGTACAGACACGTATATAGCATATCATGTCTGCTTTGGGTGTTTAACTGTAATTTGGGGAGGTTAGATGTGCAAAGGCACAGATGACTGTTTCATTTTAAAACCTTGCCTGAATAGGGTTGCCTGCTGATGCCAAGGACACTTAAATGGTTCTTTTGTTTTCTGGAGCAGAAAAAACTTTAACTTGGCTTTGTTGCATGGCTTTCATAGGAAAGAAACACCTTCTCTTTTCTGGTCAAATGTCCCTATGTTTTTTACACAAGGAACCTCACAATCAGTTTCCAAATGATGGTGCACATTTCACATCCTGCTGGATGTTTTCTTCTGCACACTTCTGGGGCCTGAGCTAGAGTTCCCATCTTTTCTGATGTTTGCTTCCAAATTGTGTCCTTTCCTGAAAGGATGTAAGCTGTGCTTATTCAGAGCCCAGTGTATAGGGCAGAGGTAGAAGCAGGGGGAAATATCTGATATTTGATTTATTGAAGCCTTATCTGCTATTTCATCAAGCTTCTTTGGCTTCACCTTAAGTGTGCCACACTTACTGTATAGTATTGCTCAGTGTTAATTTTCTCATATAAGAGATGGTATTTAACGTGTCTCACAGGTACAAGCCCATTTGGTAGGGCCTTGTTTCATTTGGTTTTCTCTTTCAGTGAAATAGTTGGATAAGTTTTGGGCTAGTGAAAGTTATTACATGGACATTATTTGAAGGTCAAACTTCTGTCCAGTATTATGACTTAGGAGCAAGGTCAGTGTAGTATATGTGGTGAATAATTCCAAAACCCTTAATCTGAGTTGTGAAGCCTTTGGGTCACTATAACCTGGTTATTGCTGCAATTACTGTGGAAGCAAACCTTGCTAGACTTAAATAAAGCTGTTGTACTTCAGAACAAGTTATTTAGTAGTGTACCAGCTCTCAGGCTCCAGCATTTGGTTTTTGCAGCAAATGCCTATCTTGGCTCAACAAAAGTTGTCCT
The DNA here is from genome assembly GCA_013397555.1 of Urocynchramus pylzowi. Classification (NCBI taxonomy): domain Eukaryota; kingdom Metazoa; phylum Chordata; class Aves; order Passeriformes; family Fringillidae; genus Urocynchramus; species Urocynchramus pylzowi. The sequence continues at coordinate 1,476,699 of VZRH01003646.1, forward strand.
TCAGACCTTAATTCTGTTTATAAGAGCAAAATACCCAGTGTGCCTGTTGTATCTGATGAATCTTTTTTCTTTTTATCTCTTTCTTTTTTCCTTAGCTGGGAGGAAAATCTGCATGTGGCAATGGTCACAAATGCATCAGGAGAAAAAAGGACGTTTTCAGTCTCTACAGATGTTGTCTGGAAAGGGGCTGTAGTTCCAGGGCTTGTGTTTCTTGCTAGAAGTGACTGTGATTTGTTTAAAGGCATGGTGTAATCAACCTGCTCTGTCCAACACTATCTAAACATTTCTGAGTTGTTTCAGAAAAACTATGTGAGTAGTTGACGTAAGTCCTGTCTGTCGACTACATAGGCTTCTTTTAAACCTTAACCAAAAAAAGCCTCATGGAATGACTTAAAAATGTATTTCTGTTGCAGAAAAGAAATGTTGTGACTTTAAAGCAGGAATCTGACAGATTTCTTTAAGGTGGAAGAGGGAGGGCCAGAGCAGCTCCCTCTCTGCCAAGTTTTGCATGGATATGGCTTGAAATGGTCAAGCTATAAACTGTGTCGGCAGTGTTTGCAATGGAAAACCTGACAGACAGTGAAGTATGAGCACAGTCCAAGCACCTCTGCCTGTGCTGCTGCTGCTGCTCTGCTTGCAGGCAGGATGGGAGCTCCTTCCTTGCAGCCCCTGGGAGCCGTGCCTGTGGTGGAGACGTCGTGGGATGGCGTTTTCAGCTGGGCTGAGCAGGGCTGTAGCCATTTCCTCTGCAATTACATAACTGCAGACCAATTTTCAATGTTACAGTACATGTAATACGTAAAACAAGGCTATTATGGTTAGTGTAACTTTATCAGGATCCAAAGGAATCTCTGGGAAGGGAAACTGCTTTTCTCTCTTTATCTGGGATGTCGACTTGGCGCTGAAGTATCCATGAGGAAGATCTTTGCTCATCTGGGAGTCCTGGCGTAGAGATCCTGCGACTTGCTTGTTGTCCACACAGTGTCAGGAGATGAGTGTGTGCCTGGCAATGTTCTCTGCTGCACCTTTTGGGTTCACTGGTGCTGCTCACTGGCTGCAGTCATGGCCTGGGAGAGGGACATAGAAAGGCCACAACTCTCCATTCCTGGGGATGCACTGGCTTCTGTATTGGAAGCTCCCTGTTCTTAGATTGAGGGCTTTTGGACTTAGGCTTCTGCCTAAGGGGGAGCACAGCAGCCTTTATTTGAAGGTGTTGCTTTCTAGGGTTAAGTAAGTGGATTTACTTGGTACCAGAAGGGGCCAAAATTGCTTTCACAGTCAATTGCTGCATCTTGGCTAATGGCACACCCTTAAAGTATTCTAAGTAGAAACAGAGAAATAGGGTTTCTTGCAACTCATGGACCAATCTTGCATCTTTACATCCCTTCTGCCATGACTGTTTTTGCAAGTAGCATTGGTTTTTAGTCACCTTTCTTTAGTGTTGTTCGGGCTTTTGTTTTAAATTTTTTAAGATCACTGTTTCTATCTTGCATCTGTTTTTTGCTGATCTACCTCTTTCTAGGTCCTTGTCTTCCTGATCCCCCCCTCTATACACAGAAGGGACTGTGTGCACTGCTAGAAAATGTCTCTGAGCATTAGTGTTATCTTGTAAAAGCTGGCCAAACCCAGTACAATTCTGTTTATTCTAACAGATAAATGGCAGTCTAGCAGCTTTCTAGGTTTCAAATGGGACTGTAGCTCCAGACCAAATTGCAAATGCAGTTTCCTAGTTTGCTTGTGAATTGTCAATAGCTTTGCATCCACTGGTCAGATGTGCTACCAGACACAGAAATTGCCATCACTATGCTTTATTTCAGGTGCAGTTGGTGTGTGATGGCTTCCTTTAGAAAGTGGGCTTTTTTTTTTTTTGCTACCAGACACAGAAATTGCCATCACTATGCTTTATTTCAGGTGCAGTTGGTGTGTGATGGCTTCCTTTAGAAAGTGGGCTTTTTTTTTTTTTCCCCTTTATGTAGCATTTCAAGAGAGTGTAATTCATCAGATAGGACGCAGGACTTGATTTTGGTTTGTACACCCAACTTTGCCCTGCTGTTTGTTCTGAGAAACTACTTCAGTTCTCTGTGTCTCCACTTCTTCCCAATGTTCTGTGTATTTGAATGTTAAGCCTTGTAAGAGACCAGGGTCGTGATATAAAAAGTAAATACTCCCTCATACAGCAGCCCCTTCCCTTCTCAGTCAGTCCTTGAGCTGTGCCTGGAATTTGAGAAGAAACAAACACTTCTGTAGGTTGAACACTTTTCCTCTAGCACTGTTGGCTTTATCCCAGAGGACAGGTTTAGGTGAGTGGCCACCACTAAGTACCTGGGACAGCCTGTCTAGCTGCTTCTGTATGTGCCAGTGTTCATAACTCTCTAACAAGGAGAGCCAAGTTTAAGGAAGGACCACCCCAAGCCCCTTTTTAGAAAACAAAGGTGTGTAGCCTTCAGTGTCCACTCTGAATGCAGTGCTGCCTTGCCATGTGTCCTGCCTTTCTGGCAGCAGCCCAGCAGCAGAGGATACTTGATCCATTTATGAATCAGTTCCTGTCCTGCTGCAGTTTCTGTCCAATGTATGTACTAGTGCAGTCAAACACAGGCCATCTGAGGAGGCAGGGTGGGTGATTTGGAATTTTTGGCTAGGAGTTGCTGGAAAGTTGTTTAATGTCATTAAAAAATGGTGTTTGTAGACGTTTCCTCTCCAAACAGGGACAATGCTGGCAAAGCAGACATGCTTTCCTCCTTCAAATGTTTGCAACTTGGGGCTGGAGAAGGGCTGCTGTGGGCAGGCAGAGGTTCAGAGCTGTCTGTGTGGAGAGTAAGGATGCTCAGTGGCACTTGCTTGTCTCACTGCAGCAGTCTTTGTCTTCAGGCTTCTTGGAGGCAGTGATCAAGGCTGGTTGTTCTTTTGCTTTGTTCCACAACAGTATAAGCAAAGCATCCTGTATGTGCATCTGGTTGCAAAGGACGGGTTTTATTTTAAATTTTAGCTGTCTTGGAAACTGCTGTCTCTGGAGGGAGCCTGGGTGTCTTGTTTTAAAGTAGTCAGTGGAAATGGAGTATTGATAGGAGGAACAGGGATGTCTGCACTAACCCAGGTACTGTGCTGGCTCCAAGGGAAGCCTGGGACAAACTTAGAGCAGAGAAGTAAAACTGGATTTGATGATTTGCTCTCGCCAAGTTCTCCTGGAAATCAGCTCCTTTCTGGGAATACAGTGCCTGACCAACCCTGCAAACAAGCACTCCCTCTTCCAGTGGCCTGTTTGCAAATGTTGAATGGATGGAGAGAATTTACACTCACACCAGAAACAGCCGGGTCAGCAGGAGATGAGGAGGAGCCCTCCGTCCTCTGCTCTTGCCCTTGGGAGCCCAAGGGTGGGGTGACACTGTCTAATGACTTCAGCAGATGCAGTAAGCTGGAAGCAGCCCTTGACAGCCTACCCTGAGCTCTCTGGTGATTGTTTTGTAAGCTATTTTCTGAACACCTTTTTTCTTGCCTTTTTCCTAATCTGGTTGAATTTTTAACTCTGTGCCTCTGCAAGGATAAGGAGGATGGTAGCTGCTTTCTTTTTCCGGCTGTTTTACTTCCAGCAGTCAAAACATGTTGATATGGCTGAAGCCCCCATTTGATTTTCCACAATTAATTTGTGGAATTAATTAATTCCACAGTTAATTTCCACTTGAATTTACTGTGCCCAGAAAGGAATCATGCCCCAACACTTCTGAAGTAATTGCCCCTGAGCTGCAGTTCAAGGCTGCCCTGTACATAGGTTTGAATAATAGTAATCAAGGATTGGGACTGAAGTTCCTAGGCCTGCCTCTTGCTTGAGTATCACCACACCAACACCTCAGCCGACCTTGGGATGTTGCTGCATAAAACAAAATTCTTGAATTATGAGTGTTTTGTGATATTTATGTTGCTATCTTGTGATGTCTAAATGGCTTCCTCTGCCTCACTTAGTAACTTACATGGCAATTGACGTTTGTTTCTGTTTAAGAGCTTGGAAGGCAATTCTGTGTTGGAACCAAAGCAGGGTTGTTATTACTCTGTTTTGTAGTTGTCTTCTATAACTGTGGAAAATGAGGTTGTTCTCCATTGCCACCTCTGAAATGCCTATTGTTTTGTGATTGTGCCAAGGGATTAAAGTGGGCTCCTACTTTTCTGCTGGTGCTATTTTTCCAACCCTGTGACAAGGGGGGAGTGTCCCTTTAATTGTGTTGTGACATTTCCATCTCTTCTGGGAAGCTCTTCTGCATTTCAAAGACATCCTTGCTTGGTTTTCCTTTGCCCAGCTTCAAATTGCAGTTGGTATTTGCTCTGCCTCCTTGATGACAAGCTCATTAAGAACATTTGAAATATGTCTGTCTGCTAAAACTCTGCCCTTTGCAGTGCCTCGTTCTGCTGAAGCTTTCCTGGGACATCTGACTGTTCTGAAGCTCTGCTGCTGGGGCTGTTTTGCCTGTTGGGATGGAGTTGTTGACTGTGTCTTGTGTTATCTGGGTTCCCACTTGATTTGGGAGCAGCTCAGTGTCACACTGAAGTGACCTTTGGTGTGTTTATAAAGCCTTGCAAAAGTTAACTAGTACTGATGTTCTCTTGGGTTCGTAGTTGGAGGTTTCAGAGTAGTAAGAAATTAATTACTATTTTCCAAGCAACACTGCCTCATTTCATTCTCCTATAGCGGGAAAAGATTGATGAACAATTCATAAGGACCCAAAAGATGTCATGGGTTCATGTTTCTCTAAAGCATTCTCCTTTTTAACACTACCTATCAGATCCCTTTTATGTAGTGTTCACTTTTAAAGAGTTTTAAAGAAACATCTCCAGATTAAGACATAAAACAGCTTCCAATTTGAAACTGTCCCTCTAGAACATATTTTTTCAAATGTTTTGGGCTATAATGTGTGGTTTATATTCATTTTTCTAGTCTAACTCCTATTGTTTGTCTTAATCTTGAGCAACTGGTGTTCTGACAGGACTAGTTCAATTATGTGGGTTTTTTTCCATTTTGTGGAGACATCTAAAGTCCAGCCACTTTGACTTTTGCATTCATTTGTCTTTTCTTTAGCTGATATCATGCCTCTGTGGGACAGCTCTCCCACACCTCTAAATTTCTCACAGCTCAGGAGAAGGGTGATTGCTGTGACTAGGAAGTCACCAAATATATTAAATATTTATTATCTCTAGGGCTGGGTTTTCTCCATGCTGTCTTCTAAGCATTCCATTGAAGTAAACAGGTTCCCTTTTCAACTTCTGTCCACCTGGCTTGATGTAGAACAATATACTACTCACTTAATTGTGGTTAGATCTCCAATCTAATTGTAGGTTAGAGGACATCTACATTTCTCTAATTTCTTAAGAAATGGGAGTTGGAGGCCAAAGAGAGGAACTCCCCTGCCTCACAAGTGCTAGCAGAGCAAGCCCACTTGCTGGGGCCAAGCCTTCACATAGGCAGGACTGAAAGAGGTCCTGGTTGCCAGGTCAGCATGTGAGATTTTTCTTGTCTTCAAAATATCCATGTCAGCCCTTGCAAAGATTGTTTCTTATCTGCATCTGTTTTGATTTCTCCATATCCAAGGCACTGAGACCCCTCAGACCTTCTCTGGGAGCAAGAGAGGGAGCAAGTCTGTCTGGGCTTCATATTTGCTAGCTGTGGGCCTGAAATCTGTTCCAGGATTTCTGAGACTGCCCTGTTAGTCTGTGTGCTGGGGAGGGGGTGGGATGTGACCACTGAAACCACAGACTTGAAGGCTTGGCTGTGCATAGGGGCACTTCAGCTTCGGGTGAGCAGAGCACGTTGGTGAGAGTGGAGAAGCAGGGGCACGCAGGCTTTGCTGCCTTTCCCTTTGCCATGCAACACATCCAGCAAGCCTGAGTGGCAGGAGATCTACCAGGCCTCTGAAGCCTTCAATTCTGAAATTTCTAGCTGCCTGCAAGTATCTTCCTCTTTCCCTTCTCATTTAACCCTCCTCTGCTGAGACTCTGTGCTCAGGCAGATAGTTAAATTCTCCATTTTTCCTGCATACCCTCTTTGGAGCCCAGGATGGCAGGCTGAAAAGGAAACAATTTTACATAGCATCCCCTATTGGAGCCTTTACTCATTACCTACTCTGTTTATGCAGTCACTGCCAGTTTTGGGACCCTGAAACCTGCCCCAAGAAAATCTTTCCAAGGAAAATCTGCTTTTTATATTAGAATGCATAAACTTTCTAATGATTGAGTTTCCTATATCAGCCAAATAGGTCACCAGCTCAGCACTGCTGCAAGAAACTACCTGGGGCCAAGAGGATACAGTTGTTATTGCTGAGGCCTTCCAGTGAGTCCCATAGTTACCCTGTGAGCTACATTCCTTTGGATGTGACTGCTTTTAAAAAAACAACCAACCAAAATAATTTTTTAATTATTTATTTTGAATTATTTAATAGTTTTTTGCTATATCAAAGTTGCTTTTAAGAAAGCAGGTCAATGAAATGTCTTTAAATAAGCCCCCAAAATACTAAATTGAATGCATAATGACTGATGTTTTCTGCCCTTTGTTCTAGTTAATCAAGACAGTAATTATACACAAAGACTTTGGCTCTTGGAGTGACTTTCAGGCCTGTTTTTCCAAGTAAGCAAAAGACTGATGGTGCATTTTTGTTGTGTCAGATGAGGACAAGATTAATAAAGGATGGAAGAGATTTTTTTTTTTCCCAAGCTGCACAGCAAATAAGCAGTTCCAATAATACTTTGGCAGCAAAATGGAAGCTTTAATCATTAGCAGACGCATTTCAGTTACGACCAGCAACATAACTCCATGCTTTTGGTTTTCATGTTAAAAAGAGTTCAGTTTTGCCACAAACCAGTTTCTTGTCCATCTTCAGATTTAGCAAAACCTATAGGAGTAATTGCCTTGTTTAGGATTGCCATAATACAATGAGGTTTAGGGGGTGGCTTGACAAAGGGGTGCATGTTGGCTCTTCCCATCCACCCCCTCAGGCTGAGACATCAGACTTTCTGGCATTGTTGGTGGAGAATTTAATTATTTTTTGGTAGAAAGATGTTGGCTTGTGGCTGGATTAACCAGAGCAGTTCTAGAAGAGGCAGCAGACGAGATGGGCTCTCTTGGAGCTCTGTTTTGCTTGCTGGCTTCTTGTTACTACATTTTCTGGCGAGTTCAGGTTTTTTGTATCTTGTTACAGTGTGACTTCATCTGAAATTTGCACGTGCAGTGGGACATCACTTTATTTCAAATGAAGCTGGACTGCATTTGTATTGGCAATGTAGTCAAATTTCATCTTGGTGATAACAGCAAGTATTTCCCAGACCTCACTTGAGTCTGTATCTCCTATTTTTCCCTGCAATGTGAATGAGTGCTGGGATGCCCTAACGTGTTGCTTTGAAAAGCTGTTGTGATTCAGTTGCAGAACTGCCTCCAGCTGATCTTTTGTCCCACCACGTGCACACCCTTTCTGGTCAGCATGCTGGTGGAATTGACTGTAATGCAATCCTGTCTCCCAGCCCCTGGAGGGTAAGGGCAGTGCTGGGTGCACTCAGGCTGCAGACTGAGCTTCACTTTGCTCCTGTATTAACATACCTGCCATATGTTTGTTTAAGAATCACAGACTGGTTTGATACTTAGATAAAAGAGAAAGTTGCTTTCTCATGATTAGCAGCAGCCTAATTAGACTAGCCAGACCAGTGCTGTCAGGCACACATCTGTGCTGATGAGAGTAAGGTGGCACCTTCATGGTTTGATGTCCGGGTCTTGAGGCGCTGTGCTGGCTCTCAAACTGTGACCAGATGTGCAGGTGAAATGTGTCCTTCTTAAAGGGTGATGGCTCTTAGGGGCCAAACCTGGAATGGAGCTGGAATGACAAATTCCAGTGGGCTGAAAGTGAAGTTATGAAAGCCCTAAACGTGATTCCTACTCAAACACAATGGAAGTGATGGGGAGGGTGTTGCAGGGTAAATCTCCATGCAGTGGTGACCCTAAGGTTGGAAGAACAGCATCCAACATTAAACCTGAATCATTGGCTTGAACATTGGTAAGTTCAGAAATGACACTTCATTCTCCCACATACTTTCATAGCTTTTGGATGTTATTGGAGGCCTCCATGCACGAGGAAGAGCAGAGCTGCTTGGAGAGACTCAATCCATTTGTCTTAACAGAGTATTGCTGGAGATGTAGGATGGGTAGTGTGAACTTGGCAAGATCAATCACTGACCATTGAAGCCCTAGGATTAAACTCAAAGCCAGTTTATTCAGTGTCCTGGAAACCATTCAGAAGAGTCTGCATTTCTGGATGTCTGCAAGGACAAGACTGCACACACTGAGTCATGGGAAGGAAGGTGAAGCTTGCTTGTTTGCCTGAAAACAGGATTGGGAGTCTAAGGGACAGTTTCTTTGATGTTTTGTTCTTAATTTTGAGTAAAATGCCTTACTGTTACTGAGAAGGAAATGTTCTGCAGAGTATGAAGAATTAAAATTACAGGATGGCGGTGTGCTCAGGGTGAGCTTGCAAGTTATTCCTTTGCTTCAAGTAGTCTGTGACCAAAGTGTCCTTGAATAAAAGTATAATGACCAGAAATAGGATGCTATTTTCATTGCCAGGCAAATGGGATAACTGAGTCCTATAGAAAATGCCTCTTTTGCTCCTCCTGAACGCAGCAAGCAAAACTGGTTCCTGTACCAGCTACAAAGTTAAATTACACACTTGGTCATTCCAGATGTCTTTGTATTTTTAGAGCTGACTATACACTTCCTGGACTGTTAGCCTGTTGGTTTTAAAATAAGAAGTGAGCTTCTGGTGCTGGCGTGTGAACCTTTCCACTTCACTGAGACCTGGGAATTTAAGTATCTCTTTCACAGAAGTATCCAGGTTTGAGAGTCAGCCACATGAAAGATGTTGCTTTCCCTATGCCACCCCAGAGACTCCCCAGCAAACAATCCCAAACAGAAACCAACATCCCACAATAAGGACACTGTCTGCAGAATGTGCATGTGGGATCTCGAGATCTGGATGGTTCTGGGGATGTCTTGTGAGATCCCTGCTGACACTGGTTTAAATTTGGCTCTGGATAACGGGAATTGTTATGTAGAGACATTTGAGGGAGAACACTGGTGGTTTCAGAGAAACTTCCATTACAGACAAGATGTAGCCACCCTTTGTGATGCTGTGACAAATGCCAGTGTAGCCACCTCCTTGCACAGTGCACATGAGTTGCACAAGGGCCTTTTTTCACCAATTATGTGTAGCTGTGGCAGAGGCTGAGTGCTTGGGCAGGCACTTGCCCTTGGCAAGTGTGTCTTGGAGGCACTGCAGTGACAGGAATTGAAACAGTGGCTGGGCCAAACTCACCTCTACCTTAGCAATGGCTGCAGGCTGCCAGATGAGCTACTCTGGCTTCTGTAAGCAAACAGTGCCAGGTCCTTGGTACATCAGGAAGGCCATCTGCTACAGCTGAGACTTGCCAAACTTACTAATTCTGCTCCATATTCCCAAATCTTATAATCCTTCCTCTATTTCTTCTTTGCCTCTTATTTGAGCAGACTCCTGAATGGACCACTTGAGTGGCCCCAGGTAAATTTGGTGGAAGCTTAAATGTGCATGGGGGGAAGATCTGAAAGGAGGATAACTGAGTGCAGGTGGAGCTTCGTGACTTCCTTCCTGGATATCATTTATTCTGCTGTGTCTCTAGTTCCTTTTCACTGATCTCCTATACATTCTGTCAAGAACCTTATGTGATTCATGCTTTTTTGTGAAAGCTAAATCCTCCTCTAATTTCTCCTGTCAAGAGCACATTCTAATCTAAGGAAATGTAGCACAGTATGTTCCTCAGTTTAAGGAAATTAAAATACTGTGTTTCTTGGGGACTGAAGTATTACTTTAACCTTGACAATGTGATGCTGAGGCATCTTTCTGTAGCTGTAAAGCTGTGTCATAATCAGGTCTTGGTGGATGGACTAGAATTGCACTTACAAGGTAGAGCTCTGGAGTCAAACCATGCATTGGTACTTCGTGCTTTTCTTCTGAGTTGGCAGGAAGGAGCCTCAGTTGCTGTAGTGAAGCCTGACCTAGATTGGTAAAAACAGCCATCACTTCAGAAAGCAAATTTCACAACTTTAGTCACAACTGTTCAACTGAAGCTGTAACTGAGGTCAGAACTACTTATCTTTGACTTCTGAAGCTGAATAGTCTTCCTTTCTGGGAGAAAGTGACCCAATAAGGCAAGTTCCCCTGAATGCTCACCAATGGCCAGCTCACACTTGAGACGGGCAGCTTCTATTTGTAATACAACAAATAGCTATAGAACAGCAGAAGACAGTACAGCTAACAATGTAAAGTAACTCAGGAGCTTTTATTTTGGTGCTACATACTCCTTTGGAATGTATCTGTAGCTGTAGCATATCCAATTGGTAACAAGTTCTTTGCATGTTTTTGGAGAGTAGAGAGAGAAAATCTGTTATGAGCAAGCCACTATTTTCTTCCTTTTGAGATTTTAATGTGGGACAAAAAAAGAAAGATATATGTGAATGATTCATCCCACAGGCTGTAGTGTTAATCCCATGAAGTTTATGTGAGCAGTGTGTGGCCAGCATCCTTGAAAACGATCCAGGTGCATTAGCTGTGGGAGGTGCTGTGTGGCCTGAAAGGCAAAGGATAGTTAAAATCTACTTCTTTCTTGATGTCTGCTACTCAGATGTATCCTTCTGATCTCTGTTCTTTAATTTTTCCTTCTTGTGGTCTCGGCTGTCTGTGTTAACTTCTAGTATGGAGGAGGAAAATGAGTTGCATTGCTGGTCATGTTTTCCATCCACCTTCCTCTTCTCTTTTGCTGCTTTCCATTCAAGAATGCCAACACTGAGACAGTGATGAACTGATTGACTGGACTTTGTACACTTTTGTCAGTGAATTGTTCTGGATATCAGCTTTGTTCAAGTCAGTAAGTGGTCCCTGATCATTCTGGTTCTTATAATTGGGTGCCCAGCTGGGCATGATATTTGTGTGCACCTCTCCATCTCTCAGGATGGACCATATCAGGTTTTTGCTTAGTTGGGTGTTCATACAGCTTCATAATCTTCCCTGGAATGACTGAGCCGTGCCTCCTGTCCCGTGCACAGGGCAGAATGTTGCATTGGCATGGCAGTGGTGACCCAGGCTGTGCAGTCAGACCCAGCAGGCAGGCAGGTGGGCCCAGCTCTGTTTGACAGCTCACAACACTCATCAGTAGCCAGGGAGCTCCGGAGCGCGTGGGAGGCTGACCGCTGTTCCGCTGCTGTCCTGATTTGTTTTGATTCTCTGCTGTCCAGGGCTGGAGAACTTGGAAGTGGATGCTGGCAGAAGTGAAGCCTTCTCACAAGACTCTTACTCTGTGCTTGGAGAAGTGAAGTCACGTTGTGAAGTCTAAATCCGTAGTGGAATTTGATGATGTTGGTTTAAAGGGTCCAAGAACCATGGCAGAAGTAGGTTTTAAAAATAAAAATGTAAGGTGTTGACTAGTCAAGGACTGTTGAGATACTAGTGGAGACTTTTGAGCAGGTGCTTTCAATTTGTATTTGGATGTTTGTCTGTCCTCTTCTGTTTCAAAGCAGTAGTATTTTGTTGGTGGAATTTTGCCCAAAAGTGTTCAGAAATTACCATTTGAAGGCTGGTAGAAGGGATTTCAGAGGCAGAGGACTTTACAGTGTGACCAAGCAGGGCTGAAGAACTGGCAGCAGTGTAGCCTTGCCGTTTCTGCTCAAGACCAGTTTCTGAATAAGTGGCAGCCACTGTGGAAAATCCAAGTGCAGTTCCTTATGAAAATGAGGAGCAGGCTTGGGATGAGGTTGGGAGCAGAATACCCAGCCTCCCTTCAAAAAACTGCATTTTTCGAACTCTCAATTTGTCATGAAGTTGCTGTTTCCCAAAACTGTATTTCTTCTGTGCTGCAGAAGGTCCTTGGTGGGCAATAGTGGTATGAAATTATCAGTGTTTGCTCCAGTTTACTCTGTGTTGCATTTTGTAGTACATTCTGCTGATGATTCTCACTCTTTTATTAGCTTTCTATAGCATTCAAAGGAATAAACTGTAAATGTCATATGGCTCCTGAACTACACTTAAACAGCTACACATGGGTTCAAGATGAGAAATTACGTTTCCAATCCCGATTTTCCCAAAATAGGAATGTGAGTTGTGTTCTGTCTAGCATTTTGTTTTGAATAGGAGACTTTTGGTTAATGTCAGTCTTGGAGGAGAGGAAAAACTGTCAGATGTCTCAGGATCCCAACTGCTCTTTGTAGAGTGACTACAAAGACGCTGGAGAGCTGTAGAGCCAAAGACGCTGGAGTGTCGGGTTTCTGCTGAATTTGAGTGACTTCTTAATCATGTGGTGGCAGCATCAGGGTTTCCTGGCAAAAAAAAAAAAAA
>VZRH01003646.1:1489154-1632195 GCA_013397555.1 Urocynchramus pylzowi
GTAAGCTTAACCTAATGTGTCCTAATAGTAATTTGCAAAAACAAATAAGATTTCCTAAGGTGAATGCAGCTATTGGAAAGTTAACTTGTGGCTATCCTTCAGCTTTCAGCCTCCAAACCCCTACTAAAACCCTGTGACTTTTCACTGGTATTTTGGGGATGCAAACATCCTCTTTTCCATCAGCTTCTTTTCCCTTCTGCTTTTTTGCAGGGTTTCTACTATTTTAGCCAACAGTGATCCATGTTGAACATCATCATGGATTTGATATGTTTCTGTGGAATATGACAATTTGTTTGTGGCCTCAGCCCCAAGGAAGACTGAACAGCCTGTTGGCTCTTTGGGTAGGGGCAGTACATGTACACACACAGACACTGGGGCTCTCTGTAGTGAAGGGAAGTAGCCCTTTCTTCTTGAAGCTGAATGATCTGGAGTGTGTTCCCTCAAGGACAGCTCACAGTGAAGTGGCTTCTTTTACTGTGGCACAAATCCAAGCCACCATGAAAGATCCAGGCATTTCTACTGCTGGTTTTGGCATGCCAAGAGTGAAATTTTTTGAACTCAGAAGGTTCATCTTAATCCCTCTCCTCTTCAAAGATTGCAAAATTTAAAAAAAAAAAAAAAAAAACGAACCAAAAAAAACCCAACCAAATCAACAAAACAACCCAAAACCAAACCTGTAAGTGCAGATAGGTGTTATTGCTGGTTCCTTTACTGTAACTGGGATATGTGGTGTTCTGAAAAGAAAATAGTCTTTCTCCCCCACCCATTCCATATGATACCTCTCTATCCCTTCAAACACCTGAATGTTTAGCATAGTGGCTTCTGGATAAAATTTCCCTTGTAGGACAACCTGGGCTCAAGCTATTTTTGCACAATGCCCTTTTTGAAGTTCTCCAAAAAAGTGGAGTAGCTGTGTGCTAGCAGGCCTCCTGACAGCTGCAGCTCCAAAGCAGAGCAGCAGATGGGCAGCTGAAGGGTCTGCTGGCAGCAGGTACTGCTCGAGCAGCAGCCTCCTGTCTTCAGCCTTGCAGGGGCTGTGGTTATACTCTTGGACTGCACAGCCAAAGAAAAATTAAGATCCTGATGGAAAACTTCTTGGAAGACTGAAACTACTCCTGCACATCTGTCCTCCCTTGGAAAAGGTATTACGTGCTGAAGTTATGAAATATTGTTGGAGGGTAAAGTGCTCTCTGCTTGCCAAAGATCCAAGAGTGTCTAAAGTGACTGTACTTGGGACAGCAGCTAGTCACAGGGTTCAAGGAGCCAAGTACCATCTTCTCCAGCTGTGCAGAGAACACAGCAGCAGGACTTTGCCAAAGACAGTAAGTTGATACCTACTGGCCAGGAGTTGATATCACTGGCCAACCTCATCTAATTTCATATTAATGTGAAAAACAAAGATTTATTCAGATTCAGTGGGCCTGGTCTCACAGAATGAAGTGACACATCAAGACATCTAATTTAGTGCACAGCTCTCTGTAGTCCAAGTTTCTGTGCACTTCCAATTAATTTATTATGGTAGATGGTATGTACCCATTTGGAATCCCCCTCTGTTCATATTTAAAATTTGATTGTATTGTTAAAACACTGAGAACGTCAAGGGTTTTGGGGAGGATTTTTGTACTGACTAGGCTAGCTTTGATGTACTTGCCAAACATCTGTGTGCTTTCTATATATTTTCCTCTTGCCTTCAGAAAAAGGATGGTTGCGTTTATTTGTGGATGAAATACTTTGCTAGGAATGGCTGTAAATCTGAAGAGTAGAAAATTGTCAAGTGAGCTTATAGACAATAGTAACAGAGAATAAGGAATTAAACCTGGTATGCAGTCTGGAAAAACTAAAATTCTTCAGAATCTTTTTTTTTTTCCTCCTGCTGGCATGGGGAGGTCTAAAAATTGAAAATCCAGCAAAGGCTCTGATTTGGAAACTTGAAACCACTGCAAAGTGTGAACATTCTGGCAAGAGTAGCACAGGGAGGACTGGAAGGTGCTGGAGTCAGGCTGTGCTGTATGGACAAGAGCTCCCTGCTGGTAGAGATGTCTGTTTTCTTCTTAAATCTTCTGGTGCCCCATCAAATTGCTTCTGATTTACATGAGCAGCGATACAAGCAGTAACTTGTATTTAATAATGTTAAACTGAACATTCATGGTATACATTGAAAGTTTTACTGCTAAATCCATGAAAAAGCTATGCTGTATAAACTCAAGGGCCTGTTACATTTCATTTGGGTTTGGCCATTAAACTGACTCAGCATTAATTTTCCTACCTTCTCCATGGGCCAGTATAAAGTGACTAAAAAAGTTCTGATAGCTCAGGAAATGGATAATAAGGGAACTCCATATTATATATCTTTTTATTTTCTCATTAGAGGGTACCATCACTATAATAACAATTTATAATATTTCTGTTCCCTTAAATAAAACCCCAACAACACATTTTGAAAGAAATTGAAAACCACCAAAAAAACCCCCTTGAGAAATGGGCTGTTTGCAGCCCTGTGTCTCTAGTGAACAGACCCTCTAGAGAGTTACTGTGTCTGGAGTGGCAACAGCTTGATTCCAGATGCACAGCATGACTGAAGTATTGCACTTTGAGGTGGGAACTGGACTTGCACATAAAGTTTTATCTGTTAATCTGAGTAGACTCCTCAGGACACTGACACTGATGACCAAGGACTGTCTTTGCTTGCAGCTGGCTTTCTGTATAATCCAGCCTCTTACTGAGCATTTAGTTATGACTCAGAGTAAGGATGCTTTTGGCATGTTTTTTATACTGGGATTCAGATCATCTGAGTGAGAATATCAACGGTTCAGGGCTGTTTCACAAGTCTCATTCCCAGGGATGTCCATCTGCCATCCTGGGGAGCTGCTGGAAATGCTGTATCAGTGCTCCAGAGATGAGCCTCACTGGTGCCTGCAGCGGTGCTCAAAGAGCCTCAGCTCAGCCAAGGAATGTGCCCTTAACATGGCCAGGGTGCCCCAGATGTATTTCATGTGTTGGTACAAAGAAGAGCTGTCTAATCTGCTGTGAGTCTCTCCAGCCATGTGTGTGTTTGGCTTGGACACCATCATTCCTGCTCTCAGAGCTGGAGTGTGTGTTGGCAGCAGGGAATCGTTGTCACAGAGTAATTTCAGGCACAGAGGAGTCAAACCAAAGTTCATTTTGTTCTTTTTCTTCAAACTTAACAGCTTGCTTGAGCAAGCAGGGGGTGCATCAGCCACTTTTCTTTTTAATCAATACCTCATCTCTTTTGCAAGAAGTCCTTTGCAATATCTGAATGAAATGTCATGCTCCTGAGACTTCTGGCTCTGGCTGAAGACAGACAGGCGTCTCATTTGCTTTGATTGATCTCATTTTAAATGCTACAGCTACAGGCACAGAAACAATGATCTGAGGTCACACTTTGCTCACAGTTCTGTATATTTATTTTTGTTTTAAAAATAAATATAGGAAAATCACTGGTCTGCCCTAATGATGCTTCTCAGAAGCTAAAGGCCAGAAATATACTGAAGACCTAATGCAGCACTTAACTGTGCAGCAAAGAAACATGAACCTTAAGGTATGCTAGCAGTGCTTGAAGGAAGAACTGTGAGGGTCCTTTATGCTTGACTTCTATTGCTGCTTGTTAACTTCACAACTGGATAGAATTACCAATGTTTCATCAAAGATACAGTGGCTTTAAGGAGCAGGTAAGAAATCCCTTGAAGTTCAACCTGAAACCATTCCCTGACCCTAGCCTAATGTTTAGGCTGGGTAGGTAAGGTATTTTTTAAATTTCTTTCGGCCAGAAGTGCCTTTTGTAATTTCTGACGCAGTCATAAAGGCTTCATCTTGCTTTTTCTTTCTTACATACCATGCAATGCCTGTGCCCTTTGCACATTCTCACTGAGTTTGGAGAAGCAAATACAGTGCTGTTACCTTGCAGTTTTGTAGTCTGTGGAGCTAATTTCTAGGACCTCATCTGGAGAAGCTGATCTTCTTTGCTGGTTCTGGCTCAGAATTTGAAAACCGAGCTGCTAATAAATAAGCATAGGCTCATCCAAAGGCCAGACATAGTTGGAAGGGAAAAGGGAGGGAGACTGGAAGTGACAGTGCAAAGCTGTGATGAGTTAAAGGCCTGATGGCACCATGGTGAAGAAGCAAGTGGCTCCTCACAGGTGGGGGTTTTTATCTCTTAAAGATGTTGCTCATTCCTTGGCTCTGCTCCTCAGTTGAGCAAAGTGCTTAACCCTGCAGTTGACTAGAACATGCAGCTTGTGGCATTTCACTGTTTTCCTGCACTACAGCCTACTCAGACAATTCAGGTCAAAAAAAGTTTCCTGTTTTTATAAAAAAAGTGAACTGCTGGGGGAAGTTTTTTTAAAATTGTAAAACTAGAGATGGAATGCATGAATGATGGCAAACTCCATTGATTTGTGGTTGTGAGGACCAGCTCTGGACAGAAGACAGGTTAGAAACAAGGAGACAACCTCTGCTTGAAGGCAGATTCAACTTCCATTGGCTCCTTCAATGTAAGGACATGTTCTGCTGATGGAGAGGCAAAAAGTGAAGCTGAAGTGCCAGCAAAAAATCAGAAAAAATGACACTAATTAGACAAGTGTCATGAGGTTGAATCTTTCCACCTTCCTGTCATATAAATTTTCAACTAGTATCTTGGGAAGCACCTTAGATGCCTCTAGGGTAATTCCTGGGATATTGATGGCCAGTGCTTGTGTTTCTGGAATAGCCTCTCTGTGTAACTTTAGCTACAGAAAAAACCCATATTCCTCAGAGTGGGTAGTCTGGTAAAGGTTATTAGCACAGAGTTGGTGAGCCAGGTGATGTGGTATTAATGGCCTGGGAGATGCAAGAGGACAGACCAGACGTTGAATCTCCTTTGAATTTTCATTTTCCTTCAGCTTACGTGTGGACTAGCAAGTAGATGCGTGTCTTAGCATTGAGGGGGTATATGCTGGTAGGTGACCAACAAATCTAACCACTTGTAGAACAGAGAATTAAATTTTAATGTTAGTACCATGTAAAGCTTGACTTTCAAATTTTGTTAAAACAGTTCCTGTTATCGTTTGGTATCTGGATTAACCTGATTATTAGCAGGGAAGTTGGAAGGCTACATGTGTTGGTACTGGGCAACCCCACTCACTGACTTGGATTGGCAATCGATGACAAATGGCTCAGCCAGAGGAAGCATGGTCTCTATGAAAATGGCTTGTGAGCACAGGAGAGCTGTGCTATAACTTAACATGGGAGGGAGGAACATCAGGAGGATATTGAACCTTCAGGTGGTGTCAGTTGCTAGCGAGGATATTGACCAAGAAATTCATGTGTCATGATAGGAATCTGTGCATAAGTGGAAGTGATGGTTGTCCTTCCCAAAAATGTGTGGTCTTGGCCTTCTGCAAGCTGCATGGCACAGTGTATTGCTGAGCTGCACTCTGAGAATTTCAGGGGTGTGTGTGTGTGTGTGTCAAACAGCCCATGCAAACAAGGGAGCGGGGTAGACATCCCTGAAATGCAATGGGAAAACCTCTTCCCCAACAGGGATTTAATGGCTACAAGAGTATGCACTTTTCTTCTCCCCAGGTTGGGTTCTTTCCACTCTGTAATCCTTGCCCACATGTGCAGGGAGGGAAGCATGCCAAGGAAACTTCAATTCATCAGTCATCATAAGGTGTGCTAGAAATCTCCTTGGTCTTGCTGGAGGTACACTGTTGCATATACTTTGTTAGCATTGCAGTGAACTCCAGCTCCCTTTCCAAATGCACTCATAATCAATAAATGAGATGTTTTGGAATAAACTTTCAGACCATACAAGCCTTTGTGAAAGCATAGCATTCCAACAGTGTAATTAGTATGTCAGCTAACAGACCAATCCAAAGAGTTATTTGCTATCCAGGCTGTTTTACAATGCAAGAGCCATGCTTCTGTGATCTCTGTTTGTTTTTTATGGCAGTGCCTAAGGCCCAGCTGAGATCAGGGTCCTGTTGTGCTAGACATTTAGGCCCCGTCTCCAGAGAATGGAAGTCTACATAGGGAACAGACAAAGGAAACCCTGTTCAGATCTGGGTGGTGGAGGAGGGGAAGGGAAGTAACTAAGACTTGGAAACTGGGGAGGGAAAAACTCCTCCCACGTAAAGAATTGGCCTGGTTCTCAGCTCTCTTATGGAGAGCTCCCCAAAGCTGGGCCAGCTCCCCAGCTGCAGGACCATCCTCTTTCTCAGTTTGCAGTGAATGTGCAGCCTCTGTGCTCCATCACTGACCTTTTGTAAAGCAAGAAGGGGAAATCAATGTGCTTTGAGAAAAGGGGAAAGAAAATTTTTTAAAAATCCTCAAAACGGCTCCTTAAAAAAGCCATCAATCTGCCAAGAGTGAGATCCTGAAAAGTGTGAGTTTGCAAAATGCCTGAATTGAAGGTTTTCCGAGGATTGGGGAATAGCAGGAGATACAAAGTATAGCACTTGCAGCAGGCTCTGGCCAGGTGTAGTTACAGGCAGTCCAGCATTTCCTCTTTTGGTAGCCTTGTGCTGGGGAGAGGGAAAGGTTTAATCTAGCATTCACTCACAGGGTAAGCTTAAGTGACTCCCTGTTGAAAAGATAAACACTGTGCCTCTATATCATCTGTCTAACAGGTTTAGGTAATCCCTTACTGTGCTGCTTATTTAGTTTAAATGGTGCTGTATTGTGTAATGCATGTGTGTTTGTAACAGAGGGTCTGCAAATCTCAGCTTTTTGCCCAAGGACAGCATTACTCCTGCCCTTGTTTCATGGTTGATTTATTCCTAATGGAAAGGAATAAGCCTCACAATGATCTATTTGTCTTTTCTCAGCTCCATGAAATGTATGGAGATTGACAGCTCTTCTGTATCTCACATCATTAATTTGCCTTGCTAACCTTTATTTAGCATCAGAAGATCAGCTTCCCTGATTGTTGCCAGCAAATCTGTGCTTAGTGCCTGCTCTGGCTTTGTTTAAGCTTCAGGAGACAGAAAGGAGAGTCAGAAAATGAAAATATTTATGTACTGGGACTTTGACTTATTGTGCACTTAACTGTACCTTCCTGGAGGCAGACCAGCATCTGAAGCTGCCCCAGCATGGCCTTTTTCCATCAGAAAGGTGTTAATAGAAACATTGCTGTTGATGTTCCCATAGTACAAGACTAACTCAGGGAGGTGTTTCTGGTTTCTTGGGACAGTGATTCTCTGCTCTGAGTCTAGACTTCCTTTTCAGTCTGTAAGGAGCAACCAAAGCCTAAACATCAGTCTTTAAAGTCAAGATCCAAGGTGAGGCAACCAAGGAAGCTGCAGGGAAATCACGTGCTTACTGCCATGTGGTGAAACTCCTGCAAAGGTGCTTGACCCAAGTGTGTAGTCTTTGTAACCAGAGGCTAAGCCAGAATGAGTAGAAATTAATGCTTAGTTACTTGGCTGTATGGAGAGTATTTTCTGCAATATAGGAGTGGTTTCAGCTCAGGGGAAGCCATCTTACGTGAGCTTTTTGCCTCAGTAACTTTCCTGTATATACCTTCTTCTCTTATGCTGCTGATGCACCTTTTTTGTTAGAGCTGATGGACACAGATACCCAGTTATTCCTGCTTGTTTTTTTAAAGTCTGCATGGATGATCTCAGCTACCTCCTCCTTAAAGATCAGTACTTCCTTTTGTTTCACCTGCACAGGCTCTACTCATTGTCTGGGACTTCATGATGAATGAAGATAAAAGGCAAATATTTTTCTCCTTTTTTTTATTTTTTCCAGTTTTCCATCATCTGCTCCAAATGGGACTAGTTCAGCTTCTCACTGAACAAAATATAGTAACAAGTCTAAGTTTCTAAATTTTAGAGAAGCCTGGAAAAACCCTTCAGAAAACAGAGCATTGGGTTTGTAATCTCTTCTGGGGCGTGTCAGTGATACTCTTGCCCATGTATGTCCCTGTTGAGTACAATGTAGGTTATGAACTGGCAGTGCACTAACGCACTGGCTGCTCTTGCTGCCAGCTATTCATCACTCTGGTACTCATTTCCAAAGCTGTCATTTCCTGCTGCCGTGTGCAGGCAGCTCTTTGAGGCTCAGCTCCCGGGGTCACTGCAGGAACATGGCTTGAATGGAGCTCAGGAGAAAGGCAATGAAGCAGTGTCAGGGAGAGAGAGCAGGGCCTTGGACGTGGCTTACATCCGTGTTTGTGATAACATACCATCTGGGCTAGCATCTAGCCAGGTCTAGCTAATAACAGCCAGGCAGAAGTTGTATTTGGACAGAGAGCTTCAAGGAACAGCCAGGAGGTGGAAATGGCCGTTTGTGAGATGGTTATCTGAGTGCTGCACTGTGGGGCTGCAGCAAACCAAGGTGTCCCTGCTCCTTTAGCAGGAGTATTGTAGTTCAGAAGGATCCCACAAAAGCTGTTTGTAAAAGCCAGCATTTTTAATCTGGTGACTCAGCTGTGCTTCAGACTGAACTGATATCACTGTTTATTGCTTTATCCCCAGATTTCTGCTGGATATTCTGTAGCCTTTGTTCATTGCAAGAAGCTCTTGTGTAGCATTGCTCTGGTCTGTCCTGACATAACCAAAGTATGCCTCAGAGGCAGCAAATGTGTTTTTAAATTAAATATGGAATTCCTGTATGATCTTGACTCTAGCACCTGCAGTGCTGTTTTGTACTCAGCTAGGTTTTGTTCCTAGTTCTCAGACTCTTCGTTATGATTCTGTGTGATGAGGAATTCCCAGTAAGCAACTGACACCACACTCTCTACAGACTTCAGAATAAGAGATTTAAACAAGAGCAACTTTTGTCAATCTGTATGGGAAGTAAATATTGGCCATTCTTTGCTGCCTGTGAAGGCCATTTCCTATCAACTGGGGTTAGGGGTCTGTAACTTTTTAAACCACTAGGAAGTAATTTGTAATCTTTGGACAAGATTACTATGAGGCCCGTTTGAAAGCTTATTCATGTTTTCCTAAAGAAAGCTTGGACACAAAATGTGTTTTCTTTAAGATTAAGTCCTGTGAATGTAAAGGAAATTACTTGTGAGCTTGATGGTTGCACCCTGTTGGCTGACCACAGAAAATACAACCCCACAACTGGTCATGACTAATAGAGTCTCCCTTGGCTTCCAGTGCCCCGTGGGGTGGGAAGCCATCTGTTTGCATGCCTTTGCTGTAATCAGTTGTTCATGGCTCTGGAAAATTTGCTGCAGGCCCTGACTACACTGGCGTAGCCTTTCTGAAGGCAGTGGATTATTTTTCTGCCGTGGGATGGGTCTGCCCACCAAATTTCTGTGTATTTTGCCCTCTCTGCTAGAGTCCTCCTCTCTCTGCACCCCAGCCAAACCCATTTGGTTGGGAGCTTTTGTAAATTGCTGATTTACGTGAACATGGTGACAACAGCATCAGTTTGGCAGGTTCATTAAAGCCTCATGTTTATAGATTTCAACATTTAAATGATGGGCTGCTAGAGAGGAGATGGGGGACAGGCTTTAAGGAGGGTGGCAGATGGATTTTTTGCTTAACTTTGCTACTTGAGCAGCATCTTCGTTAACAATAGCAATACAAAAGGAAATAGAGGACAGAAGTCCTTTTGAAGGAGAAAATTAATGGTTCTGGGCTGTAATTGAACGTGAAGGAAAGAAGGTACCCCAGGAACTTCCCATGATCAGGAAGGTTGTACTGGAAGATGTTAGCACCAGACAGTATCCTCACTGCTCAGCTTCTGGGACTGGCTGGAGTAAACAAAACTTTAGGAAGGGGAAAGAGGAAAGAAAGAAACCCTCCAGTACCACTTGTTGCCCATAGAGACTTAATGCAGAACTTGTTGTACTGGCTACTCAGTCTGCGTGATCTCCACAATCTCACCTTGCCTTGTGGTTACTGAAATCACAAAGACTTCATTTTTGAAGGATCAGTGTAAATCTGTCACTTCCTAAGAGAAAAGAATTTTAGAGAAGGTGAAAATAGATGTATAGTATGACCAGAACTTGAGGTCAGGCAGGAAATGTGGTATGCAAATGGATCAGATGGAAAAAAAAAAAGAAAGGGAAAATCTGTGATCAGTAAGCAGGTATTTTCTGTAATGACTGAGTTGGTACTGCGGGTTGGACATACACAGATGTGTTGGACTATGTGGAATGCAGCTGACATTGCATAGACAGTTTCACCATTAGGTGTTCATGAAAGTAAAGCAGGAAGGGAAAGGTTATTTAAAATTTATTTTTAGAAGGCATTAGGATGTTTGAGCCTTGGAAAACATTTTTTTTTTCCAGCTTCTTGGGTGCTGACTCACCTGTAGAACTGGCTGACTTGATTGCTCTGTGGATCCCCTAAAGTGAGGGGTCTGGAGATGCTGGCCAACACCCTGGGCACGTTGGCTGTGTGTGTTTTGGAGTTGGACATGAGCAGGCTTAGCAAGTGCTGCTTTCATCTTCTCCTGTTTTGGGGAGACTGGAGTACTTCACGGTTTAAGAGAAGCTGGTGACGTGGAATGTGGTGGGACTTGATCTGGGATTTGCAGGCAATGTCAAAGACTTTCCCATATCTGTTAATGTAGGTAGTGTGTTGATTCCCTTGCTTTAAGAACACAATGTGTAATTTGTACTGGATTATGTGATGGCTTTGTGGATGTACGTGCCAATTCTAGAAAACGTGTTTGGCAGATTCCTTTGTTCCAGCTGTGTCAATACACAAATCTGAAGCCATTTTTTAAACAGGGAGGGGAAGCCCCTGGGTAACAACTGGGCCCTAGCAAATAGCTGCAGATATAGCACTTGGAGTCTGTAACCATCAGTTTGTATTATCAGAACATAAAGATAAACTGTGTGCTGTACTTGAACAACTCCCTATACGCACAGACACAAAAAGTGTGTGTCACTCTAATGAGAGATAAATACGTAAGTGTTTTGCCAAATGTGTACCTCTGGAAGGCTTGTTGCCTACTGGCTTATAAAATTTGAATAAATACAGTACTGTGGTATTTCCTAGTTGTCTAATACTCAGAGTATCCATCGTCTCTGCTAGTGATGTAACTCATAAAGTATTAGAGCTGAGTTGTATATTATCCAGTTTTCTCTTTTCCCATGAACTTTTCCCATGTTCTGATCACTTCTGTTTTTTCCAGAAGTACAAGGAAACACAATTCCAATCCCAGCAGAAGACAAGGATAATATGTGTTTGCGTGCAGTGGTCAGGGTGTGAATTTCCACATAGATACATGTGTATTTATGCATATAATGTGATGTGAAACCAACTCGAGCAAGCTAGATATTTCAGCCAGAATCTGTGATGCACTTTGGGACTCTGCATCAAACACTTATGTGCACACCTAGTCAGCTGGTTTGGGCCCAGGAAGAGCCTGTGTGGCACCATTAACTAGCATGTTTATTCACATGCAATGGGCTCTCCATGCCAGCCAGCCCTGCAGCCACAGGAGCAGCAGCAATGGGATTTGCTCACAGCACAGCTGAGAAGTCTCTGTCTACAAATGTCATCAGATTGGCAGTAAAAGTGTAGGAAAAAGACAGACTGGAAGGATTAGGACAGAAAATCCAGCTAGTTATCTTAATAACCAGTCACTGCAGGAAGAATATGTTACAGCATCCAAACTCTGGGATTCACTTCTGTTTTCCTTGTGCTTAGTAACACCTGAAGCATTTCAAGGACTGCAATTCCCTATGCTGCTGCTGAGCCCTAAGCATTTGCAGTTACTGTCAAATATTGGTGGAGAAAGCAAACTGTGGTCTCAGCTCTTGGCCTTTTGTTCCAGCTTTTAGCTCCATAAGGCAAAATGCTGTCCTGTTAATGGCCAAAAAGTGATATCAACAAATTTCAGCCTTCCAGAAGTCTCCACCTCCCCCTGATCCTCATCTTCTCCCTCTCCTCAGGAAGCTCTCAAGTGTTGTTTCAATCAACAAATTAAGCAAAAACTGCTGCAGCCTGTACTCTGATGAGAACATAACTCAGCTTTCAGACCCTCCCTAAGGAGGGAAAGAAAAGAGTTTCCAAGGCAGTCCATGTGTCCATTGGGTTGTCAGGGTTCCAGAGGGATACTCTTAAGGTCAGGTTTCTGTTATATTTTTGTAGGGACCCCTGTAAATTTTTTGTTGAACACAAGGCACAGGAGTGTGCAGCCTCTCATCTTCCTTCAATGTGTATTCTCTTCACTAAATGTTAAAACTAGTACTCAGTTTTAAATATTGAGGGTAGCTTGCTGGGCAGACTGTAGCCTGTGGCTGTGTGGCCACTGTTGAATAGGTGTGTGTAAGGTATATCCTTCAGATGTTGGCACCAGGAGCAAAATGTTTGCTTATTACCTTTTAAATCTTAATTGTCTTCTTTAAAAAAAATAAAAAGGCAGAGTTTCTGTGTTTGTATTTCTTCATTCATTTTTTTATGCTGTGGTAGGACACCTTCTTTCATAACCCATATAGAATTTCCAAATTCTCATGCCAGGCAACCAGGAAAGGAGGGACAGCTGTGATCCTTTTTCACTTTTCTCTTACATGAAAAAAAAGCCAACAGGTCTGCCCTATCACAACACTTATAGGCTCTTAGGGTATTTCAGCAGCAAATTAAAAAAACCTCTTGGTGTTAAGCAGTAACTTGGGGTGCTGAATTTCATTCCTGAGTTCCTAAAGCAGGATTTAGTGTAGTAGTTGCAAGGCAACAGCCTTCACTCTTGAATGTTAGAGCAGTCAGGCACAGACATTTGGGGTGGCAACACTTGCTGTTGGAGGTAGGGTTTCCCGTGTGAACCACACTCCCAGCATGTAGCTCTAGGACATGAACTGGCTGGAAGGATCATAATACATGATTGATCTGGAATCCTAATCTATGGCCCACAAATATGTGGCACATAAAAGGCCATGAGCCTGTGCTGTGGATCTTAATTGTGTTTGAGCAGGATGTCTTCCACAAATATCTTTCTTCCTCGGGCATGTCTTTGGGCCCCACTTTCATCTCTAAAAGAAGACAAAGATTGCTCCATGGTTGCGTGGTGGCTGCAGTGAAGTCTGCAGTGCACTCAGGCTGGGAAACATTATGTGTATTGAGGTGAAAGCTGCCTTTAATATTTCACCAGCTTTAAAAATTCATCCTAAAATGACAGCCTTAGTCTGCCTTGCAGTGAGTCATTCACAGACTTCTGTACCCTCAAGTGCAGTCAGCTTTGTGCTAGGAAGACCTCTTGCGTGTGTCTCCATATTTAAAAGAAAGATGCCTCTTCTGTGGATTGTAAGAATAAAACTCAGCAGTCAGACACTGGCCTTCATATGAATTCAGTACTTTCAACCTTGTGCCTTTTCCAAGTGTGTGGGACTGAAAAAGCCTTTAAAAGAGAGCAGAGCCAGCATGGACAATGGTAGTGTTCAACAGCACACAGACACAGGGGTGAGTGTGAGAATAAGCTTACTGCAGAAAATGCCTCTTGTAAAAGCTGCTTCTGGTGCCTTTATACATCTGCTTGTACATATTCATCAGAGGTCTGTCAGAGGAAATTACAACTGACTTCCCTATGTGTATCAAATATATATGTACTGTGTGGCAAGAGCTTTGGAGGGGTGGAAAAAGCAAGTGCCTTCAACTGTGCATCAGCACCCTTATCTTAGCTGTTTTTAATGAAGTAGATCATATCTTTGAAGGGAAGTAATCAGCTGTTGGCTTGAAAAGGTCTGTATGACTGGTCTGGAAGTGACCTAATTGCTTTGTAGGACAGTTTATGTTGTTGGATCAAAAAAAACCTTTCAAGAGAGAGTTCCAAGGCATAAGGACTTAAAAATGAACAGCTCTCTGAAGCCCATAGACCATGTGTCAAATGTCCCAGACTGCTGCTTGAGTGGGATTTTTTTCAAGACTCTTGAGAGGTGGAGTGTTACTTAAGTATTTGTTTAGAAGAATGTGTAGTCTACTCATGCTGGAGAAATAGCCATGCCCTTTTACAGTGGTGCTATCAGTCCTGTTTACTTTAGTTAAGCTCATAAAATGACAGTCAAAGTCTACAGAGAAATTAATTGTTGAGGAGCGAATTAGAAACCAAACTTCAGCATGATCCTGCAATTTTATGTATTCAAAGTGTTTTGTAGCATCTTGTGATCAGACAGGCTTCAATGGGAACAGCTTGTTCTCCTGTTGATGTGTACCATCCATCGAAGTATGGATGGGTAAGGATGCATGCAAACATGAGCAAAAGTGGCATAAAATATACTCCTTTAACTGTGCTCCACTAGTTTCCCATGATGCATGTTGTGGCTAACATTTGCTTAATTGTTTTGCTTTTGCAAAAGCCTTTCGGGAAGAGGACTGGCAATACAATTATGAGCAAGAACATGATTTTTTAAAGTCCAAGTCTTTTTGTCATTCAGTCATTCTCCAGTGTGACCAATCCATTTTGCAATCACCATCTTGCCATGTGCATTATATGCCTGTCAAGTGGAACTGGTCATTTCTTGGTAACTTGTGAAATGCCTGGGAGTTATCTGAGCCTTGGTGCCTTCTGTGAATGGGGAGATATCCTGGCTGTTGCAGCTTAGACATGTTGACAGATGCCAACCAAAACAGCAACATATGTGGGGACAAAATTGCACTCCTACCTTAAAAATTTATGTTCTTGGGTTAGTGTTAAGGCAGTTGGAGTTATGCAGCAAAGCTCCAGTTGAACTTGGTCTGGATACAGTGGCTACAACCCCCTTTGTGCCTCTGTGAAGCTCAAACTCCCTTTAAATCCTCATCAGAGATGAGAGCTTGGGAGTCTCAGTCTAGACATCCATGCCACATCAGTGTTAGAGGTTTTTTTGGTGCCTGAGAGACAGGGGCACCTGTAAGGGTTAACTCAAGCTGTAAAGCACTGCCTAATTTTTACAGATGGTGTGAGTGCAAGAGTGAACCTCAGTCTGGCTTGGCAGTGCACAGAGATATCTTTACATAATTCCCTGCAGATGTTGCTGCAGAATGGTTTTAATAATGAATTGTGAAGTCAAGCTAAACGCCAGCATAGAGGGGGAACTCAAAATAAATGCAATGTTTTGTTCTGTGTTTCAAAAGCAAGTTTTCTGTGATGCTTTGGGTTGGGAAAGATGGCAGGGGACGGGACAAGGGATTCTTTGCAAAAGGTTTGGGCTATAATGGTGCAAATTAAGACCATTCTGTCTAATTTGTCTGCAAACCATGATTACCCATTAACCTGAGGGTGAGAGGGGGAAGAGGTGGTGGTACCAAATGGCAGCTGCCCTAATGCTTCTAATGAGGGGATGGTGCAGAGCAAGTACTTCATGATCAGCCCAGCAGAGTTCTGCAGTTTGTGGCTGTCATGCACAGGCTGTGTTGAGGAGCTTGTCTGCACTGCAGCCATTTTCTGCTAGGAGTCAATTCTTGCACTCTGCTGTAATTTCCTTTCTGTAGGGTTATGGCTTGGATGTACCATTATAATTTAGGTTTTGGTCTCATAAGGGATGTGCTGCCTCAACAGTGGTTGCTTGGTCACTCTGAGACTTTGCACATCTTGCTTGTGAGCACCTGTTTGTGACTTCTCTGCTGCCAGGGGGTGTTGCTGGAAGCTTCTCAGTCTTCTCAGTTGAGTCTGTTTAAGCAAAATACACATTTTTCTGTTGACTATTTCAATGGGCTATATTAAAGCCTTTCTTCTGTCCTTCTGAGAAGCAAGCTTGAAATTGTGGAAGAGAATTTCAGAGTGGAGGGCTGGTTTTCCCTGAACTTGGACAAATGCTGTGATTTCTCAGTAGCTGTGCAGGTTTCTCATTTATACTTTTCCCTTGTGCAGAGTTTATAAAGGAACTCTTTAGAAAGAAATTATAGCTTTCATGAGTTCTGTGGCAATTAGGAGCTTTAGCCTGAGTCATGTTTCGATAGATGGAGGCTCAGCTACACTGTGGCCCCAAGCAAAAGATCTAAACTTGGCTCTGATGCTAGTGAGCCAAACCAGAGGAGCTGTATTGTGAAATGGGCTAGCACGGGGTTGGTGTCAAGGAAGTGCCATCCAGCCCTCCAAAGATGGTTTTACCATGGTTTGAATTTGGCCCAAATGTACATTTTTAAGTGTAGGCAAGTCCTTTTTGTGCTTGTGTTTAATTTCTTTCTGAGGAAGAGTTTAGGTAAACTATTCCAGTCTAATTAATATCAGCTGGAAGCCAGCTTCTCACATTTTGTGCCTAATTATAAGTGTATGTTAAACTGTGTTTGCTACCCTTGTCAATATGTTACTGGTGAAATAAGGAACAACCATGGAGATGTGTTTTTGAAATGGTCTGGCAGATCCTGCATGTTCACTGCTGTGGGCTTTGTGGCAGGAGAATCCACCTCCTGCTGAGGGAGAATAACTAAATTTAAACTTTCCAACCATGAGCCTTGTGAAGCAAAGTTTCCAAACCTCTGCTGGGCAAGAAGATGGAAATCTGTGTCTGAATTGGGAGAGTAAATAAATAGAACTGCCTAGGAGCTGCCCAGGGGCATGTGAGGGGTTGCTGCTTGGGGTACATTGTCTCCCAGCCACATGCCCCAGGGAGGAAAGCAAGGGTTTGTAGCTACTGTTCTCTGGTAAAATCTTCTGTGACAGGACTTGGAATGAACTTGGGTGACTTTTAGCAGGAACACTTGAGCATTGTTTCAGCAGGGTGGTTTTTCTCTTACAGACAGTTGCATGTGGCATGGCAGCAGAGCCCAGGGGACCTTCCATTCCCCCTGGCTGGGCTGGGTGTGGGATCCCAGCTGTGGGAGGGATGTGTGGACACCTCACAGCTCACTAGTGTTGGTGCCCATCCCTTTACAGCCCCAGCTGGCACCTTTGCTCATCACAGGCAGGCTTGTGTGAAATTTGCTGTATTTATGAGAGGCATCAAAGTGTGTAAACTGTTCTGAGGTGCATGTACAGAAATAGCTGTTTTCCCAAATCCCTTTTGGGAATCTGGAAGGGTGGTAATGGACAAGAGTTTGCATGGTCCTGACAAAGCAGCTTATGTTTTCTGGGGAAACTGGGGTATCACAGACAACAACAGAAGTGGTTTAGACTTCTTATTTTAGTCTTTTAGACTTGTTGTTTTCCTGTTGTCTTAACCCAGACCTTATCTGAATGGAGGAGAATATAGTTGTGCTTGTATCTGAGAGCAACAAGTTCTTGGATGAGTGAGTCTATGTCAAAATCATTGGAGGATTTAATAAATCCATGTAATCAAGCAAGAAAAGAGGCAAGGATAGTTATAGTTGGAATGCATTTAATCTGAAACTGGCATGCATATAATTTTATTCATCCGTCCACAGATATGACCTAAAGGTTATGTCCATATATATTGCTGAATACTTAACATTTTTGTAGATACTGGTTGAAACTTGGATGTTCAGGTGGGAAGACAAATAACTGGTGCTTATGGCCTGAAGTCAGATTTCAGTTGGCTTTTCTGTCTTTATTTCTGTTCTGTGCAGTACTTTCCAGCTTCCCAGGGTGTTGAATTCGGGTCATGTTTGTTAAACACCAGCTGTGGTTACAAGTGCTCTAGAAGCACTTCTATATCCTGTTCTGAAATCTGTGCTCTTCTGTGAGTGTCTTTGCTGTTTCCCTCATTTGCCTTTTGCAGTACTGTATATTAGGACTTGGGCAGTGTTTGTGCTGTTTCACGTGTGTGTACATGTACATATTTGCACATACAAAGTGTTTTGATACTGTAGATGTGCATATAGCAAGACCAGCTTGGAGCAACTGACTTAGGAATTTCAGTCAAAGTTGTCATGGCTGGACTTTGTATTTCTTAAAATAAATTGATATTTGCTTCATTGCACCCTTTTTCTAGCAAGCCTGCACACTACCACTTTGAGAGGATCTGATGGAAGTGGTATAATAGCACTAAACCCTTTCTTGTTCTAGGAAGCTGCAGAATACCTCAAACATGCACCAAAGCTGATGACTCTGTCATCTTCTCTGTAGCATTTTACTATTCTTGTTCCTGTAAATGTTGACTGAGAAACTTCTTTTGCTTCTTTTTGTAGGTTGGTGGTTTGTGAGCACAGCAGAGGAGCAGGGATGGGTCCCTGCTACATACCTGGAATCCCAAAATGGAACCAGAGATGATTCTGACATCAACACATCTAAATTTGGGGAAGGTATGGAAAGCTTTTTCTTACCAAGAAAAAATTGGTATTCACTTGCATTATGCTTTTTTCCCCCAAGTGAGAGCTTCTAATTGGAAACAGATGCATGATAGAGCCACAGGCCATTGAAAGGAGTGAGATTTAACTTTATGGTTGCTTCTCATTAATTTCCTTTAAATTAATCTTTGAAACTAGTTTCACTGCTGTTTGCTATGGTCTGTAGTTGTGTGGAAAGGTAACTTTATTCGGTATGGTCTCATTCTGTTAAAAGTGAGATGCCATTTGTCATGTGTATGTATTTAGCCACACTGCTTTTTTCTCTTTTTTTTTTTCTTTTTTTTTTTTTTTTTTTTTTTTTTTTTTTTTTTTTTTTTTTTTACTAAAGATGCTTAATCCAGAAATGGAATAGTTCAGCATTGCATGTTCCTCAGTTCCATTAGGAAAGACTAACCACATCTTAATGGGCTTCTAATGTAGCAACTGTGTACACAGGACACTTTTATTATGATTTGCTCCATTCTAGTGAATCTGTTGCTAAATCTAGATGCTCCTGACGTGACACTTATGTAAAATGTATGTGGAAACTCAGCTGACCTTTCCTTAGCACAGGCAGGAGGCTTAGAGATGTGTTGGGGCGACCATCTGCCCATTAAAACAGCACACAGGCCAAACCAGACTTTCTGCTGGGCTCCAAGGGTGAATCTGCGGCTTATTGAAATCTTGGTCTCAAGATTTTCCCTGCTCAAGTTACCCATATCCTGGTTTAGAGACAGACTGGCTGTAGACTGGTAGGCCAGGAACCAGTCTGGTATGATGCAACATCTCAGTGGAGGCAACAGCAGTGAGTAAAGCTTCCCTGTTATTAAAGAACAGAACTGTACTGCTCTGGTCTGCAAGCACTGAAGAATGCCTTGTCTGTTGATCTGTAGCTTCCTCCTTTCTCCTGACTCTTAAATACAGTGTGTGCTTGACAGCCTTATAGCTTAAACTGCTTTCATTTCATGCTCTCCTCCTCTTTCATGTTGCCCTCTGGAGTGTACTCTGCACAGGGATGCTGCCACAAAGCAGTCTGTTCTAGGTAGTGGAAAACCCATCAAATATTCCTTATCTCCTTCCTCTTGGTGCCTTTTAATCGATTACACTGCTCTCTCCAGCCATGGTCAGCAGTCCTGCTCCCTGCCTTACTCCAAATCCAGATATGCTGAAACCTGAGACTGCCCTTCCCTTTCTGCTCAGCTCCATCTCAGTGACAGATCTAACTGCATAACCTCTGCAGTTGCTTTGATGTGCCCCATATTTTGCTTGCTTGCTTTTTAGTAGCTTTGGTTTATGTTGTTAGCCATCTAAGCTGAGACTTCCTACATTCTTAGTTTCTTCCCCTACAGTTCTTCTTTACTTGGGCTGTTTTTCTCCATATAATTACTTCATAGGAGAATAAAGAATTACTTGGATTCAATGTCTTTAAAAAGGAGTATCAAAATGACTGTACTTAGACAGAAAACTTGCCAGCTCTCTCCAGGTAGGCAGGAGAAAGGGGCTCTGATGTAATTGAGGGGGAAGGCACTTTTAGTGGATTAAGTACCTTAGCCTCAGAATTTAGAGCTTACACAAGTTTCAGAGTGACTCCAACAGACATTGACTTCCTGCAACTGGGCAATCTCTGCTCCCCCAGCTTGGAAAGCACAGAAACACTGATGTAGGGAGCTTTGTGTATCAGCCCCTTGTCCCTCCCCATTTCAGCAGGCCTGGAACAAGTCCACAAGCCAGGCAAACCTTTAAGTCTGCTCTGCTGTGGCAGGCCCAGTGAAGATAGCAGGGTGCTGAACACATCCTGCTAATAATTTTGCCTCTAGTAATATAGCAGTAATATTTTCATGTGTCTCTTTAAATTGTCTGTTCCCTGAGAAAGACAGAAGTGTTTCCTCCCTGCACCTGAGCTTGCACAACGTTTTTGTCTGGATGAAGGCAGACTGATTGTTACCCAGGCCTATGTTTAGACTAACAGATCTTGCAAGGCTTGGGAAACAATCAGAAAGCAATCTAAAGAAACATTTAACAGCTACAGGAGCTGATCAGGTAAATGTGTTAAAATAATCTCTGGAAAGGTGTAGGCACTTGTTAATAAGTAACCTTTCTGGTGACTGTGGCATGACCAACCAAGTCCAAGTCCGGGCAAAATGGCAAGATTCAGTATTTTTAAGGAAAAAAACCCTGGCTCATACAGAAGCATCATTGGTGTGAAAGGGCTGTCACTGGGGATGGCCCTACGGTGAGGACACGGTGTGGTGGATCTGTGTGACCCACTGTTTTCAAGGGGTGTTCTGGATGGCTAAATCCTCCAAACTCCCAGTGTGAGAAGGAGCAAGCTGACTGCTCTGTATTGGCACCTTAAGGTGGTTTCTACCCCTTCTGCACCTCTCCATCCTGCAAACCTTAGATTCAGCATTTAATTTCCTCCTTTCTTGACAGAAATCTCCTAACACAGGCAGCCTTACTGCAACTTAACTTCTCTGTCTGCTGTGATCTGTGTGTCTAGTGAGGTGTCCTGTGCTGTCTCCCTGTGTAGCATGTGTGTAACTGGCAGTCTAATGTCCTGTTGATGTGGGGAAAGTCACCAGGTTAAATCTGCTCATCTTTTGTCCCTCTGTGGGCTTCCAAGAGGATCACTGATTTCCATAAGCCAAAACCACAGCTATCCTGAGCTGTGATTATCCTGAGATTTGGCCCCTTTGTAAGTTTGTGGTTGATTTTTGACCAACATGGGATCAAAGGGGAAGTACAGAGTACCAGAGACTAGATAATGTACCTGTTCACACCATCCACCACACCTCCACTTAGGCTAGTGTGGAAAGGTTTGGGCCTTACAGCAAAGGAGAAGTTGAGGAGAGTGGGCTGGATGTAAAAGTGTGGTCTAAGTCCCTGACAGATATAAAGAACAAAAAGTCAAAAGCCACTCTTTGGTGAAGTTATTTTTTTTCTTGTCCAGCTAATGATTTCTCAATCAAATAATTTTGCTGTGCCTGATTGCCAACAGAGCACAGTTCTAGAAGACAACAGTGCCTACTCCAGTATAAGGATATAATCCCAAAATAAGTGCACACATACAGAATTGAATGATTATTAATGATGTGATATCAAAGTTTATGCACAGCTTACAAGCACCACTGGTGAAATGATTGTGTTTGCACTTCAGCTATCACTACCTTGCAATATGTTGCATTACTTCGCAGCAGCACCTAGCACCCTTGCAGTAGTTGCCAAATTGGGATGGAAACCCTTGAATGGAAAAAATGGAAGTGTTTGGCTGTGTTTCTGTGCCAGTCTAATGGTTCCAGTGTCTTTCACACCTGTACAGGCAAAAGAAGAATCTGAGTAGAGATCTAAGTATGTGGTCCAGAAAACAAGTGGTGTCCTCTGTGCACAGCTGCTCTTACAGTGCCATTTCCATAAGTGTCTTGTCTTTGTTTATACTTTAAGCATAAGTTATTGTTTGAGTATGTAACTAACACTCAGTCCTGGCTTGTTAGCTTCTTGAGCCTGCTGAATAATTGCAAGGTTAGTTTTTTCCTTATATCATAATCTGTATATTAGAAGTTTTGATCATGAGAACCAGCTGTGGCAATGAATGCAAGGCAAGCACATCAGACACTTTTCACTTGGGTTCAGTTCCTGAGTGCTGCTGTTATGAGGGGACTTACATAAGGGTTTGTGGGTTTGTTTATAGTATGATAATTTTTCTTAGAGAGGTTTAGAGCCCTATTGGGTTTGATGTCATGTGCAATAGGCTGAATTCCCTAAAGATCATGCAGGTGAATTAGGAGATGCAACAGCAATGATGATGTGTCCTGCCACTGCACTCTCCTTGGACAAGTTGTCTTTAGTTGTGCAGCTTATTTTGGAGTGTGTATATGTTTTTGATTTTTTAAAATGATAATTAATATTTTTTAAGAAAAGCCAATAGCAAGAGTGGTGATTTGTTACAGTTCTGGATGGCTCAAGCTCAAGAAGTTAACTTGTTCCACTGTACTGTATAAACTAAAACAAAACATCTGCATCCCACCTAACCCATTCCCACTAACAAGACCAGTGCTTGTAAATACCATGTTTTGTTTTTATTCCTCACCCTCCCATCACTTTTTTTTTCTTCTTTTTTTTCCCTTTGTTTTGTTTCCATCCATGTTCCAAACTAGTTTCTAAGCGACGCAAGGCTCACCTGAGGCGCCTGGACCGGCGATGGACGCTGGGCGGGATAGTCAACAGGCAGCAGAGTCGAGGTGAATTCATAGCTTCCTCTGGCACCAGCCACTCAGGGGCCACCAAAAGCCACACTGCAGCTTCAGCTGCTGTGTGTTGGGACCTGCATCTTTGGCACTTTGGTGGTGAGGGGCCAAAGCTCCAGAGTTCAGGTGTGGATTTCGTACATGACAGCTTGAGGGTGGCTCGGAGCCAGGATTAGGCAGCCCAGGAGCTGGAGGCTGCTATCCAAGGGTAGCTCTGCAGTCTGACTTTGTGCTGTTGGGGAAGCTCACATCTGTTGTGTTTTAACTTGGGCATATTTGTGCTCAGTCTTTCCTGCCTCACTAAGGACAAGTGATACTTTCAGGGCTTTTAAAATGAGTTGAATGCCAAAAAGCCGTGGTCGGAGATGTGCACACTGGAAAAGTGTGTGGTGTGGAAAGATGAAAATCATTCCAGTTGCAGTCCCCTCTCTTCCTTGCAAGCAGTGCTTGGTACTAAAGAGAGACTTGAGAAATTTTGGGAGTTTTTGACATCATTCCTAGGTATTTAAAATGCCACCAGTAGCAGCATTTTAGTTGGTTTGGTTTGTTTTGTGTTCTTTTAGCTTTTGCTGGTCTAGCAGTGAGTATGGCAGGGTAGGGGGGAACACCTTGTGTTTGGGTGAAGCTGCGTTTGGGTGAGGTCTGAGGAGCCCTATAAGCAAAGTATTTCTTAAGAGCAGGTGAATCATCTTTCCCAGACCAAAGGTAACCCTATCTATCTCCTGCTCCACTTGGAAAATCATCCAGATGTGTTCATTGCCCTTCGGAAAGGAAAGGGGGGACAAAGCATCATTTGCACCTCTGTAACTTTCAGACAACCTTACTGAGGGAATGGATCAAATGTAAGCACAAGAGTTGATGTTAATGGAAAGGTGCCTTTTCCTATTAAGGAATGTATTTTTAAAGAAGCAAATTTACCTCCTGGATTTGATGATGATACTGTGTGCAGACTCCTGTCTCAAGCACCCAGCTTTTCAGTGACCCTTTAACTTTGTCTCCTTTGTTATTGAGGAAGCAAAAGCACCAAGAGCTGTGTTCTACCTGCCATAGGTTTACCCTGCAAAAACAGAAACTAACTTCAGAAGACAAGAAACTTACTTCTCAGCCACCAAATGCTCTCTGAAGGCACCAAAAAATCCTCATAAGCACACATGCTGTCTTGGGGGGGAGAAAAAAGTGTGCTTATTTCTGTCCCCCAACTATTTGGGAGCTACTGACTTTGTTTTGTCAAACTCTGTTAGATGCTTCCTGGCAATTTAACTGGGAGAATTTATGGGAATCAGTTTTCCAAACAATTTATTTACTGGTGAAAACAAATGCATTCTTTCATATTAGTACAATATTGCACAAAAAACTCCATAAACTATTAAGACTGCATAACCAGTCCCTTAGCAGTCAGCTGGTAAGACTCAAGGACCTAAGTTGCACTCCCAGGTTTTCCCTCTTGCATTCTGATGCCCACCATCTGTGTGCACCTTCTCCAGACCTGCCCTCTGACCAGTGTCAGTGTCCTCCCTGGCAGTTTTCCCCAGTAGAGGCTCCCCATATCTCTTCTATCTTTGCCTTTTTCTTGCTTCATTACAGATTCTTCCCTATTAGGCCCAAGCAGGGCTGGGGTTTTGAGGGTGTTGGAGAATATGTGCTTTATCTCAAACTGAATCTTGGCACTTGGACTTGGCACAAACTTCAGCAATCTATGATTTTGTTCAAGGTTTGGGGCACCCTCTGTGACTGAGCTGCTTCTATAAGGTCTCTCCAATGTATTTCAGCCACAGCTAGCCAGGCTGGCTAAAAATAAGCTGTTTATTGTCATCAGAAATAATAGGTTAGGGAATCCTTACAAGAGTAGGCTTACTGGAAATAAAGTGACTTGAATAAATGGGCACAAGTTGGAGACAGTGGCTTCATGATCTGGCAGGGCTGCAGCCTGTACAGACATCTATGCCTTCCAAACTGCAGTTGTTGAAAGTATGAGTCTCTCTGGGTGTCCAGCCTGCTGTTCTCTAACAGAACACAGTTTATATGAGGTCAGGAGAGATTTTCTCCCATCTTCCCCTCCCACCCCAGCCCAGAAGACTTCTAACAAGGCCAAATTTGGGTGAATTTGCACTGAAATGACAGAATGCATGAAGTGTACATATGCACTCCCTGCCAACCTTCAAGCCCTTGCTCCAAAGCACAGAAGAACTCAAGTTGTTCAAACAGGAGGTTGCCAGAATTGTTCAACACAAGCAGAACAGCTTCCCCTTCCCCACTTGGCCTCTTCCTTGGAAACAAACTCAATTAAACATTTTGGCTGAAATTCTTCCCACCCAGCAATATTCTGCTTGAAATAGTCCTTGCTGCTGGAAGGGTTAGCTCCAGGAGTTCACTGGAGTTTAAAAGCAAACTGTGAAGGATGCCTCCCTTTGTGTTTATACTTGGGTACCACTAATAATCATGTTTATCAGTTAGGCCTGTGATAGAATCACTTCAAGGCCAGAATCAAAGGAATTAAGCATTGCTTCTGAAGGGTAGAATTTTCTAAGTGACTTGAGTATTAAAAACACTGAGAAAGCCAGAGTGCAGAAGGGAAGAGTGTTTGCTTCCCTGTTAGACTGTGCCTGATGGGGGGAGAATCATTAGGGGTAGCATATGGCTTATTTATTTCTAGCCTTTCCAAAGTCATTTGAAGAGGCTAGGCATCTCTGACCTCCAGATATTTGGAAGCAATGTTACTGGGTCTGTGAATAAGAAACATGAAAGACAAATTGTTGAATATCATGGTAGTGCTCCTTTTTTAAACCTGAAACAAAAATCTGCAAAGGGAACAGCTGTAGTCTGTTTCTACAAAGAGAAACAGATGACTTTTGTTGCTGAACTTTTCTCTTTAAAATGGTCTGTGGTGTGCCCAGATCTAAGAGATTACATTGGTTTGTGTTTCTTATGTAGCTGCAAAGCTTGTGGTTTTTTTCAATGTTAAATGTGGTACATTTTCTAAACTTTTTCCTATACATTCTGAGACTCCAGTAATACAAATATGGGTTGTGAGGAGAAGCCTGAAAGTTTGTAGTTTTCCTCAGACTTGACACTCATTAGACCTGCAAGCTGCAGAGTTCTTGTTTTGTACAGGGTTAAACAGTAATTCTACACATGCATTTATTTGGAACTTCCCGTGGAAGGGAACTTAGGATTATTTACAGGCTTAATTTAATGAAAAGTCATTTGTGCTTTTACAGTTTGATTGGTAAAATTTGAATGTTACATGCCTGTCTCCTATGCCAGATATCTGACCTAAGTTATTGCTGCTTTGGTTTTGTGCCCAGTGCTTTCAACTGGAGCTGTTACAATGCAGGAAAGCACTTTAAAGTTATTCATACCAACAATATAGTGACATATGGGCTGAACTTCTGCCAAATGAGCCAATTATTTAGGAGTAGCTCCTAGCACAAAGAATAAGCTATTCATTGAAAGAGTTAAAGTTAGAACTTCCCACTGCTTGCCAGTCTTAGGGAGAGAGGAAGCTTGATGGGCAGAGGTAGTGTGTAGAGGGAAGGCAGCTGTGTAACCCAGTGGTCTTGATGCTTGAACCTCATCCTGAGTTGCTCTTAACACTGGACCCATGTCCTAGCCCAGGTGGGTGGTTCTTCAGCCAGTTTTGTAGCTATGGAAAGAGTACTTGGTCAGTACTGGTAATCCAGCCTGGCTGATGTGCCCGTGCACTCTTACCCTTTCCTGCATCTCACCAGAGCTGCTCTGTCCTCTTTGGCAGCCCCCTCCATGAGACTTCTCCCCTTGTTTTCACTCTTCCCTGCTTGTGCTTGACGGTGATGAAATGTTTGTCAATCACAGCAGAAGACTGTGAGTGACATTGCTGTGCTAAATCAAACCAGCACAGGGCAGCTTCAGACTTAGTTTGTTCTCTCCTTTGGTTGGGCTTCGTTTTTTGTTTGTTTGTTTGTTTTTTTACTCTGTTCTCCAAGGAAAGTAGTAAATGCTTATTGGTCCTTGCTTGGTTGAAGCAAGAGCAAGCACAGTACAAAGCTGTTTAGAAGAAATGTCATCATTATTCTTTTCTATCTGCTGGCACAAGGTTTTCTATTATTTAAAACAAAAAGCAGGGAGGGGAAGAGGGACAAAGGCTGAAGAGCTTCTGTCTGCAGATGAACACGTTTGATAACTGTGGACAGTCATTCTCTCTCTGCATATTTAGGCAAGTAAAACAAAGTCCATGTTGAATTAATGCATTGCTTTCTGGAACAGAGAGACTTTTTCCAGAAGCAGGTCTGACAAAGGAGGGTGGAGCGGAGGAGTGGGGGAGGGCGAACACAGACTGCTGACAGAAGGGAAAGTATTTTGTAAGAAAATTCTTCTGTGGTTTGGAAGATGTAGGTTTGGGGCTGTTGCATTTTGCTGAGAAATCATTAATTGGCTAATTTCTAGCCCAGTTCCCCCCTATCCCTTCTCCTACCAGCATATCAAACCAGGAGGGGGTCACAGAAAGTTGGGGGCATGTACAAGCACCAGCTGAGCAAAGGAAATGATTCCCTTATTTGGTTGGCTCCTGAAGCACTGCCGATAAGTTCCACACTTATTAATGGAGGCAGAAAAGAAAAAACTTACAAAATAGAGGTGAAGGAGAGGAATGCAAAATGGGGCTCTCAGAACTTGGAAGCAGAAATGTCTGAGCACTGGCTGTTTGCCTGGGAAAGATGAGACTGATTGTGCAGGGCTGGAAACATGTGAGGTATTTTAGCTGCTTAAAGGCAAGGCTCCTGTCCCAAAGAGTTTACAGCCTAAACAAAGAGAAGGAGATCCGTGCATCAAAGGAACGTGGGCAGGTGGCAATTTGGCACGAATCTTCTTGCAACCAAAGGGGTTTTCACAGTGTAAAATGATCCTTCTTCAGTATTTTTAAAAGCTTTTAGAGAAGGACTAAAGCTAAGTTTGTTTGGGAAGGCAGGAAATCGGGGTAGGTAAGGCTTATTTTGGGAAGGATTTGAGAGCTTCAGGCTAGTTGGTACCATCGAGGAAGGAGCCTGCTCAGGTTGATGAGGCATCATATGAAAGGCATGAGGCTGAATGGGAAAAGTTCACAGAATTTGAAGGAGTGGGAAATCCACATGAACGTGTGAGTGTGTGTAGTAGGGCATTAAAGCAAGGCACAGCACACAGGCTTGAAAATTCAAGATGGAACAACTGAATTGGGAATGCACTTGGTAGGAACCTGGTTGAAATGCCAGAGTACTGCTGTGCCAAGAGCCTTCTGCAAGAGCAGCTTGTGTGGAAAGGCTGGGAAGGGAGCAAAGCAGGCAGGAGGTGGCTGTAGTCACTGAAGAGTCACTGAAGGGCCAGTGAGGAGCAGCAATGGTGGAGAGCTTTGAAAATGTTGGGGGAAGTCTGTCACCTTGGTGATAGACTAGGAGGAATCTGAAATAATCACTGCCAAGGGAACTGGGAAGACAGCATAAGAAAGATTTTGAAAGAGCTACTGAAGTTCTGTTACAACTTGAGCTGTAAAACCATAGGTCTGGTTTCCTTGACCTGACATTGAGTATAAATCCAGACAGCCAGAGGAGGGACCAAGTTGCCATTTCAAGACACCTCATAACTTCAATGTAGTGTGTGTGTGTGTGTGTGTGTGTGTGTGCTCCATCACACATGCAAAATATGGAATTCTGGTTTGACAGATGGGATTGGAGGAGCCTCACAGGCTGTCAGGTACAGTGTCTTGCTTTGTCAGCCAAATAGGTACAATTTCTTCAGGAGGGAATGGAGCTTCATCTTAGCTGTCTTGAGGTTCTTCCTGTTAGGGAGGTGTCCTAACAGGTCACCTGGTATGGAAAATGCCATAACCAATATTAAAAATTCTTCTGAGATTCCCCTTTTACTAC
Source organism: Urocynchramus pylzowi (assembly GCA_013397555.1). Taxonomy (NCBI): domain Eukaryota; kingdom Metazoa; phylum Chordata; class Aves; order Passeriformes; family Fringillidae; genus Urocynchramus; species Urocynchramus pylzowi. Next base: position 1,517,379 of record VZRH01003646.1, read on the forward strand.
TTAACAGAAATACATCAGGTGAAACAAAAGAAAATTTAGTCAGAAATAGGTTGTTTAAAGGGAATGTGTTGGAATGTAGCCAATTGCTCACTATGTGTAAGCTGCAATCCTGCACAAAAGGGGAAAAAAACCCCACAGTTGTCAAGGTCTGCAATCATCCAAAAATAATTGTCATTGACATTAAGTCCTCCTAAAATTTAAGAAGTCAAATGTCTCATCCCTCATTTTTCTGCAGCCAGTATGTTGTATCACAGCCAGTGAACAGGCTGGGCAAGACAGAAGAAATATTTCAGTCCTCATTACACTGTGACTGCAGAGGTGACCTGTTGCTACATGATGAGCATTGCCAAGGTGGCTACAGGTCATCTTGCTCTGCTGTAAATCCTATGATGGTTTAATAGCTGTATTATAAATTTATGTGAAAAGTTGCACTTCATTAAGCTTTATCTTAAAATGGGTGGGACAAGAAACATGGGTGTGCTTAAACTGTCCTAGCCAGGTTTTAGATCAAGTTTTGTATGGGTTGTCTTGACTCTGTATTCAAAAACTGGTTTTAAAGTGGTTTTTTTAGTTTTAGAGCTATTGCTGCTTATGAATAGAAGAGGCCTCAGCTTGGCAAAACACTGTGCTGTTGCTGGAGGAACACGAAATGGTTGTGTTCTTGTTTTGATGGGGTTTTTTGTTTTCTTTGCTTTTTGCTTCTTTTGTCCTCTTCTAGTGGTTACAGAAGGACATTAGATATTAACAACTTGTGAAAAAGTGATCCATAACACTCGAATACCAGTGATTTCCTTGTACCAGGTCTGTTGTGTACATCTGTATAGACCATGTAGTGTTTGTGGCTGTCATGCAGGGCACTGTACAGCTCAGATCCTTTGTCCTGTATATGTGCACACCTTCCAGCAGGGCAGCCCTACCTGTGCTGCATTTTCTGGGGGAAAATCTTTGTTGCTAGAAAGAACCCTCTCTGTAGTACTGTGGGCTGTTCCAAGGACTCAGGTACTGTCTCTGCTGTCCATGCTGTTTTCCCAGTGATCCACCAAGATCTGCCCCTATATTTTGGTCCCAGTTCTCTACTGTATTTGTTCTGGAGATTTTAGGTAGAACCAGAGCAAAATAAAAGCTTGCCTTCTTTTGGGAAGGAGGAAAGGAAAGAGGAGAAAGATACACTGATAGGGAATTGAGGCTTTGGAATAAGTAGTGGAGTGAGCACGGGGTTGCCACGGTGTTTGGGAGGGCTGGACAGAGCACAGCTACAGCAGCAAGGTATGAGCTGGGTGGTTGAAGTAGTGCAAAAATTCTGGTTGTGTATATTTTAAATAGTGTCTGTGTCTGGGGAGGAGAGAGAATGACACATACTAATCCTTTCCTTCCGACCTAAGTAGGTTGCAGTTGGATAATGCATGATGTGACAGATGTGTATCGTAGCTCTTTGCCAAACAGGCTTTGCTTCTTCATGCATGCCTTGTTCAGATTTACTGGGGCAGCTCAAAATCCAGAGAGGAACCTCCTTCAGCTCAGCTGGGAAAGGTGTCTTTGGCCTGCAAATTAGTGATAAAGGAATGGGAGTGAAGTTGGCAATTAATAGATGTCTGGATGTCACTCAATAAGAACAGAGCTGCCTTCTTGCCATTTTTAGCTCAAAGGGGGTAGGACTTGCATCCCATTGTTTCTAAATGCAGCCTTTTAGCTGGTGTATGTGCTTTGTAGCATGTAGTAAAGTTTATTCTGCCCACTTGACCTCAACACTGAGGTGGATGTAACAGAAGCTGCAGCTGGGGAATACGAATTATCCTTTTGTTTGTCTTTTTTTTTTTTTTTTTTCCTGGTAATTCTTAAGTCAAAACTTAATGAACCAAAATTACACGCTTTTGTATTCTCTGTAGATCTGGGCATATAACTTCAGTGGTAGGTCTGGGATGGTTCACTGACTGCTGTTTTACACTATTGCCTGTCACAGAAGCTGAATGAACCCAGCATGATAGATAGATCAGGTTTGTCAGTGTAACTCAGAGCAGTGTCATTCTGCTGTCTGACGCTCTGCTGATTCTCTCATGAAACCATTTATCTGTGTTAAGTCTTTACAGTAACTTTACACATCAGTCATGAAGTGTCAAATATCTTTTCTTAAAGACTTTTGAATAATAATCTGATGTGTTGAATGCTATTATCAGTCCTCTTCAGTGGCACATCCACTGAGAGCTCCCCTGCTCCCTTCAGCAAATCTTGGTTTACATAAAGTGTCCACCGGCTAGAGATAATCTCTGAGAAACAAAACAGAATTTCCACTTTGATTACAACAGGGCCCATATCTCCAGTTTGTTTAAGTTACAAACCTCATGTATGTTTGTGGTATCTCCTGCAGCATTGACAGAAACCAAATGTGTATAATCTTGGAAATGTAATTTTTGCTGTCAAAGTACTTTGCAAGGGGAAATTGTGATGGTGGCTTCCTGGCTTTTATCTGTAGGCTCAAAAATAGAGCTGCTAAACAAAAACATTGTGGGACCTTCTTTTCTAGAGTTGATTTTTAACACTTTTAATTGTCTTGCTTCATGGGAGATCCTTTTTCTCTCTCTTCCCTCCTTATTTCCATGCATTCAATTTTTATTTTTTTTTATTTCTCCTATATAGGGAGGAGTCACCTAAAGGGCTTTATTCTCAAAAAGCAGTAGTCTTGAGTTGACAGCCACAGGACTGAAGATGTAAGCAGTGAAGGTGCTCATGGACAGAATGAGACAGTGGCAGTTCAGAAGAGCCTTACTGTTTCTCCTGAGTGATCAGCCTCCAGTGCTGTTGGTTTTGATGGGTGACCACTGTCTCAATTCCTCACACACAAGTTTGGAAAGTTGTGTAGGAAGCTAGGAATGAGCACCCTGTGCATGGTTACCTGCAGAAGAAGGGAAGCCACATCCTGGAAGAGTGAGACCACTCTGCCCAGCAAGAGGAGCCAAATAGCTGGCTTTAGCTGAAGCAGAGCCTGGTGCTTGTGCGGAGGAAAAATAGAATAAACACAGCAATTTCTGTGGGAGTTCTAGTGGCAAGGGTGACCTCTGACAGCCTGGGTTATAAAGCAGCTTTGGTATGGGGGCAAGAAAAAAGAGGGCCTTCTTCCAAGACTCAGCAAATATATGCTTAGCTCAGTATTACTGTCGTAGAAATATCCTTGGCAGTGTCTGAAACAATGTGTATCAGGACAGAGCAGCTCTGAACTTTCCCTTGGCCCTTACCGGGACAAGATCTAGCTGCCCAGGGGTCTTCTGCAGTTCAGTTTGGTGCTTTGCATGCAGTGGAAGCCAGACATGGAGCTCCTTCTGCAGCAGACTTGAAAATAGAGGAAGAATTAGTCCAGTTCTACCACCAAAGCAGAAACCTAGCTGGGAAAACTCTCCTGTCCTGTGACTTGGAAGCTGGGATTTCATTTGCCAGGTTTCATTTTTCAGGCCACATCTTGTAGTGGAGTATTTCTTTGGGGAAGGTGTCCTACACAGATGGTGCTAATTACAAACTAGCTGGAATTTCTTACCAGTGATAAGCCAGTTAAGCAGCCCTCCTAGGGAAGGGCAGCAGGGAGTCTTTTCCTCTTGGTAGCAAAGGTTTAGACAGATTTTGCCCCATCAGAATTAGAAGGATCCAAATGTGACCAGTCAAGGGAACTTGACTTCAGCGATGTAGCTTTGCTGAATTTACTGCCATCAGATGCTCTGTCAACATTATTTTCCCTTTTCTGAGGTATTATTTCTTATTCTGTCTCAGTAAGGGTTTTGGTTTATTTTTCATTCACGTTTCCATGCTTCACCCAGCAACAAAATGCAGTTGAGCCACAAAACCAAACAGCTGCTTGGATCTGTTTTACTCTTAAAGAGTGCTTGCCTCAAGCTGCTGCAGCCTTTTCATAGCTCCTTTGTTCTGCAGTGATCAGGAGCTTTGGATTCACTTTATTTCCTGCCCATTCCTCTGCACTGACAGCCCTCCATTTATTCTTTCCCTGCCTTGTTGTGACTGCTGGTAGAAAGTGCTAGGAAGGCTGGCTGGGGTGCACTTCATTGCTTGCCTTCCCTGCCTTTAATCTAGTTACAGAAACTCATGCTGTCACATGCACCATGTGACACTTGGTGATTTTTGTGACACTTCCCATGTCTGCTGCTGCAGAGGAAAGATGGTAGCTCAGGTTTTCAATGGCAGGTGTAATTTTTTGAGCTCCAGAGGGAAAGGTTGACCTTGGGTGTAATGGGAATGCTGCAGTAAATGACTCCTGGGTAGGTGGAAGAAGATGTTGACAAGTGTCTGTTCTGCTCTGCTTATTGGCTTGCTCTCAGCAAGTCTGCTTGAAACCTCTGCCCAGCTGGGAAGGGGACAGATGCTGGAGATGAATAGGGATGCTAAGTTTTTGGCTCAAACACCATAGTTGAAATCCAGTCTGTGCTTTTGAAGTGTGTGTCTCAGTTCTGGCCCTCCTTCACCAGTGTCACACGTGCATTTCTCTGGAGTGAGATTTAGCAAAAGTATGTTTGTAAAACACTTCACAACCTATGAATGCAAATGCTGTATCGCCTCCTGTCAGATGCAAACCTCTCTTGTTCTTTTGTCACTTTTTTTTTTTTTTTTAATGTTTCAAACTCATTGCTGTAGACCTATGCTGCCTGGGAGGTGCAAGGAGAGCAGCGAGCTGGGCCAGCCCCTGTGGGCTGGGGAGATGTGTCCCTCTGGGGATGCAGCTCGGGTTTCAGTAACACAATGCTTCGTGCAGCCATGTGCGTGTGCGAGAGCCAACTGGCTGCAGCTCCCGCGGTGATGCTCGGCTGATTTGGCAGCCGGATCGATTCTGTCAAGTTACAGTATGGGAGTTAAGTCCAGCTTCAAATCCTCTCCCTTACCCGCTCGAGGAACTTGGAGGGGGGGAGGGAGGCGGGAAGAAGCGGGGGGGAGCTCTCTGGGGACTTTGTGTCATTATTGGCATGGAAACATTTTGTGATTATCAGCAGCAGGGTAGTGGCAAGGGGCTGATTATCTGTCATGTCGTCAGCATAAATAACCAGTGGGCCCCCGAGCAGGGCCCCGCCTTCTGTAATGGCTTCACGTAATCGCTGCAGAACAGTTTAAAAGCAAGCAGTGCGGGAAACAGCCGGACTGGTCCTGACCCTAACTGATGTTGCCTTTTCTCCCCTCACCAGAAGAGAAATATGTCACTATCCAGCCCTACGCCAGCCAGGGGAAGGATGAGATTGGGTTCGAAAAAGGGGTCACCGTGGAGGTCATCCAAAAGAACCTGGAAGGATGGTGGTACATCAGGTAAAGAGGCTGTGCAACATGCAGAAACGGTGACAAATGAGCTTTTCTGGTCATTCACTGAATGTTAGCATTTAAATCATTCTGTAGCTGGACAGGGAAGCCCAAATTGTTCATAATGCCTCTTGAAGAAATGTAAAGAAAAGTCTGAGGTGATAGAATGGTGACTATAGTAACACTACAGTGTCTGCAAAGGCTGTGGACCATTCCAGTGAGGAAATGCCTTAACTTGCAGCTTTAGAAGGTTTTTTTCTTGCTTCAAGTTAAAAGCCCATATCTGAGTTAAGATCTGTGAAACCTAACAAGGCTTTCTGTTGTATATAATTTTCATGTGTTTCCAGTATAAGAGTTATTCTGCAACCTATTTAAATCTATTTATAGCAATGCTGAAAGGCTGATTGTGATCTCTTGAGCTGTTTGGGGCAGGTAGTGCTACTTTCAGGGATACAAAATCAGTTTGCTGGCGATAGCCCTTGTGCAAGCTTACCCATGGTTTCAGCTTATTTGCTTTGATTTTTGTCTGTCTGAATTGGATATTCCTAATGTAGAATTAGGAATATCCAATGCCCCTGCATTCCAAGGGCAGGTGAAGTTGTTATTGTACAACAAATTTTGTTATGTAGTTGGAACAGCGGTCCTAGCAGAGAGTTTTGACTTAAGAATCTCCTTTGTAAATGCTTATGGGGAGACTGTAGGTTAGATATTGTCTCAGTGATGTAGGGTGTCAGGAGAAGCATTTGATGAGAGTTTTCTTCATCTAGGTTCACAAAGCATTTAAGTTTTAGTGCTCTTCTGTGGTTCTGCCCCTTGTCTTGCATCTGTGTGTGAACCTCTCAGTGATGTGACATCCCATTTCTCTTCAGACAAGATGTGATACAACAGGTAGCTTAAAATGGAGGTTTATCTCTCAGCAGTGCACAACATCTCATATAGTCATCTTTTTCCATTCAGCTTGTAATTATAGTGATTTTTTCCTCTTTCCCTCCCCAAGTTATTGCTTGCTTTTGTTTGAATGCTGCTTGATTTATTGGCTGTGGATGAGGACTGTGAAAATGCTGACTTAAGCAGTGTTGTTGTTTTTCTTGATTTCCCTTACTTAGAAGAAAAAAAAATCAGTTTTCTGTCTAATGATCCCATGGAGCAAATAAGCTAATAAAGATAGCAGTGGAGCCAGGAAGGCACTCTAGATAGGAGGAGCTCAAAAATTCCTGGGTTTGGTCAGGTCACATTTTTGTCTCCATTAATTGTCTACAGAAGTGGAATCCAAAGTTTCAGATCAGGGAATTGAGCACATAGGTTTTTCTGAGGGGAGAACCATTGAAGACCCCTCTAGTTTATTTTTTTTTAATTATTATTTCTGCAGTGTAGCCTGGTTATAGCTGTAGGTTTCCCTTTGCCATATTAGCACTCCTAAAATTAGTTGAATTTTTTTCCCCTTTTTCTCACACACCTCTTTGAGTCAACCCAAAAGACACATTTTTCTATATACCAGGGGTGCCTTCTGGAGCATGATGACACTTGCTGCAGTGATTTCCATGGCATCTTCATTCATGGCAATCTGCTGGAAGGACAGTGCATACCCCAGCCACCCCATGATGGTTGGGGATTGCAGCATGTGTTTGGCTTTTTAGAAGAGTCATTTTGATTTGAGAAACCCCTCTTCTTGTTGGAAGATGTTATGTGCTCCCCATGTGTGTGACAAGTATATGGGGTGCCAGTTGTGCTCCTCTCTGCTGCTTTGGAGCACTGTGCTTTCCTCCTGGAGGATTAACTCTTAGAAACAGGTTTTTTTTTTTTTTCCATGGGCAACACTTCCAGAAATGTTGATGATGTGATCCATCCCTAGAGGCTGGTCCTTTGCAGCCTGGGTAGCTGATCTCCAGCTTGTTGTGCTGTTTGTTACATGTAAACTGCTCTGAATGCTGATAGGTACCCCTCAGAAAAGGATTCCCTTCCTGCAGAAATTTGCTTCTCTGAGTATTGGGTGCCTTTGGAGGAGCAACTCCTTCTCCTCTTGTGAGTGTGAGGGGAGAGGGAGCAGGAGGAGAATGCAGTTGATCCTTGGGCTGGATAACAGACTGAACACACTTCAATGTGTAGAGAGAAAAACAAATCCAGTAGTTTGTAACTGGAATCCACCTTAAAGACATTAGCTTGTTCCACCTTAAATATGTAATTTCTCCAAATTCTTGGCCATGTGCTGATCCTCATTTCCTGTCCTTCTTTTTCTTTTCTTTCTTTTTTCTTTTCTTTTTTTTTTTAGGGTTTTTTGGTTTTTTTTATTTCCCTAGTTTGCTTCCCTCTGGAGTAATTCCAGTGCTCTGGAGCTGGAAAGCAGATGTGACTCTCAGACTTACAGAGGCACTTCTGACTTTTTTTAACATTCCTATGGTTTTAATCCATTTTTTCCTTCATGTAATATAAACAGGGAGGGTTTTGGAAGCATGAAGGAACCAAATCACTGCACCTAATTCTGAGACCCTCCCAATTCAATGCTGTACAAGCTAGAGGCAATATTGGTGTCTGTCTTTATGCTGCCCCACATGCATTATGACTTAAAAAAGAAATCAGGGCTAGGGAGAAATGAAAGGGCTCTGTCCTGGGATCCTGCTCACTGCTGCATTGAGTTCAGTAGATCTGTGCTTCCCAGTGTGCCCATAGCTGGCATTAGCATCCCTCATTTAGATCTTACTTTGTCTCCAGGTGGCAGCAACAGATACAATCTTGTGGTGCCCAAGTGGACTGACTGCAGGGCAAGTTGGTACCAATATGCTAAGTAAAGCTTTTTTTATTTGCCTTCATTTTGTGGTTGCTCTGAGCCTCAGCCCATAAGAAGGAAGCACAGCTGGGAGCTGCTGGCAGCACTGAAATGAGGAGGAATCTAGGATGGGGTTTCAAATATCTGCAGTAGGTTCTGAATATAAAGGAAGGAGGGATACTTGTGAGTCAACAGTTAAGATGTGAATTGAAAATTGTTACTGGGTCAGGACTTTGCTGAAATTGATTAACAGTTGTTTTAGTTCTTTCACCTATAAAATGGAGAAGATCAAGGTTATTCTTCAAAGGGCTTAAAGATTAACAAATTCAAGGACTAAGGTAAAAAATGTAAGCATATGTCACTTACAGAAGTCGTTTTTATTTGTGATGTTGCAGAAATAAACCAGTAGTTTCTGGTAACTACTGCTCAGCATTAACTTCAGGTTAAATTGGCTGACACAGGAAGAAGCAGCCTACAACAGACTCTTTACTGAGGGTGTGTTGCCCAGAGTTATTAACTGTCCATCTGTTGCTGCTATTATTCATTGGGATAAACTATGTGAGATGAGAGGTGTTTGTAGCAGTGGGGTTACCCAGGCTGATCCAAGTACATACACCTGGCAGGAGAGCTAACAGACCAGTGCAGAACCTGCCTGTGGCTGCCTTTCTGATCTTAAACATGTTAAGTCTCCCACAAACTAAGATGGCTGTAAAGCTCCCAAAAACTAAGATGACTGTTTTTTCTTGCTGATTTGGCACAATCAAGCTCTGTTGAAAGTAACCTTTGGAACTGAAGTGCTCAGTGCATTGGCCACTGTGGCTTTCTCACAGATGGAGACCCCTACACCTCCACATTGTATAAACTCAAAAATGTCCTTTAAAAAGACTTACTTGATGCAAAGGCAGCAGAGAGCATTGGTCAGCAGCTCTGCAGAAGGGCTGTCAGCTGCAAAAGGGAATGAAACCAAAAGTCTTCATGGCTGAATGGGGTGATGCATTGACACAACAGGAATTGTGACATGTATCGAGGCCTTATTTCCTTTTCCTTTTTTTGGCTTGGTTTGAGGCCTAGCAGAAAAGCCTCAAAAGGGACAGGATTGAACAGATCCAAATTGCTTCTTGACATAGCATCACACAGTGGATGCTGTTTATCTTTTTGAAGTCAAATCAAGTTAGTACTAGGTTGCTACTTCTTGTTAGTCTCCATGCATCACACAAAGCTCAGAGCTCTTGAGATGCTTTCCTTTGACATGAGAATCATTGGAAAAATTTGTCACTAAACTCCCTGAGTAGGAGAGATCCTACATCTTTACTTTCATGTGTGACAGAAGGCAAGTATGTAAGGAGAAGCAGAATCTCTAATATCCTACCTGGTCTAGGTGGGTGAGGAGGAAAAGGCAGGATTTTGGACAGAAAGATCCTCGTAGTCGTTGCTAGAGTTGTGTTTGCTTTTATATAGGAAGAGTAATAAAGAAGTCTAGAGAATCAAATTTACACTGCATTTTCCTGTTCTCCCTGTAAAGTCCCAGAGCCAGTGTGTGTAGATGTCATGAGGGAGACCAGGATGAGCTTTGATGCAGAAATCTCACTTGAAACCTCAAAATCCAGGTGTTGTCATGACAAAGATGCTCACCTGCCAGGAAATTATTTGCTTGTATCCCATGTGCCCCAGCTCCTTCCTCTGCTGTCTAATGAGGCTCCCTTTTCAATAAAGAGCCTTAGAGTCCTACTGTTTTAACCTTTGTATTTCCTGCAGATTTCCTGAGCACCAGGATTTTAATGATGCCTGCTTTCTCACTTACAGTTCAAGTGCCTGCTTTGGGTATCTTGAGAGATTAGAGAAAAAGGTTTTCAGTGACTCTCACTGTAGCAAGTTAGGGTTTCATTAGGGAAAGCAGAGTTCATCCACATGGTCCTCCCTGGAGTCTGATTGTAATCTGAAATCCCTGCTGAGGTGTTAGGAATGGCAGGAGTTAGAAAAAAAAAATCTTCCCTAAAGCCCAGTTGTAGAAGAATTACCTCAGTTTGAAGTGTAGCATGATCAACTCAGGATGGTGTTTCAGGAACTCATACCAGATTCAGGTGTCTGTTCACATTTCCCAGTGAACAGACTCCAAATTGCCTCTAGCTTGTTCAGGAAAAGGAGAGTCCATCAAAGCCATTTTTCCACAGACAAATTGTTTCTTAATCTTGCAGTGCTAGAAGAAGCTGCAGTAGTTTAAGGGTCCCACTTTGGAAAAGTGGGAAAGCTGCTCATGCAGAGCTGGGAATTTATGGAAGGAGGGCCATTGTTCTTTATAGTTTCAGGGAGGGAGGATTGCACACCAATCTTAAACTGCAGGTGCAGGTTCTCTGTACAAGGTGCTGTACAACCTTATTTTAGCCCATTTTCAATCTGAGTTGCCACTAGGAAGTTTAAAAATTATTAAAATATTTTACTTACTTGTTTGCTTTTTTGCTGTGTGGGAAAATACTAAGTTTGCCTAGCACTGTTTAGGGGAGGCATAAAACAAACTGGTGAAGCTCTTTACCTTGTGTGTAACTGTCCAGAGAGACTCCTTCCTTAAGATGATTAGTGGCTTTCATCTACACAGTTCACTGCTGGCTCAACTGACTTTGATATGTCTGATCAATAGATAATAAATGAGTAGAGACTACAAAATCTTGTCTGAGAACTGCAAACTCAGTTTGATGTTTTCATCCATCACTTTTGCATTAGCTGTTCTACCTGAAATGCATGAGAAAGCTGTGTTTGATGTGATGGTGTTTCCTTTTGCCTCTCCAGGTACCTGGGCAAAGAAGGCTGGGCCCCAGCTTCATATCTGAAGAAGGCTAAAGATGATCTTCCATCTAGGAAAAAGAACTTAACTGGGCCAGTGGAAATCATAGGAAACATCATGGAGATCAGTAATCTGCTGAACAAGAAATCATCTACTGACAAGGAAGCTCAAGTAGAAAATGAGTCTGCAGAAACTCACATCACCAAGAAGGAAATCAGTTTGCCCATCCTGTGCAATGACTCTAATGGCAATGCTATGATGACTCCAGACAAGCAGGCTTCCAAACTGGCCCAGGGTTCCCCAGCCATAGCAAGGATAGCACCACAAAGAGCTCAAATAAGTAAGGCAGTAAAGTAGTCTGGGTTTTCACAATCTTGCAATGAATTATTGTTCTCTACCTTTCAGGGCTGGCATAGCCTGTAGATGTATCCAGAGGGACTTCAGAATGTGGTCCTTTACTAGTAGTGACAAAATTTAACTTCACTTTATACACAGGCTGGCTGGTGGTTCTTTAACTTAGCCTGCACATTTACTTTGTTAATTTTTCCAAAGAATACTTTTTTCCCTTTTGAATGCTCTAAAATGTGCCCTTCTACTCCAGAAATGTAGATGGTGTGATAGCATGTTCAAGTTGAGGAGACCACCTGTGTCTTCTCTTGCATTTGTTCTGTTTTCCTGGGGGCAAGTTGCTATAATGTTTTTACTACTTCATCTGTAAAATGCAGATGCTGATGCTATTCTGTGCAAGGAATGGTAAATTACTAGGAGAGAGGACAGTGTGAGTGTTTAGTGAATTACTTTTACTGCTGGGGGGGGGGGGGGGGGGNCTTTGTTGGCCAGTCTCCAATGGAGCTGGTCAGTTCCAGCAGAAAATACAATCCACTGCTTTCTGGCAGTGATTTCCTCTTAAATTTGCTGGCTTAGCAGAGATGAATAGCTAAGCTACCTTGGTGTTTCTGATATACCCTCATAGTTTCCTGTCTTGTTTCATAGAGATGCCTTAAATATTGCAAATACTGAGTTCTATTCTCAAACTGTGTAACAGCAGAGAGCTGCTGAAAAACGTGTTTAGCAGTACTTGCAATATTAAATAAACTCTCCCTGTTCCCTTTCCTGCTCAGGTTCTCCCAATCTAAGAACAAGGCCACCCCCACGAAGAGAGTCCAGTCTGGTGTGTATTGGTTTATGGTTTATCTTAGCAGTGGGTAGGTGTCTGGGTGCTTTGTGAGACTTTGTGCAGCTGTACAAGGTGGGAGGGATCCTTTATTTGCATGCCTGTTCATTTCATTGTTTAAGTGTTGAGCAGATCTCAGGGCATCCTAATGATAAATCACCTTTTCTGTTATTCAGAATGTTGCCCCAACTAATCAGGTCTAAAGGGAGAACAGGGTGAAGCTGCTGTGTTCTGTGCATGAGCATTAAAACTTGTTTGACTCAGAAGGTTTAAATGTCTTCTGGGTGTCTTTAGCCCAGACTGAAATTTCTGACCTTCCATCGTTGCCCCCTTTGAGGTGGCTAAGCTTCACTTTTTGCATGCTTAAAGTAGCTCAGAATCCTGTGGAAGGATGTGTGCTACAGCAACGAGACCCCCTATGATTTCTTATCCCCAAAGCTAGAATCCTGGAAGTTTGTACCAATTTGAGGTTAGAGCTGTCATCTTCAATAGGAACTAGTCAGCAGTGTATTTATGCAAAAAGTCATGCTAATAGCTTGTTTATCTAGGCAATACATAATGTTTAATCTTTGCTGTACCCTTTATGAGCAGTATGTGACTTATAATTTTTCTGTCACCAGGGATGCTTCTTAACAAACTACATGAATAGCATATTAGCATTTTCTTCCTATTTTTCTTTGCATTATTTTCAATTAGACTTTGTCTTTGGCAAGACTAAGACATTTAATCCCATGCTAAAAATAACAGTGATATTATATGTGAAATCCTGAGCATATCTGCTGTTTTCAATTATCTTCTTTTAATCCAAACCATCCTATTATCTGAAGGCATTTTATTATGCTGTGCTTCTGCTGTATTTCAGCATTTATAGTGCAGAAACATCCAATTACAACATTGTTAGACACGGTTCCTAAGGTGCAGAGATGCATTCTCTGTGAAATGCCACATGCTGTGCGTGATGAAACATCAACTGTTAGTTACAGAAAGGGTATCATAGAAATAGAGGAGCAGGAGAATAAAGCACACTATGTGATTTGCCCTTTTCCCATTGATGGCTCAGGATCATTTTGTGTCTTTGTCTGTTCTCTGTTTGTCTGTGGATGCTCTGACCTGTGGTTCTTTCACAGAACCCTAAGTAGTGAAGTCTAGAAGCTGTGCAGCTTCACCTAGCTGCCCTGCAGATGAGCACTGTGCTCATCTGAAAAGCTCTCAATATTGAAATTCCTGAAAGGACTCTTTTCCCTTTTATCACCTTAAAAAATAATTGCAGCAAATTCTAAAATGTGGCAGCTTAGTGTGAAGGCACTTAGCTTTTAGAGGAGTCTGCTATGCTGCCAGAATGGCTGTAAATAGCAGTGTCCCACTTCTCATAGAGCCTTTACAAAGGTTGTGTTGGGACTGAGTAGAGGTTGTGGGTCTGTTATGGGGAGGAACTGGAATTGTTTTGGTCAAGCAGTAAAGTCCTTCCCTTCTAGCACTTTAGCTGGGCAGAGCTAGGGGGTCTATGATATTATCCTTGTTTCTTGCTGCAAGAGATGCCCCTTAGCTCATATCACTCACCAATTCAGATTGTTTAAAAAGTCCAGCAGCAGATATGGACCAATGATTCGTTGGGATTACATTTTAATATAGTGTATTTAATGATAGGCAGAATCTGTTAGGGGTCTGTTGCAATGCAGTTTTCTGCAGTTGTGGCATGTCATCCACAGCTGGGTCTTTCTGGACAAAATCTGAGCATAAATGGGCTGCTCTTAGCGTGATTACATGGCAGCTGATGCTTCATCACCCAAAAGTACAACATTTTACTATTCTGGTAAAGATTATTAGAGTTTTAGTAGTTGGTGAAGGTGGCATGAACAGTGCATATGTTGAAAAGCTTTTCTCTTTTAGCCCATATCAATACATCAGCTCCTGCTCTGGAGAACTGGGCAGTTAGCATTAGGAAGTAACACAGGAAGAAGGAAGAATCTTAGTGAATAAAAGCAATTTTTTTTCCCATACTGCTGTTTAGCTGACTGTTTCTTTGGTTTAAATGAACAAAGCATCCTATTTGCCGTAGGGTTTTCAGTTACCCAAGCCACCAGAGCCACCCTCCGTGGAAGTGGAATATTACACCATTGCTGAATTCCAGTCATGCATCTCTGATGGCATAAGCTTTCGTGGAGGACAAAAAGCAGAGGTGAGCCTTAACAGTGTATTTGGAAAAACTGTAATATTTATCTGTTGCACGGGAGTGGATTGGAATGGGAGGAGTGGGAAGCAGTGAGTTGAGATTTTTGTCTAAGCAACATGTTTCTTGTTACCCTCTTAGGTTATTGAAAAGAATTCTGGTGGCTGGTGGTACGTGCAGATTGGAGAGAAGGAAGGATGGGCTCCAGCATCTTACATTGACAAGAGAAAGAAACCGAATTTGAACAGAAGAACCAGTACTTTAACCCGCCCAAAGGTTCCTCCCCCAGCACCTCCCAGTAAACCAAAAGACTCTGAAGATGGAACGACTCCTGGAGCAGTTTCTTCAGGAGATACCCAGGACTCTCCCCACAAGCTGAAATACGAAGAACCTGAGTATGATGTACCTGCCTTTGGCTTTGAGTCGGAGTGTGAAGTGAGTGAAAGTCACCATGAAGAGGGCACTCCTGAAAAACGACTGTTTCAGCCCCTCAAGCCCTCACCTGTGTCATCACTTCAGAAAGCTAAGTTCAAAGTAGGAGAGTCTTCAGAAGAAGTTGCTCATGAAGAAGAAACCATCTATGAGAACGAGGGGTTCAGGCGTTATGTGGAAGATGCTTTGTCCAACAAGGAATCGAGTGGGGATTCTGATTCTCAGAAAAGCTCCTCTCTGTCCTTGATCCGAAGGAATTCTCCATGTTCCAGCTCTCCTAAATCATCACTCGTGAAGCTCAAGACAGACAAAAACATTCAGCCTGATCTCGGAAAATGTCACTATTCCAGGAGTGAGGAGACAAAACCAAGATCAGCTTCAGATGTCGGCTTACGTAGCGTGCCAAGAACAGGCATGAAGAAAGATCCTGGGCAGAGTCCTTCCATCAGAGCAAAGCCAATCGTTAGGCCCAAACCCTTCCTGAGCAAGGCAGACTCTCAGAGCCAAGAAAAGATGGATATTAGCACTTTAAGGCGTCAGTTGAGGCCAACTGGGCAGCTCAGAGGTGGACTCAAAGGTTCAAGAAGTGAAGAGTCTGCAAGCCCCCCCCGCACAGCTTCTGAGAACCAGGATGACCCTGTTCGGAGAAGCTCGGCTGATCTCATCACAGCTCCTTCCCGTGGCGTCTTCTGCTCCAGCCATACTGCCAAAACTGAGCAAGAAAATGACTCCAGATGTTTCTATGTCACCACTGACTCATACCAAAAGGTACAGGATTCTGAAATTTGCTTCCCAGCAGGAGTAGAAGTGGAAGTGCTGGAAAAGCAAGCCAGTGGATGGTGGTACCTGAAGTATGGAGACATGGAAGGCTGGGCTCCTTCCCATTATTTGGCTCTCCCTGATAACCAGCGAGAAACTACATCAGCAGAGACTGATTCCTCTTTTGCCAGGAACAGGAAAAATGAAAACAAGTCAAACAGTTTAGAGAAGATAGAGAAGAGGGTTCAGGCTTTGAACACCATCAACCAGAGCAAACGTGCAACACCACCCATCCCGAGCAAACCTCCTGGTGGCTTTTCAAAAGCATCAGGGCCAGTTAAAATGAGGAACGGCGTGAGGCAGCTTGCTGTCCGTCCGCAGTCAGTGTTTGTGTCCCCACCTCCAAAGGATAACAACCTGTCATGCTCCTTGCGCAGAAATGAGTCTTTAACAGCTACAGATCAACTTCGGACCGTCCGTCGGAATTCCTCCTTCAGCAACGCGTGGTCACAGCCCGGTGACACAAAGGGCAAGCAGCCGGAACGTCTGGGCACAGAGAGCTCTGAGAGCACCTCCAACCTCCCCACGCAGAGGAATGGGATCCCTGTGTCCACAGTCAGGCCAAAGCCCATTGAGAAATCCCAGTTCATCCACAACAATCTCAAGGACATCTATGTTTCCATTGCAGACTACGAAGGGGATGAGGAGACTGCGGGGTTTCAGGAAGGTGTCTGCATGGAGGTCCTTGAAAGGAACCCAAACGGCTGGTGGTACTGCCAGATAATGAATGGTGTGAAGCCATTCAAAGGCTGGGTGCCCTCAAATTATTTGGAGAAAAAGAACTAATGTTGCAATATCTTTAACCTCCCTAATTTATACTGTTCCTGCTGTGTACGTGTGGAAAAAACAATTGCTACACAAAAAGACGTTTCCCTGTGCTCCAGTTTGTACAAAGGAGTCTATATGAGGACAAATCTGCCGTGTTCTGGAGAGGTCTTACGTGTTGTAAGCAACCACGAGGAAGATGCAGCATAGTCAAATGCCTTTTTGTGAAGTTGTTAATAATCTTGTATGTGTAACAGGGTATGACATCCCATCCTTCCCATTATTGATAGGAAACCAAATGTGTGCCTTTTGTGAGAGAAATACACATGAATCTGCCTGGGGAGTTCTGTGCCAAACTGTTTTACAACCTTGGCTCCCTTTCTCCTCATTTTTGTCGATACGTGGAATACCCAAGAATTTTGAATGCTTTTCCACAACTCACAGTGAGAAGCAAATGAAAGTTTCTGAAACACAGAGGGACTCTAATCCTTTGGAGATGTTCACTTTTTTTTTTTTTTTTTTTTTTTTTTTTTACTATACTCAACAGTTGGTAGGTCCAGAGTTGGAACCTTTTCATCGTGGAGAGCTTTGGTCTCTGACTTCAGTGTTGTTACGGCTAACTCACCGGAAAAGGCCATCAGGTGGTGTGGGTTGAGGGCTTTTTGTTTCCTTTCATTCTGTCTTGTTCTCTCAGTTGGGATTTCAGGTGTTCAAGGGCAGTGATGCCTACTGGTGCTTGTAAAAACAAACCTACAAACCCCTTGCTTAAACACGTGTGTTACTGTGCAGGCTTCATGTTTGGTTCTGTGCCTGACTCCTGCCAGGTGACACTGGTTGATTCTCTTCCCAGAGTTGGGTTTCTCATAAGTTGTCAAAGTCAACAAATTCCCTTAAGACACTAAAGACAAAGCTGTCAGGTGTGTTAATTCTTGTTTTGCCCTCTGGTCCAAATCCAAGGGTGCTGACTGCTGGCAGGGCCCACCAAGATATTAGGGAGAAAAATTTGTAACCTTCTGCAGCATCAGTGTTTACAATAAGTGGGAAAAAAAAAAAGCCATCAAACTCAGTCTGCACATAATTTGTATATTTTTGGGGAATTGCTTTTGTGTTTTGTTTGTGTCTTTTCTGTGCATTCTGGGTTTACTGTATTTTCTTTGTGTGTGTGTGTCTGGTTTTACCAGAAAAGATTTAAAACTGAAGTAGGAGCCAAATATGTGTTTCTGTTCCCACTTGAATCCAAAGAGTACATTTGTACTGGAAAGTAGGCCTGGGCTTCTCAGGCTCAGAGATTGAATATCAAAGCAATTTGGTCACAATGCATCTAACCAGGAAGCTGCCTCTTCTAGTTCCAGTTCTGTTTGCCTTTTGTAACTCATGTTTTGAAATGTGGCACACGGTGTGGGTGGTGTGGGAAATGGAAGAGGTAGCCATTGGAAGAGGCTAGGAATATGGAGTTATTTGTGAGGTAGCCTTGTACTGTAAACATAATTTACTAAATCCCTACTGTGGTTAAGGAAGTCGTGCTTGGGGGTTTTCTTAAATGACCTTGTTAATCACTCAAGATCAATATCTAATTCCTTTAAATAATAGGCAGCATTGTAAATCTGTTCTATGGGAGGGGGGGGAGGGCACAAGACCATTTCACTACTGGTTTACACAAAGCATTACATGTCCTTTTTTTCCACCAGAGTTTCATGCTGATTTGGCTTGGAAGTTAAAGTTTATAAAGGCTTCAAAATAGCTGGGATCAAGGGGCTGAGTAAAACAGCTCAACACCATTTGTTACTGGGGATGTTTCACTGCCAAAAAAAAAAAAAAAAGAAAAATTCGGAAATTTATATGTTGTTCTTGTCTTTTTCCTTTTTATTTTCTTTTTTCTTTTTTTTCTCTTTTCCTTTTTTTTTTCTTTTTGTGTATGTGTGTGTGGTTTGGGGGTTTTATTAATTTCCATGATAACACTGAGAGAGTTGCCTACAGCTAATGTGGCTGATGTCCTTTTGGTAGCTGAAACAATATCCAGGTGCCACAGCTCCAGGCTACAAGCAGTGCTGTGGTTTGAGCAGCTCTCTGCGTGCAGGTGGGGAGGGGAGGCTGTTTGTTTGGGATCCCTTTGAATTGTGGTGGCAGGAGAAGGAGGTGTCACTGCACAACAGCTCGTATCCCAGTGCGGGGTCCTCTTTGTACCTTAATGTCTCACCACACAGTGTGCAAGTGTTTGTCCAGTTAGCTTCATCTCACTGGATGTGTCTCTGAGACATTGTGGCCCTGTCTCTCATACTTCTCCCCATTTTTAGTTGTACTAATATGGTAGCAGCCATAAAAGACTGCTGGAGCTGTTGTGAGATTATAATAGAAGTATTATATTCTTCTGCTGGACAGTATTAAATAGAGCAATACATAGAGTTATCTGCTAGATTGCAGTACTAATAGTAGTGACTTAGTGATTCGTATTAATGTTATGATTTATTTTAACAATAATGATGCGGAAGTGGTTCATTATTTTGAATTAATGCACTTTAACAATAAAAGAAACCAAAATGGAAGCCAATGCAGAGAACTAAGTGCATTATTTAAAGGTGCAGTATATAATTATCATTTTCTTGAAGCACATATTTATTAAGAATTAACTTATTATTTAAAATATTCTAAAGTTTTGTTTAAAGACATTCCCACTAAGTCATCTCTTTGGGGGGATGTAAAGCACAGCTCCCAGATCTTCTGCATTGAGCCACTGAATTCTCTGAGTATGGTATGGCCTGACATGAGCCCCTATCCAAGGAGGGAAGAGCAGCAAGGAGACAGAAGAGCCCAGACTACTGGAAATACTCACATTTGCATCCAGCAAAGCCAAGCCCTGGGCACCTGTGAACTGCAGGAGTCCTTGCAGGGTGCGGGGTGGCACAGGCGGTTTTGGCAGACACTTCCAGTGCCTGGCTGCCATGTGCCTTGCCCAGGGCTGGCCCCAGTGGATGCAAGTTCTCAGTGAGGTTCAGGTTAGGAGGCTTCAGGATCTGCCTGAGATAGACATCTGTCTGTCCCACAGCTGCTGTTCCATCTTGCTGGCTTGCTTCTCCAGCTCTGGCTTTTGCAGGGAGGTGGTTTGCATGCTCCAGGCAGGGCAGGGTGGCCCAGCATGAGGGTGCCTGCAGTACTGCCAGGCTTTTCTCACGCAGCAGCTCCATGGCTCAGTTGCTGCTCTATCCCATCTCAGAGGCTTCACGCCCTCCTGAGGAGAGGCCAGACCCTGTAGATGGGCTGCAGAGACACACTCGTGGCCTCCCTCTGCCCTCATCTGTACCAGCAAAAAGGATGGGGTGCAGATGGCCTACTTGGTGCCAGAAATTATTGTTGGCCACCACTTGGCATGCTGGCTTCCACCCTGGTGGAAAAGCTTCCATTTGGGCTTCCCTTCACTTGGTAGTTGTTTTGGCTGCTTGTGTTTAAAAGGGCACTGTTAAAACAAATACTCCCAATGCAGTTTTTCCCACTCCCGTCTTACCATTGTCATAGCATCTCTCACTGAGGTGTTCTCTCTTTTTTTGATGCTTTCAACTGAGAGATATCAGGAAAATAATTATTTTTTCCACCAGCGAGCAGCTAGTTTTGGTCAGTTCTACTGATACCCAAAATAGCAAGCCCTTCACTCTTAGCTGTGAAACAGAGGGAAAGGCCATAAGCTACATCAGAAAAGCTGACTGCAGGGCAGGAAAACCTGGCAGAGTACTCAGAGGACAGTGTAGTGCTAGAAGTTTTAGCTCTTTTCTAAAAATGTTAATGTCGCCTTTTATTTACTAAATTTGTCAGAACTGACACTGGATCAAGAGCAATATTTAAGTGTAATGTACACCTCAGTGAACACTCAATGCAGAAATCAATAGTACTGTTTCAATTTCTCTTTCTGGTTTATTCCTGAACCAGATTGTTAAGAGGAAGAGTCTGCAGGGCTTGAGCAAAGCCATTTGCAGCTGAAGGGGGCCCTCCTCTGGGGGGAGAGGCAGCTGCTCGTGCTGTCTTGCTCTCACCCACTCTCTGTATTTTCCAAAAAGCTTTGAATTTGGACCAGCAGAAATTCCAAACTCCAATGCCAGAGAACAAAATTAAAGAATGTGAAAATTGTGTCTTGCTGTATACTGCAACTTTAATAATAATGAGCACTTCTGAGTTCGTTATTGAGGTTTATATAATGCCTGAAAAGTTTATTTGCTGGTTTCCCTTGTCTCCCCTTTCAAAACACTTTCTCATAACAGCAAGAGTCATGCATTTTGTTAGGAGTCCTTCCTCATAGGAGGCAATTCCATTCATTGTTTTAGCTGTCACCCATGCAATGGACTGTAGTCCTATGTACCAGTCCTTTGCAAGCCACACCATTCAAGATAAAAGAGATGATGGGCACATGTTGGGGTACTTAACTGATGTGTCAACAGGAAGTTTTTAAATCGATGCATTCAATAGTAGCAAATACACAATAAGGAAAGATTGGAATTGTCTCACAGCTAGACTCTTCAAAATAGAAATTCACATCTGCATGGGTATAGCTAAAAATGCATTTGTCCCTTGTGGATGTGTACCCCAAAGATTCCTTCCATTATGATGCTATAAAGTTTGACGAAGGCATTATATAATTGTTTTCATCACTTTCAGATCTTAATGAATCATATTTTATTGTAATATATATTCATTGCTTTCCTCAGTTAAAAAGAAAGTTACTGCTTTTATCTTATATGAAAAACAAGGGAATTTGATAAAGCATTCATTATTTTCATATTACTAGTATTAACAGAATAGAACTAGTACTATTTAATTTTAGATCTTCATAGCTAGCTTGTTAATAACTCATATTTTCCTGTGTTGTATCCTACTATTTTTTCTATTTTTTCCCAAATATTCTGCATTCTTGAGAAAAAGCAAATCCAATGAGTGGATAAGTGCAATATTCATAAAATAAACAGGCCCCTCATCCAGGACTTGGAGTGGAACGTGCAGTGTGAAATGTTTGCAATTCTCTATTCATGCACTCTTAGGGAAGGGGAAATGCAGGGGAGGGGGCAACTGGATGAAAACAGGACCCTTGGGTAGGTAGAGACTGACAGCTGGGGTGGCTTGGGTTGGGAATGGCTGCTTTCCAAAAACAGGTATCACCTGTTAGTGGAAGTATAAGGATTATGCAGCATGTTGCCAGGATTATGTATAGAATGTGCATTAACATCCTTGTCAATACAGGACTTCTGAGCTGTGCTTGAAACACTCTGTATGTCATCCATGCATGATTCTGTCTTTGGTTTGTCTCTGCTGGTTATGTCCTCTGTTGCACTTCAGATTTGGTGGTAGCTTCAGAAGGGAAAATAATTCTGCTGGTGCAGTCCCAAGTTTGGCTACTGCATTGTTACTTGTATTTATTGCAAGAGCTATGGGAATATTTTTACAGGTCCTTACTTTTCTTTCCTTATTGTTAACCTAAGAAGAAAAAGTCTCCTTTTTATCTGGGTTAATTCTCACCTGCAGAATGTCACAGATGTTTTGGATATTGATTTTATATTTCTTGGCTTGCAAAGGTGGATCTCTCAGGTCCTAAATAAAGTTGGGCAGAAACATTGCTCTTCAAAAGAAGTATTGTCTTAAATTCTATTTGAATGGAAGGAGAACTTCCATCTGTCAAAAATAATGTGACTTTACAGGTAGCAGCAAAATCTACTACCTTTGAAAAACTGGACTATTTTTGTAAGGTGCAAGAGAAATGTGAAAGCCAGAGCACTTGACTCTCTGAGCTCTGGAAAGTACATCTCCTGTGGTTCTAGTTCATTACTCTGGAGAGGAGATGTACCTCAGTTTTCTGCTTTATTTTTGTCCTGCTGTTCTTAAGTTTGTCAAAAAGCCTTAATATTACCAGAGACCTTTGCATTCAAACAGAAAAACTGAATTCTGCAGCTGTACTGAAATAGTATCAAACGTGATCTTGGAAAACCTCTAAGACTTTACCAATTAGGAATCTGGTTTTGAGGAGCCAACTTAATTCTTTCACATGCTCTTGTCAAACTGGCAAGAAGCCCACGAGCATCAGTAGAGTTACACTGACAGAAGACCCTTGTGGGTGCTCAGCATGGACCGTTCTCAGCAAAAGCAAGCTCTGTGCACTCTGTTCCTACACCTCCAGAGGGTGCACAGGACTGCTTAGCCTCGGTGCTGCTCTGCCATGATCCACTGTGCTGCAAATCTTGCAGCTCTTTAAAACCAGCTGGAGCTTTGCTGCTATTTGCTGGTGCTTTTCCGCCACCAGCAGCTCCTTCTCTGTCAGCTTCAGATGCTGTTTAGCCACGTAGTGAAGTGCTGTGTAGCAGTGCAGTGTTTGATAGCTGCCAGCAGTACCAGTATGATGGTCTGAGAGCATATGTTTGTCTAAGTTATTTTGTTTTCATTTGCTTTTTGTTGCTTGCTAGAAGCAGGGACCAGCACTGCGTTGATGCATGGGGAATGTGTCCGCACACTTGAACTGTTTGATGGCTCTGCTAACGCTGCCCAGTGCTTGTGTTGCTCTTTCTCTCCCTCTCTGCTGCTCAGTGGTCGTGTCTGTTGTGTGTGTCTGTAATTTTCAAATAAGTACTGTACGTAAGGCCGGATCCAGAAGCCCCCAGTCAGCTGACTTTGGGTTGGGATGTAGGTTGCTGTTGCTGCTTTTCCTCCTCCATCTTAGACCCAATTTGGAGCAAAGCACAGGTGTCTGTAAGAAGTCACCCATAACTCTACTTTGGGGTGTCAGTTTTGCAGGGTGTGCCAAGGGTGGAAGGAGGAGCTCTTTTCTCTTGGGTGCCCTTGCATCAGGGCCGGGACTCGGCAGCAATTCCTGGAGCGGAAGCTGTGCTGCACTGCGTGCGGGCACGGCCGGCATAGTCAGAACAAATTAGTTTCCCCCATTTTGTATTGTCAGGGCTGGGCTGGTCCCATCAACTGTGTTCTTCATTTGTTCTTGCATCAAGGTAGTGTTGATTTTTAGTTGGAGAGTGCAATTTTTTTTTTTTTTTGTGTTTGGTTTTTTTTTATAAATAAATTTGGTTTAAAGCTTCACACTGGCGTTTTACAGACCTGTTCTTGTCAGCATAAGCCACTACTGTCCTGAGTTGAGACTCCTGTTTGTTACTGAATTAAAATTATGGGAATTATGTTGATCATTTGGAAAGAAATTAGAAAAGAAATTAGAAGTAACTATATTGGCAGGGGGAGAGATAGATAAAATATGAGGAAAAAGATGTTTCTAATAAG
Source organism: Urocynchramus pylzowi (assembly GCA_013397555.1). Lineage (NCBI taxonomy): Eukaryota > Metazoa > Chordata > Aves > Passeriformes > Fringillidae > Urocynchramus > Urocynchramus pylzowi. Next base: position 1,540,819 of record VZRH01003646.1, read on the forward strand.
GCCATGAATTATTTGGTCTGACACTGCAGGTGCTTTCTCTGTACAGATGGTTTAAATATATCACTGCTCTGTGACAGGATTTTTTGTTATTGAGAAAAGTTGGTTTTTTTCAGTCCCTAATATACTATGATAATCTGTGTCCTGAAGCCACCGACCCACCAAAAGAAGACAAACAGAGGTTATATGCTTGTTGTAGTTGAGGCAGTTTGTGTGTCTGGGAGTTTGCATACAACGAGGTTCAGCTGGTGGAGTGGGCAAGCATGGCTGTTCTAGACCTGTCCATGTTGGCAGGAGCAACCTGGTGCTAGTAGTGCTTCAGGAAAAATGTTGGCTTTAGTGACCTTTCCCTGATGCTCAGGGTTATTTGGTTACAATGGTACCTGTCTTGGTCCCTGTTTGGTGGAGGAGAAAAACAGGTGGAAGGGAGACTCACTTGGCACTGTAAGAAATTTTTTAAAATATAACATTTAATATTTAGGTAAATATTTCAGGCTTCTCCAGATTTTTCCCATCAAAGCTGTTATTGACTCTATATTTGATGACTGGAAGGTAAGCAACGTGGCAGCATTCTCTGTACAAACAGTTCTTTTGTGGTTGGAGAGCTTGTTCTTGAACTCCTTCTGGGTCACCAGGGAAGTAGTAATAAATAAACAAAATCCCATCATCATCCTTGGGTGATAACTAGAGGTGCATTGAATTCTGTCCTGACTCTGGGTCCTCCAGAACACATTAATTCGGTTTGTTTCTGTCCCCTTGAAGCAGGACAGAAAAGAATAGTGCAGTCACTGGAGCTTAGCCTGTAGCAATTAGTAAAGTGGAACAAATAAAAGAAAAGAAAAATAAACCTTTTTAAAAATGAAGTATTTCAGTGAATAGCTGACTTAACTGCTTCCTGTCTTGGACTTTCAGGGAAGGAGGAGGTTAGTTCTGTTTCCATTTGCTAGGAGGAATTTTTCTGTGCCATGCTGAACAGGCTTGCTGAAAAGTCTTGCTCATTACTTGTGATGAGCTCAAACCTGGAATATTGCAAAAGCAAAGCATTTGTAGCATTACAATGACTTTTTTGTACTGAGGGTCTGAAGTGAGTGTTGTGGGGTCAGTAGTGTACAAAGTGCATTTCTGCTGTCTGGCTGACTTGCACATGATGACATCAGTGCTGTTCCTTTAGTGCAGATTTAATTGCAGACAGCAATGTTTATTACTCTGCTAGCAGTGTTTAGGGAGAATTGTGTAGATGAGCCTCCTCATTTAAGGCTCAATATCAAATGTCATGTCAAGAAAAGTCCTGCCAGCAGCTCGATTGATTGCTGCTTAGGCTGAAATTCAGATGCAGGAAACTGCAGGTGGGTGTTGAAAGATGCTCAGATGGCTGTGTACAACTGCAGCTGTTTCCAGAGCTGTTAATCAGCCCAGATTATCTCTGCAAACTGTGGGTAATGAATTACTGGGAGCCTAAACCTGTTGGTGAAGTAAGGCTGAAATTTGTTTGAGCTATTGTGCTCCTCTGTGTTAGCAGAGCAATGGCACATGTCTCTGCTGGAAGCTCCTAAAGGATTTGCTGTCCCAAAGTTTTAGTTGACCAAAAAGAAAAAAAAAGATATGGATCTAGGCCTGGTCTAAGTGAAGTTTTGCAGTGGGTTTCTTGGGTGGTTGATGTTCTTCATGTGACCTTGAAAACTAGATGCTGTTGTCATTTCTGTGTTGGTGTAGAGCTCCATTTTTTAGTGGTTAGGTGGTGGGAATGTACCTGGTGGGAGCTTGGGATCTTGGGAGAGTATGTCGGTGACGAGAGCTAGAGAAATGTGTGGCTGGTCTTAGTGTGTGTGAGGTCAAGTTGGTGACACTTTTTTGTCTTTTGTTTGTTTTGTTTTTAATATGGGAACCAATTTGTCTGTTCTGCTTTGGAAAAGGTCTAGAAGTTGGTGTGGTTTCTGTTGCAGTAAATACGAGAAGGAGTTAGCTGAGAGCTTTTTTTGTTTGTTTGTTTTTGGGTTTTTTTTTTTTTTAAGAGAGTTTATGGGCAGGAGACCATTTAGTTTGTTTTGGGTTGCAAGTTAAGCAAAGAGAGGAAGAAAATGAGTCTGGGGAAATCCTTTTTTGTGGTAACAGCTTTGGACCATATTTTGTTGTGGCCTCTGATCCAGCTCCACTGAAGGCAGTGGAATGAATATTGTTGCTCATGTAGATGTTAAAGCTTTTGGTCATGAATTAATTGTTAGAGAGGTGACAGGTATCTTGACATTCACAGCATGTCATAACAAATGTGAGCTAGAGACAGAAATAATAACTGTAGCTTCAAACATTGTTCAGTTTTTGTTTAATGAAATTGAGATGCTGACCAGTTGGATAAAACTGTTTGTACAATGAACAACTCCTGCAAGGGTCCAGATGTGCTTGAGTCTGTGAGAGGTTTTCCTAGGACAGGCAATCATATGCATGATTTAAAAAACGTGGCTTTCTCAGTTATCCCAGTAAAACTGAGATCTGGGAAAGTGATACTTTCTGCACTTAACAGTATATTTTGCCATTGATGACAAGAGTTACTGTTAATGAGGGATTAGGTGCCCCAGTCTGTCTGAACTGGCACAAACCAGATCTTTTTGTGACCAGTCTCTCAATCTGTGTGTAAACATTTGTAAAGACTGGTTGCAGATTACAGTCTAGTTAACAAAATGAGCAACTTTTCTGTGGGCCAACACAAGAGATGTATTAGCAGTGAGGAAAACACAGGTCTCCTTTTTGCCAAATGACTCTCTAGAAATTTCCATCAGGCTTCAGCACAAATCAGCTGGGACCTCTGAGGATTTAGCTGATACATACGGTACTGGGGGCCTGTTTCTGTGACTGGGATAACAGAACTGTGGCTTTATCCCAGCAAGAATTGATGAAATCATCATAGTACAATGTTTTCATTTGCTCTGGATATGACAGTGGGGGGAGGAATGAACTGTGAAAAGCGTAAGATCCCCCTTAATCCAGATTTGCAGACTTTACTTGACTGCAGTGCCCAGTCCAGAACTATTTCAGAGCTGTCCTCATGGCTGTGCCCTGTGTGGGACAGGGAATGCACTCAGAGGGGCTGCCCTCCTCTCTGTGCCATGACCAACTGCTTGCTCAGAGAACTGCAAAACAGTGTAAAGTAATTGAGATTTGGGATTTTTCCCTAGAGCAGCATGTTCTAAAGCAGTGAAGTAAAAACAAGTGCTTGTTTGGGAAATTTTAATCATGTCTCTGTAGAGGTGGAAACTCGGTATGGGTCTCTCAACAGAGAATAAGAAACACCATCTGTCTTGGGCAATTGTACATGTAAAGATGCAGAACAGAGACTTCAGATTACTGTGCCTAAAAGCAGATCTCAGCATTTCTCTATAGGCATTTGTTAGAGCTGTTGGTATTTTTGGAACCGAATAGCATTTAATAATGGTTAATCAGAACTGCTCAAAAATTCCTGCAGGAAAGGAAAAGACAATTTGAGTTCTGGACACTTATAGGAGAGGGAGTTGTAAGAAACATAAAATATGGCCAGGTGCTTTATGAACCTGATTTTTCTTCTAGGATTATCACAGGTCCTTGTGACTGTGTCCTGGCATACACTAGTGCTGGTCAGTGACACCTCTTTGCAAAAATTCAGAACCATGTGTCTGATGGGCATGTGTGTATTGGGAAAGATGAGCCTATAAAGGCCTTGGAGTGAATTACAACTGATAGAAGAAATCCTAAAAGAATTTCCAGATATGCTGAAATAGTTTGCATTGAGGCAACTTCAGCTCCATCCAGGCATCTGCCATCACCCACCCTGGCAGCTCACAGGTGGTGGGGGGTGGCAGATGTTAGTGGAAAGGGAAGTTCAGGATGCCTGCTGTCACTGCTCTTCTGCTCCTCAGCCAGGCTTGAAGTCAGAGCTCTGCTGAGCCAAAGCAGGACCAGCCCCGTGGCACAGTGTTTGTCATGTCCCACAGGGCTCTGCCAAGCACTCTGAGTGATCTTTGCTGAGCTGAGTGCTGCTGCCCAGCTCCCCTCTCCCTGTGTGCAGGACCCTGGCAGGTTGTGAGGGACTGCCAGAATTTGAGAAGTGTTTTCTCAGAGATACTACAAGTTCTTGCAATATGAACCTCTAATGTTTTCAAAGACTCAGGCAGAAAGGACTTGCTAAACAAACTGTACCTGTCATCTCCCAGTTCATTGATTGCTTGGACCAAAGGTGGTGCTAAATCTGATCTTTGTCTGTAATATTTATATTTTGTTGGACTTTTTTTTTAAGTGTTTGATTAAACAGATGCAGTGTCCTTCTTACATGAGAAATTTAGTCCCAGCTTGGGACATGGCAAAACTTCCTGGACCTTCAGGGCCCAGGATTGTTGCCTGTTACCATTTGAGCAGGCTTGCAGTGTTTGGGGGGCGGTGGGAAAAGGGTACTCTATCTTCAAATGCTTGCAGACTGTAAGAATTGACTTGTGATTTGTTTGTTTGTTCGTTGGTATTTTGTTTACAATGCCTCTTATGCCCTAAGGAAAAATAAATTTTTGACCTTTTTAATTGTGATCCAGTTGGTTTGTTTTGTTGGGGTTTTTCTTCTAATGTTTTCAGTACTGTTTTGATTCCACTTGAATTCCACCGAATATATCTTTCCCAGAATAACTTGTAATTTGTGTGTTCATGCAATTGCAAATTTCATCTTAGGCTAAATGGATACAGGACCTTGTCTTGTTCCCTGGCTGAAGTTGTTACTGTTATGCTGGTTTTGTATTTTTTCTATTCCACGAAGTTTATGGAAAAGTCACCTGAGCCCTCAAACATGAAGACCTTTAGTCTGTGTTGAGCAAGTTCTTAAGGTTTACAGTACTCAAGGAAAGATGTTTTTTGGAGAAGGATATAAGGATATATCTTCAAAATAAGAAGAAAAGCATATACAAAAGTGGTCCTTTGGTTTTGTGATTAGAGTTGCTCTGCACCGTGGGATGAGCCCTGTGTGTAGTCTGCAGAGCAGGTGGTGCTTGAACATGGGATACTAAGGTCTGATCCTGCAAGGTTTCTTGGCACTGCTGACTCCTCTTACCTGTCTTTGAAGGTTGGAGGCCCAAATAGCTCAACAAGTAGGTCATTGCTGTGCAAAGCAGCAGATGGGTAAAATTGAAGTTTCTGCTCATGTATCCCCTCTCCTTATGCAGGGACATCTCTTGGGGATGCCAAAGGCAGTGGATTAGGGGATGTCTTGGCTGAGGAGGTTATAACAAGGGATGTAATATAGAGGGTTAACAAAGTTGTTTATTAGCTCTTCAGTTCCCAGCCTGACTGTAGATGTTGCTCTGTGCTGGCATGCAGGTGAATGGTGCCCAGGGAGTCCTGTTGGGGCACCCCAGCTCTCCGAAGGATGCCAGGAATTCAGTCTGCTGCAGCACACAGTCCTGGGCACAAACGTAGTGGCAAGTGTGACTGGAAACTGTGCCCCCTCTTCCCTTTGTCCTGAGTGAGCCAACCAGCTTGAAAGGGTTTTTTGGGCTGATCACTATTTACTAATGTATCCCCTAGTACACTGTAATTCACTGTTAATTGCTCACCTCTTGCCCGTTTTGCTCGGAGAACCACTACCAGAATTGTGCTGCACTCAAGACTGAATTTTCCTGATGCTACTTTAGTGTATTTGCAGTGTTTGTTAAAATCGATCTCGGGAGGAGCGGCGGCTGAGCTCCGGGCTGGGCACCGGGCACCAGGTGGCGATGCCGGACCAGCGCTGCAGATCCTGGACCACTTTCGGAGCATCCTCCCTCTCGTCTTCCTCCGCCTCCTTCTCGCCCGCCGCCGCCTGTGCCGCAGCCGGGACACCCCGGGAATTGCCCTGCCTGGAGCAGCGGGAGGGCCGCGGTGCTGGGGTACCCTCGCTGGGGAAGGTCAGTTCTGCACCACAGCTGGTCTTGGAGGAGAATAGTTTGGGAGCAATGGCGAAATTACAGCTCTGGTTTGGATGGGGTGAGGGAGGGCAGGGTGACTCCAGCGAGGCTCAGCAGATGGGGATGCAAAGCTCACCGGGGCTGTTGCACTGGCTGAGGCTGGCAGAGGGGAAACCTGGTGGATGTGCCATGGTCCCTCTTGCTGGTGCCAAGGAAGGAGGAGATCTGAGTTTGGCCCAGAGCTTTAGCACTTCACACGTCCTAATCTGTGGCAGTGCTTGGGCTCAGCAAGTCAGTGCCACCAGTTGTAGGGCGTTCTGTGTTGTGCAACCCTGTCCCTTGCTCCTGAGGGAATGAGGAGACTTTCCAGACCCACTAGAGGTCCTCCTGTCCTGGGGAAAGCTGGAGCTGGAACAGTTCTTGGAGGGCAGCACGCAGCTGTGCAGACTTGCTTGTCCCTGGGATCTCCTCAGGCTGGTGCTGGAGAAAGCTGGGTTGGAGAAGTGGTTTCCAGGCTTTGCCCAGCCTGGAATGTTTCAGGCTACTGAGGGACTGTTAGATAGAATGGCTTCAGCTGGAGAGGCTGAGGATGCCACTCCTGGGATGTCCCAGGCCCTTGGCAGATGGAGCACCCCCACTGAGGGAGAAGATGCCACCTCAAATATGTCCTGTGACAAGAGCATGATCCAGACAGTCTCATCTACTGAATAATTAAACAAAAAGATGAGGAGAAAAATCTCACATTTGTTGTATTGTAGGTGTGCTCCTGAGCAGATACCTGCAGAGAGGATTGGGTTTTGAGGGAACTGGCATAACCTCTGGAGAATCCAAATTCCCTCTGGGTCCTTGTGTCCCTTGCTGCATCCTCAGGAAGCATCTGCATCTTACCTCAGCATCTCGCTAGGCCACACCACAGATTGTCAGGGGGCCTTTTCAGCATGTTGCCCAGTTCAGGGCTGGGATGTTACTGCTCTGCCTCATCTTCAGCCACCCTGCCTGCCCCCTCCTAGGCTGGGCAGCGTGTCCTGGCTTTCCTCACAGCACAAGTTCTTTCTTGTGCTGGTGGAGGGCGCTTTTTTGTGGTTACAGAAGAGACTGTAAACAAGGCAGTGAGAGTAAAGAAGCTGTGACTTCTCTCTAGGGAGGGCATGAAGAGGCTCAGGAGTGTGGGGCCTAAGCTTTCAGGAATGATGTTAGCCCTTGCTTTTACTTCTGTGCTTTCCTTTATTCCTTACGTGTGTGTGGTGTCCGCCAAGGGGATATTGATATCCACCTCCCAATGCCCTCCCATCCTCAAGAATTAAAGGAAAGCCTGAGATCTCTCAACCCAGCTCCCCCTAAGCAAGAGGCTCTCATGCCAGCCTTGCTTTTACCTCAGCCTCTCACTGTGCTGGCCATTGTGTTTTGCTGCTTTTATGAAGTAGGAAATACTCAGCCACCCATGCTGCTGCAGGATATCTAAATTAACTTTATTCACGATCACAGTTATCCAATTATTCACAATGAGTTTTTCTTGTCTTTAAACAGAACACAAAACATCTTAAAGTAAAGCAATGAAATGCAAATGACACAACACAGAGGTACATGGGAACCTACACCAGTCAAACAAAACAAAAGATTAGGATTTTTGTTATTTTTACTGGTTTTGCTGGTTTTTTTTCCTCCCTGGAGAGAGCCTTTTTCTCTTCCCTGCTTACAACTGGAGGCCAGCCTATGCAGGGGTAGGACTGAACCCCAATTTTTTGAACTCAGATGCTGGGGGAGCTTTCAGCTTCTCCTAACTCCTAGAATTTGGTCCACAGTAAAACAAACACAGTTAATATATTAAACACTCTCGATTCAAAAGGTGAAAAGGGAATTTACACCACTGCACTGGTACCCATGGATGGAATTTCTTGAAAAATAAAATTTACCCCTTGGATTTCCCTGCATGGAGTGGGACTGGTCCCACTGGTGTGGTGAAGGCTCGGGAGGCTGCTTATTGCACGTTTCCCCACATCCACTATTTCATCAACACCTTCTTTCCCCTTGGGTTCCTCCTTTTTGAAATCTTTGCATTGGAGTTTGTGTAACTACTGAAAAAGCTCCCTGTGTGTGCTGCTCACAGTTGGAGCTGGCTGTGTGCCTGAGGACCAGCCATGCTCCTTGCAGGGCTGCTCTGACCTCCCCCAGGTTGTGCCAACCACCCTCCTCCTGCCCTCAGTGAGGGCATCTGGGAATGGGAGCCATGAGCTCTGGAGCTTTTGACAGCTGGCCTGGGGGACAGGGCTGGGTTTGGGTTGTACATCAGAGGTATGCCAGGAAATAGCATAACTCCCTGTCACCCAGAGTATCAGCATTCAAGTTAGTGCTGCCTGTGGGGAGCTGCAGGCCCTGGGTAGGCTGCAGTGATGGTGGCACCTTCAGAGAAAGGCTCTACAAGGTGCTCCCCTGTGAGTAGTCTCTTTTTGCATCTCCTTGAGAGACAGAGCAAAGATGTGTTTTCCAGATGTTTCTAGGATCAGCCTCTGCCAGTGTGGGTGGTGAAAACCCACCTGCTGCTGGGGGCTGGGGGGGGACATGATGTCCCCTGCAGCAAGTGCATGTGTGCATTAAATACTGTTATCCCTACACCACACTGTTCCCCCCATCCCATCAATGGACAAATGCTCGGGTGCAAGGACAAGCTCAGCAGGAAGAGTGTGACTCCACGGCCTTCCCTGGTTTGGCCAGGTGGGTGATATGGTGGGGGCAAACTCCACTGCCATGGCACCCTAACCCTGACCCTCCCTCAGGACCCAGACACAGTCCCTCCCTCCCCTGCAGCCCGGGAAGGCAGTGGGATGGGTTGGGAAGGGAGGCAGAGAGCTCTTCCTGCTGCCAAGCCACACAGCCAGACCCAAGGTCCCACCTGTGGCCATGGCACAGCAGCAGTTGTTGGCATGGGAACCATGGGGGCCACCACTGTCCTTGCTGGGCACAGCCGTGTTCCTGACTCAGGCAGGAGAGAAGGAGATTTGTTTAAATAAACCAAAGCAAACCAAACCACCCAAATTATTTTCTCTCATTCCTTACTTCCTAGCACGTCAGGACAGCCATGTCCTGCTGCTGTGGCTGTGAAGAGCTGAGTACCACCTGGCTGGTTTTGTCTTAAAGCACAGTGATAAAGTTGCCAGTAAAGGTAACCCACAGACGTGTGGGTTTATACATTCTTCCCCGGTGAGGCTGGGGTTTTTCCTCACAAGTGCTGTCTGGATGGTAGGGGGAGAAAGGTGAGGGAGTTATGTCTCCCTCTCCCACAGGCCCATGGGAGAAGAGATGCTGCTGAATCCCTTGTGCTGCGTGGAGAGCACACGCTGGGGGTGGTGGTGGGCTTTGGGAGCCGCTCCTCGTGCGACGGGCTGGTGACAGGAGGGGGCTGACGCTGCTGGGAGGGAGCAGAGCTGTTGCCAGTGTTTGTTGCCAAAACCACCATGAAAGCCTCTGTCACAGAATGGTAATGGAGGAGTTGGGGACAGCCCTCAAGGGGCTGCCATGGGTCTGGCTCTTCTGTCTGCAGATATGGGGTGGGTGTTGCTTCACAAATCTTGGGTTCTTTCCTGCACTGGCCCCAGCCTCTCTGCTGTGAGTGTGCTCACTGCACCTCCCTTGCTGGGTCAATGCTTGCCTTGCTCCAGCCTTTCTAAGGAGCCTCCTCTGGTCAGGCTGGTTGTACACAGAAACACGCTGCTCATTTCTTCTCTTCTGCTAAGCTGTCTCTGCTTGTGGGGTGCCTCTGGAAGGAGATGTGTAGCACTGAACCTTTTACCACTTGCTGTCTATGCTAAAGAGTGGAGACTCCCCTCTGCTGTGCATGGTGTAGAAAGGGATGATTGCACCAGCTGGCATTTTTTGAGATAAAGTTTAAAATCCACAAGGGAGAGTAATCCATCGCAACTTCCCTGACGCTGGAGTTCAGCCCCAGGGCTTACTTGGGGGGTAGAAGAGCAGCATCTAAGCTTGTCTCATCTGTTGTCCATGGAAGAGGAGGTCAGGGTGGTGGTGGGTGATGGGCTTTGAATCTTCTGGGTGATGAATGAAGACCAAGGCCTGTGTTGTTTCACAGCCTTCTCCTCACACGCCCATCCCCACCACGGCATCTGCTGCTGCTCTAAGTGCTGCGGTATGTTTTGATGATATCTTTGATGGCCCGTCTGCAAATGGGGCAGCAGGCATTGGCCATCTTCTTGAGCTTCAGCCCACAGGAATAGCAGAGACACATGTGTCCACAGGAGTAAATGACTGTGTCTACCATGTTCTCATAGCAGATGGTGCATTCATCTACCCAGGGCCCTGAGATGGACGGGGAGATGGGTGACTCAGGCAAGCTGCTTGGAGAGTTGGGAGCTGTGCCTGCAACACAAAAAAAACATGGTCACTCCTCTTGCTGACATCCCAAGTAATTTCTGCCCTGCAGCCACAGAGGGAAGAACCATGCCCCAGCAGAAATGCATGCTCCATGGAGCAAGGTTCCTTCTCGTGACCTGCTGTCCTACTCACCGAGTCCTGGGTCACATGCCAAGGCTCAAGGCAGCAGAAAGGCAACATCTGCTGGGGTCTGCTGCCCACGAGGAGCAAGCCAAGAGATAGCTGTTCCCATACAACAAGGATTTGGTAAGTTACATATCCCACCATCAATGCCTTGGGATCATGCAGGTGTCTGGAGTTTTAAAAGTGCTGCAGAACAGCCCACACTTTTTTACTGCATGTAAATAAATATCACTGCATTTATCTAAATATCACTGCACTTCATTGGCACGTTAAAAATAGCAATACTGTGTTCTCCTGAAGGTGTGTGGAGGGAGAAAGGGGAGGTGCAGGCAGACCTTTAGCTCCAGTCCAAGCTAGCATGAGACATGTCAGTGCCACACAGCTCTCCAGAAGGAGCTCTGCGTCACAGGGCCACGCATGCAGCAGAAAATCCACTGCTTCCCTTGGGACCTTTCATGATGAAAAGGGTGAGAGAAATATTGCTGTCTAGGCATCCAAGCAGCTTCCACATAAAACAGACTGAAAATAGCCCTTGCAGAGGCTCTCCCTTCCTCCCCAGGGGAGCTGATGGGATAATAACAATCTGTTGATTATTGTGGTTTTAGAGCCCTTCTGGGAGACGAGTGTGAGACTGTGAAGGGAGGCAAAGCAAAGGCAGCAGGGGATCCCAGCATTCTTACCACTGATAGAGCTGCAGAGGGGGCCAGAGCCACACGTAGACAATAAGGGGCCAGAGACACCACTGCAGAGGACAGTGGGGGAATTGGGTGTCGATGTGGGCGAGCTCGGTGTCGACAATCCCAGCCGCTCTGCTAATATGGTGGAACCTGCGCCGTGAGAGAAGAAACCTGTGGTTACTTTTAAAACTTGAGGCTGACAAGGCACTGGGGGTACGTGGCAGGGGTTGCAGCTCTCAGTGCTGGTCAGGATTGGTCTCATCTGCACGAAATCTCGGGAGGAGATAAAAGAATCCTCATATGCTTTTTTTTTAATGCTAGCAGCTGGTCCTGAAGAGACATCAAACTCCCACAACCCCTGCAATTGGCTGGAGCTCCCTCAGCTACCATAACCCTTTGTTTCTGCCCCCAAACGTGTCTCAAATCATTTAGTGCAGTTACTTTCCATGTGGTTTCATGGTCATATGTGCCCCACTACTAGAGCCAGCCACAGGCTTGTAGCAGTAGAGGACACAGACTGTGGAAGGGTGGGCTGGACTCCAGCACAAGAACATCACTTTGTCAAAAGTGCAAAACTGCACAACTCTGGGCTTCAATAAATTCATGCCAAGTCACTCAAGGACTTTCCAGAAACAAACACAAGGGTCTGGCAATCAGGGAACCTTTGCTATGCTCACTGCCCTGCCTCTTTCTTGGGTGGCTTCTGTCACAGGTAGGGATAAGTTGCCAAAATGCTTTTGGATCTAGGATGAACAAGGACACCTCTCCCTCATTCAGGAACGTTTTCTCCACTTGCGTGTCTGGATGTGATGGCTCAAGTGTGCAAAGCTTCTTCAAGTCTCTTCTAGATGTCCCCAGCTCCATTACTTCCTGCTCTCTCTGCCCACCATCAACCCCATATTAGTGTGCTCTCTGCCAGAGAAGCCACCTCTGTCCCACAGCCTGTCTGGCACCCTCCTCCAATCTCAGCCTCTTTCTTCTGTTGTTGAAACAACACATATCTTAAAGCCCCTTCCAGACAGGAAAAAAACTGGAATGCTTAAAACTCTACCTTCTGCAAAGGTTTTGTAGGGGACTTTCATTGCTGCCAATGCAGCCTGGCCTTTGCTAAGCCAGTGGTGAGACAGCAGCACACACCTGCTTGAACTAAGGGGATGTTTCCTGGTGGTAAGAACCAGCTTGCCTAAGGTTTTAAAGTTTCTAGTTCCCCAGCTGAGAAGACAACCAGGGTAACTCAAAATCAGAACTAAAATGCTCAGACTTCTTCGTGTTCCCATATAAGGAGCCGGAGGCACGGAGGGTTTGGATCCAGTGTCCTCAATGAGTTGGAGGCTACTCTCCAGAGAAAAAGCAGCACTGGGAGGTCAGGAAAACCCCACATGCCAGAAAGGTCCTTCAGTTCCTATTTGCAGAGAAGCTACTGACCAGACCTGGGAGACAGGGACTGCAAGTGCCAGCTGTGGATTGTGCAAAACAGCAAAAGCACAGATTCTCCTGCTCTTTCTAGCAGAACAAGACTGAGCAGTGAAAGTGGAACACAGGAACTGGGAAGGGGGCATGTTGGAGTCAAAAATCTGTTTTGAGGACTGTGTATGACAGAAGAAGCAATTAGCCTAAGCCATCAATCCCTCAGTTTCACCCCTCTCCAAAAAAAGGAGCACTTTGCTTCCAGGCACAACCTGAAGTTAAATTAGACTCTATAAAGGGCTTTGGAGCTCTCACACTTGAGATGCTGTAGAGAGGTACCTCCTTCATCACACAGATTGGAGCTGAGGCTGGAGTTCAGCTCAGTAAATAAGCAAAGAGAATGATGCAGCCTCTAATGGCAGCCCCTAGCAAGAGCCCTTCCCCTCCAGTCTGACAGATGACCGAAGCAGAAAACTCGCCCTGTGGTAACAGACACTGCACACAGGCCCAGCAGGGCACAGGGTTCAGCTCGCTCACTGCACACACAAATATGAACACTGAGCAGCTGAACAAGTTTTTCAAGCCTTCCCTCTCCTCCCTACGGCCTGGAGGCATTTCTTCCACTCAGCTGACATACAGCACATTGCATTTCTAACACCAACCTGGCCATTTCATTAAAGGCATTAAAATAAAGGCTGTTAGGAGTGTTTCTCTTCCTGGACTAATAGGAGAATTTGGAGGTGCCCCAAGTATCACAGCGTATGAGCTGATGCAGCATGCTGGCAGCAGGGCAAATGGCCTTTCCACAGAGCAGGGAGAGCTCAGCACTGTAGGAACCATGGTTTTCTCTGGTTGTAGCTGGTCTGAGTCCCAAAATGGCCTTACCAAGGGCCAGCAGCCACCTTGCCAATTCTTCCTCCTAATACAAAGCGCAGCTCTTGACTTTTCTCCAGCGTCAGTATAGAGCTTTGTTTAAAACAATCTGAGTTCCCTACCAGACAAGACACATTTCTCCCTTGGTGACAGAATAATCAACATAAGACATGTTACTCATGCTTTAATATATTGCTGGATGGTGTGCAGATATCATGACAAGGAGCATGGAATGAGATCATGAGCAGAGTGGAATGAGTGTGGCCAGCCTGGCTTAACTAAAACCAGATACATGTGCTCAAGGCCAAACATGCTCATTGTGTGCACAGAGTTCCCACCAAGAGCCAGCTTTCAAACCATGACTTAAAAAATGAAATAATTCTAAGAAAATCAACTTAAACATTCTTTCTTTCTCTAAAGCCCCCAGATCAATTGTCTTTGCTGCTAACTTGTCTCATGTTTGATCTCAAACACACTGGAATCACCCTTAAATAGATTTGGAATCAATTCCATTTGCTGTTTTATCTTTACAAAATACAATTATTAGCAAAGACCAATGCAGACTGATGCTTTGTCTACACTTCTGTCATTACTGTGGGAGAGGTGCAAATAAATGAACCTCTATGTCCACCACCAAAGGAGAATGTTGTTTTCAGAAGAGAGCTTTACCATGGAATGTACTGACAACATCATGCCAGGAAAGGCTGCTAGCAAGCTAAAGGTTTGTAATTCAAAATAGTCTGGAAATATGATCAGAAATAAATGGTATGGTGTTCAATGTGATCAAATGCAAAATGCAGCACTTAAGCAGAGATAATCAGCTAGCTAAATATGGGACAGGGAATTAGTCCATTTAATTTGAAATACAGACATCCTACAGAATAAGGCCTGGAAATTGCTGGAGGTCACCAAGACGATCCTAAACCAACAAAACCATCTTGTTACAAAAAGGTTGAGCCAATCCAGGGTCATGTGAGGCTGATTAAGGAGGCTGGAGACACTGTGGTGTCTTTGTCCCTGAAAATACTCAAAACACAACTGGACAAAGTCTTGTGCTACCTTGGAAGTTAGCCCTGCTTTGAGCAGGAGGTTGGATTAGGCAATTCCATGGGGTCCCTTCTGACTAAAATATTGTATGATTCTATGATTTTTATATGGCAAATTTTTTCACAGCCTGATGAATGAAGTAAAGAAACAATCCGTTCTTCATGAATGTTCTGGGTAAGACAAGAAATCATGGGTTCAGTCTCCTGAGGTGCTAAGGTTAGACATTATGTAGACAGTAAACCACTGTAAAGCAATCAGACTTCCCAGAGAGACCATGGCATCTCCATCATTAGAGCTCTTTCAGGACAGGAAGGTGAAGTAAGTAGTCTCTTGGGATCCCATGCAGCCTTTACAATTTTTATGAGAGTAGCTATCTGAATCCATAATTACCCTTTCATAAAATGCCCTGTGACCAAAACACATCAGCTGTGGCTGTCAGAGATGCTTTTGGTTCCCTGTATCTATTGTGGTGAACAGGGTGATTTCCCAGAACACTGCAATCCACTCTCCTGGGTATCTCCTGAGGTGTCCCAACCTCCAAGCATCTCTCCTAATGGCAGCTGTCTGGGGAGAGCTGTACTGCTGGAGGACTTATAATGGTAAGAAGACCAGATATAGTTAATGCTCCCTAAAAATACAGTTTGCAATTAACTCTCCCTCTCATTTTTTTATAAAAATATTATTTCTACATACATTTCTATAACAATAATGCAGAACCAGTTGTCTGCACTCCCGAATCATCCTTTTTTCCCCCTTTGAACCCACCCCACTTAAACTTTATTTTTCCTGGCTTACAGGATGCAGTCAGTGCATGTCCACTACTTTAGAACTCAGAGTTCACATAGTTTGATGATCTTCAACATTTTTATGGGCTTTCTTTACCCATAATCATCTTGACAACTATTCCAGAAGCTTAACTAAACATTGTTCCTAAAAGACAAAGTCCAGGAGCCTCCTTCCATAGTTTCTAGGTTATGCAACATAGGAACTTTCCCATATGCTGAGTTTCATGTTGAGCATATTGACAGCCCCTTCTCTTTTATAACACATTTGCTGCATGAATAGGACAGATAATAAAGATCAGTAATTATCAATAGCAATCACAGATTTTCAATGTTGCTCCATCCATCCACAGGCCCCAGAGCTTCCAGCACACAGTGAAAAGGTTAGTACAGCTGTTCAGCAGCATGTTTAAGGGAGTCCAAGCCATCTCTGCACTTCTCATACATTTCAGTCTAGTGATCACTGGGTACCTGGCTGTCATATGTCATAGTCACTTAGATGCCTTTTAAAACTCTCAACATGATTTCCTTTTGTTAGGAGACAGATTGTTTAAGCATGTCAGCTAAAATTCTTATCCTGTCTCAAAAACTGTTCAACACCCTTTCTCATATTTAACACTCTCGGTGTATCAGGGCCATTTATTTTGTTATCCAAACAGGATCCAGGTTCTTTCAAAAATCTGGCACAAATGTGGGTTCTGAGCTCATGTGAACATCTCTCTTAGGAGGTCTGTCCCATAATACATGAGCTGCTCCAGAGTGAGGGTAGCTGTGACATTACTGGGACTGGATATTGGATACCAGAGCATCCTCATTCTCTTCAGATTTTCTTGCTTCCAGCCACAGCTGCAGGAGAGCTATTCTGTCCCCCAGCCCCACTCAGGTCCTGCCCAACAGGGACTTCTGAATCCATTGTGCTAAAACAAAAGAACAAAGCACCTGTTGCTGCCTGGTTACAGGGTAGTTAAAGATCAACGATGATGTTAGGGAAGGATGTGAGCATATCCATCATTTCTGAATGCTGTAAAATACATGTATTTACACATCCATTTGTTGTGTTCCCACGGTGATGGGAACAATACTGCCCTGGCCAGAAACCAGAGCTTCCTTCCCCTTGGTTTTTGGTACACATGCTGGCAGAGCCAGCCTCTGTGCTGCAGCTCACCTCTCCCTCTCAGGTACATCAGTACCTGCTGACCCACATCAGCTGCTCAGCCATGGGCTCTTTTGCATCCAAGTATTTCCTGAAGGACTAAAAAACTGTTCTGGATAGAACAATAACACATTTTGTCCTTCACAGGCCCATGAAGACATAAGGGATTTTGCATTATGCTAAAGAAATGTCCAGAAATAGGTCAGAAAGCAGCCTGGCAGATTTGCATGCAAAACCATAAGGTCTGTGTTTGCAGATGGGCGTCAGACAACCACCGTTTAAGGAAGTAAAAGTTAGATCCAAACCACATGGAGAACAACAGTTCAGACTTTCATGAGGAACAGAAAAGGAGTGTACTTTATGGCTTTACTGGAGCCTTGCTGTCTGCTGTGTCCAGAAGGGCAGCAGGGCACCAGCACATCCATTACCCTCCTGCAGTCACAGGCACACTCCAGCTAAGCAGGGGAAACATGACAGCTCCAAATGCCACAGGCCTTTTAGATTCAGCAGCCCTCACAGCCCAAACCCAGTGTGCTCCCTGGGAGCAAAGAGCACACAGCAAACTTACAGGGTATCTGTATCATCCTGACAGGTGAAGTTCAGTGGTCACTCAGCACTTACACCCTGCAAAATCCTGAGGGCATGGGAGCCATGCAGTGAACGTCTGGCTGAGCTGAAATTAAAGAGTCATGGAGATGGAGTTCCACCTCTCAACCTAAGAAATTCTAGAGCAACAAAGCACCCAGGCACATGCTTACATCAAGAAGAGGTGAAAAAAGAAGCCTGGATTAAGTAGCTGAAGCCACAAAAAATGAGAGTTGGTGCTTTCATCTTGTTTAGGAAAAACAAATCAAGGGCATTTGGGAGACCACAGCAAAGATAGTCCTGTGAGTGAAAGGAAAATTGCTGCCTAACCCAGCACCTCCAAGCTCTGTGCTTTTCCAGGAGGCACAGGTATAAATAGGAAAGATGCATACAGGAAACAAATAGTTGAACTTTGCTTGGCCAGCACTCTGGATTTCCATGGGCACTGCTGGATGCAAAGGGACCTGACAAAGAATCAAAGAAATAATTTAGTCTGCTATGTGATTCTCACAGTAGCCAGAATAACTAACTCACACCAGTGTTAGACCAAAGAATAGGCAGATTTTATCTGTCCTCACAGACAAGGTGCAAGGCAAAGAGGCTGGTATGGAATCCCATATCCTGTATATTTACTGTAGGAAGGCAAAGGAGTTATGAGATAAAGGAAATCTATACCTCACTTTGAAAATCTCACTGCAGCCAGTAATTGTTTCTTATACTAATATGATGATAATAGTTCCTGCTCTTGTCAAGGACAATGTTCAGAGGAAAAGACATTTGGGAGGCCTGTGGCTGCTGCTGGAGGAGGTGTTTGCTTTCCCAGCCCTTACCCGGATACCAGCCCACACCCAGAGCACAGGCTGATGTCACTGACCACCTGTGGCAAGTGCAGGTTAATTATGTGTCATGTGTGATGGGATCTTCAGTGTATGGTACAAAGGTGCCATGAGCAGGTATAAACACTGACAGTGCTGGCACTGACCACAGGGAAGTCAAGCATTTGACTGCATCCACCTCTCCAGTTTTCCAAGGCCCAAGTAATAACTTGTCCTCTCTCACACAGCAGCTTCTCTTTGTGCTAACTCTCCTTTGAAACAAGAAATATAAAACAAGAGGTGAATGGAGAGCTCTGTGCAGTGCTAGAATCAAGCCCAGCAGTCAAGGATGCTGTGTTCTCTTTGCAGCTGTTTCAACTTACCATCAGTAATGTGTACTTCACTCAGAATGAAAGCAAACCATACATGATAGGAGTATTTACAATGAGGCATCAATTAATACAAGTGGATTGCCTTCCAGGGGGCACAGAATATTAACTCTCCTCCTTCCCTGGTCTCTAACACCATAAAATACCCTGTACCCTGCAGTGCATAGGAATTCCAGGCTGTTAAATGACACACATGTGGGCCCATTAGATCCCAATCAGCTTAAATTAGGCCATTTTCCATTCAAATCAAAACATGGAAGATAGAACTCTGGGGCATATCCAATTGAAAGTCTGTTAAAGGAGGAGATTCATTATGTGCATTTCTGTGCAACAATGTCTAGGCAGTTATCAGGCTTCTCTTATGCTGTGTTTAACTCAACAATTTCCATGTCACTGCAATGTACCAAGGTGGAGAAGGAACAAAATTCCAAATGGATAATGTACTGACCCCCTCAGAGATCAGAGATGAGGGGTGTGATTTGCTACTGCCAAGAACTATCTTCCCTCAAGCAGGAGAGGCTTCTAAACTCAGAGCTGGAGAACCAAGATCCTGGATGCTTCTCACTTGTGTGAGATACTTTTCTACAAACTCACCTACAGTCTGTGCTATGGGCAGTGAGCATAACAACTGCACATACCAAATATTTACATCTTTTGTGTGCTCACTGCAGTAACTGCACATGCACAGTAAGTATCTAAGTGCACCCAGAGAGGAGAAGCTTTTTGGGAGGGACAGAATCTCTGCCATTGGATGCTGGAGTCCTGTGACAGTCAAGGATCAACCACAGGATAAAAATCTTATTTACAGAGGAATGGACAAAAGCCTGAAAAGACAAGGTAAGATGGGATCATCTCCCAAGAAGTCCTACAGATTTTTAGGAGGATCAGGCCAGAGAAGTGCCACAGCAGAGACAAGAGAAAAGAGGAGAAAGCCTCCCATGGGGATACATGGGAGACAGTAGTTGCAGGAACAGTATCAGCAAGATTAAGTGAGGGATTCTGGGACACCGAGAAAAAATACTGTTTAGAAGGGAGAGGGCAGTCTCCAATGGCCTGTGAATCATTAGTGGTTGGTGGTGAGCTGGTCACTCACCTTGGGTAGAGCAACAGTCAAGGAAAACCAGACAGGGCAGTGTGATGAACATCACAGAAGGAGACAAATTCCCTCTGGTAAACCACTGCTCTCTGACATCTAAACAAGACACTGCTCTGTTCATCCATGAAGTTTCAGGTCTTTCCAGTCAGCCCCAGGAAAAGGCTGTTTCAACAAGGGCAGCACTACCAGGACTGCTAAGTTTGACCACCAATAAGAGTCACAATGGGCAGAGCTCTGAGTAAGCCTGCCTGTAACTGGGACTAGCTGCAGCTGGCAGTCCTTCAGACTGGCACCAAGGCTACTTCAGATCAAATTTCACTGCTGATTTAAAGAGCCCTTTGCCAGAAAACTGTGTCCCACAGTACTCTACTGAACTAATTTCCAATTTGGTTTGTTGCCTGCTGCTGTTGTCAGAAATCCCGAGGAACTGAGGACACAGAGCTGTTTTTCCTGCAAGTCCCATGTCAGATCTTTCTTCCTCACCTCCTCAGTTTTGAGTACATTGTCCAATTTCAAGCAAGTCTGAAAGAAGGATGCAAACCTCAGCAACAATTGATATCTAAATATTTTTCAATGGGCAGCTAAGCAGGAGCCCCAGCTCACGCCCGTGGTAAAGGAGGGGGAAGGTGTCCCATGTGCTGCGTTCATCCAGCATGGATGTGAATTCAGCCTCACCCACACCAAAGGCTGGCTCTTGGGTTGTTTTATTCATGCCTAGGACTGGCTCTTGGCCAGCATTAGGAGACATCCAGAAAGCTGCTATATTGTGCAGCTGTTCTGGTGGGGCTGGAGTGATTGAAGTGCATGGAAAGAAAGGACACAGATAAGTTGGCAACCTGGCTTCATTAGTGTGACTGTTGATGGAACATGTTATTTCATTGCTCAAAAGAAAGCTTCAGCAATATTATTGGAAAGGATGAAATTCGCAAGGGAAACCAAAACCACGAAAAAAAAGAAATTAAGGAAGTTGTTTTACTTGCTAGCAGTTCAACTCTAAGACAAAAGAAAATGAAATAATATCCCCAACCATTTGGATCCTCAAACATTAAATATATAAACTTATTGCTGTGATAGCTTCTCCAGACATGAGTCATACATTTTGAAACCTTATGGGGTCAATCAATTTAACTTCATAAATGAATTACACCACCAAAACCTGACCAAAACCAGACCATTGTATCCAGACTGGCTCATTTCAACCTTTCAGAGCTGTCAATAAAACTGTGTGTGAGCTGAAATGCTTACCAGCAAAAGCTGAGAGCAGTAAATCAAATTTAATAGGCTGGTTTTGTTGACTATACAGGAATGATATCTGAAAAAACCAACCTAAGCCTCAACTAATGAAATTCCTAAAGGATACACAAAGACTCTTTCATTTCTACATGCCTAATGATCTGGGTTTCTGTTTGGTTGTTTTTATGTGCCTAATCCCCAGAATTACTAAATTAAGACCAGCACTTAACATATAAAATATTTAGAAGGGCTTCCCTGACAAAAACAGATCTATTGCCTCCCTCAATAGCTGGTTCCCATAGTTAATTACTCTCATTTATGTTTAATTTAACTTTGTGTCCATTTCCCAGCAGCTTGAAATTTTTTATGCTATTATCTGCTACATTAAAGTGCCTTTCTCTTTCATTTATCTTTCCTCTATGTGGTCAAGTTGCCTTTTAAACTTTTCTTTGAAACAAATTGACTTTCTTCTGCCTCCCCTACAGAAGACTCTGGCCTCTCACTGCGTAATAGTGGGGCTTGGGTTTAATTTATTTTACTTTTGCTGGGATGGCATGAAGAATAATAGTGTTTCCAACCTCATCTTTATTTTCAGCTGTTTTATTTCTCTTACAGCAAATATATTGCCAGTATATGATGCCAGATTGATAAGAGGAAAACAGAAGTCAGAATTCTTTACTACTATCCAGCTAACCCCACACTGCCCTCCTCTCCTACAGAGGCCAGTGAGATCACCAGCCTGGGAAGAGATGGTCTGCCCTGATATTAGGAAATAAATGTATCATCCCCAGCACTGTGGAATAACTGCAGTCAGCAAATGTCAGCTTCTATGGCAAAGTCACAAGCAAGCAGAGACCTGAAGTTGCTCCTGGCTCTGCATTGGGACCAAATAAAAAATGTCCAGGCATGAAATACAGTATCCAGTGATCAACACCTGGAGTTATCTGATTGTCCAAGTCAAAACAAACCTTCTCTAGGTGCAAGAGTGGCTGTCCATTCTCCAAACAAAAGTGAAAAGCTGGAGAAGAAGCAAACCCAGCAACTTTAATTTCATTTTATAGTCAGCTGTAGTGCTGATGTTCCTTTGACACTGTATAATGTCACTTTGGTTAATCTCATAATGGTGTGCCCCAGAAATAGAATGACATCTGCTATTTAGGATAGGTTTGGTACAATTATGCCTTTTGCAATATTTGTGTCTCATTTCTTTCAAGGATATGTAACTTCACTTTTTCTATTTAAACTAGAAAAAGATGAGTATAAATGTCTTCTGCTGTGATTTAAAGCTCAAATTACAAAAGACAGATCTCACAAAATTACTCTTGTTTGCATTCTGAAGAGGGAGCATGTCAGTAGAAAGATGAACACTTTACATTCTTCTTGCATTTTCTAATATTATAATGACACATATTATGGCAAGCACCATAATCTGTTCCACTGCAGTGCAAACAGTGCACATCACCTCCCTAATAAAACTGCAATAGTTAGAGATGGGAGTTCATTATTTTCTTTGCCTTCTGTCAGGATACTGCTGATCCATGCAATTACTGCAGTTGCAGAGATGCAGTTGGGACAGCATCAGTGCTTTTCTCTGGGCAGTTGCACTACACTGATGTACTGATGCTGGGACTGCACTGCTCCCAGCATTGTCATAATAGAAATATAGGTATGAAAAGCTCTATTTGTATTTCAATACCTGTTAAAAACTACAGGCAGGCTCCAATTTCATAGCATTTAACTTGGAGATAGCAGCTTGCTGCCCAAGCTGATGTGGATAAAGTTGTACACTCAACAGGGTCCTACCCTTTCCTTGAGAGAGGCAAGGTCAGCAAGTCCAGCTCTTTTCACTTACATCTCACTAAGGAACAATAGCCCATTTTCAGGTTCTTTTCCAGTGACTTAGGCTAGAAACGCCTGTCATGGTCACAAACACAAGAAGTGAGGGTTTTTCCAACTCTGCACATTTCATTTCATGCATACACGTGTAGATTTGTCTAAAACATGCACTGGGCTGTACTGGTTTGGGCTGGACTTGTGATCAAGCAGGGAGGACATCTGCAGGGCATGCACAGCAGGAGGTCTGTGCTCATGTCCAGGCTCTGTCAAGTTCAGCATGAGGATGTGATTCTGTCCCTCTGGGGAGACACATCCTTGCTGCCCTGTTTCGTTTCAGAGCTCATTGCAAACAGGCTGCTTGCTCTGTGCCAAACTGCCAGAATTAGTGATCTCATAGGAAAGGAAGCACTGGTTGATGATTTAGTTTTACCAGCAGCTCAATGACCTAAGTATGTTTTCCTTCTAACATACACAGCAGCATTTAATCTCCTGCTTTACTGGGCTCTGTTTGACCTCACCTACCATTATCACAATGACATGCTAGTGGAGAGCAGAGCTAACCAGGGATTATGTACAGTACCCACATCAAATGTAATCAGGCTGAATTAGCAGGGATTGAGTCTTGGGCTCCTGGAAATAAATTGCAGTATTACATTTGTCTTCTGTGAGCCTTTAACAGCCACAAAACACTCACAGCAGAGGCCTGTGGTCAACTTCAAACAAATTATACAAGGCATTTCATACTGTGATTAAGGTGAACTGGACCCTGCAGACAGATGTGTGTGTGTTC
This sequence comes from Urocynchramus pylzowi, assembly GCA_013397555.1. Classification (NCBI taxonomy): domain Eukaryota; kingdom Metazoa; phylum Chordata; class Aves; order Passeriformes; family Fringillidae; genus Urocynchramus; species Urocynchramus pylzowi. The sequence goes on from VZRH01003646.1 coordinate 1,563,899, forward strand.
ACAATTTATCTTTAAAGAGTGTCTATAAATCCTAAAAAAAGGAGGTGTTGGTTGGCTTTTGAGTTTGATGGAGAGGGCAGGCTGTTGGGGGTTTTTTTCACTGCTAGGTATGAGGAGGATTTGAAGCAAAATGGAATATAAAGTTATATAACAGTATAAACAGAGAGGAGCATTTTTTAAATCTTCTTAATTTAGAGGTGTACCAGGAATTACATCATGTTCTCAGAATCCATCTTTTACTGTCTGACACTGATACCAGCAGAACCATGATATGGTACAAATTAGTGACTGAACACATCCTATACTTGGTCTAATACACACACACGAGAAAGTTAAATTGGATCCTGAGAAATGTTATTTCAAAGCTTTTCCCTCTGCACCTTCCAACTGTGACTTGCAGCATTTCAATGAAGTATGTCAGCTAAAAGAGCTGAAAAAACAGCAAAAATACCAAGAGGCCAGCTCTTCAGAGGTCCATCAACCTGTGTGAGCTACACTGCCTTAAAAAGAGCTGGTTCAGAAGGAAACCTTTTTCCTATTGAGATGCTCAGTGCCATGCTCAGTGAACCACTGGGTTTCCTCTCTGCTTGCTGGCTTGCTTCTCACATACAAGCCTGGGGAAAGCAAGGGCTCCCCTCTTTTGGGAGTCCACCATCCCAGATATCTAAAACACAGAAAAGGGCATCAGATCTCTTTTCTCCTGCTGGCTATGCCTTACATTAGTTCAGCCCAAAGCACTTCTCCTCTGCCCTCCTTGCTTCTCCTAGGTCAGTGATGACTCATTTGTACTTTAATGGAGGTCCCTGAGGCTTAATTCATTATCTGAAAAGATCTTTGAGACCATCACGTGAAGGGTGTTACAGAAGTGCACGGAGGTTAAGTCTTGTAACTCACACCCATGTGCTATGTGTGTGCCTTTGCATATTTTTTGCTTTTTATTAAACCAAAACGTGTACCTCATCCTAGAGCAAGGAGGGAGCCTTTCACTCCCTCTCCCATGACGTACCCAGCCTTGCTCTCGTGTGCACAAGGTTTGGAAAAAGGGGGTCCGACATACCCAGCAATCGGATTTGCATGATGGCGCCGTGTAAAACGAAGAACATCCAGAGGGGCTGGGAGCAGTCCGCGCAGACCTGCATGCCAACGCCGGCGCCGTTGTGGCTCAAGTGCAGCTCACCATCGGCGTTCACCATAAATCCCAGGATGTCTCCGCTCTGGAGGGGCACCATCACTCGGCAGATGGCCCAGAACTCCTTTCGGTCGACCAGGGATTCGGGGTTATAGGGGAGGTCACTGGGGCGCAGGCTGCTGGGGTCGCAGGACGTCACCCCGTAGGAGAGCGTCCCCGTGCGCACAGCGTTGGACTTGTTGATTTTGACGAAAATGGTTTCGTTGATCCGGAGGGGTCTGCTGGTGAACACCAAAGTCCTCTCCTCCCGGGCGTGCTCCAGGCGGGCCACCGTCTGGTCATCCAGGATTTTGACGTGGGGGCCGCGGAGGTGGTGGAAGCGGAGGTCGCTCTCCAGCTGGGACGGGAGCAGGTGGGAGTGCTGGGAGTTGAGGGAGTTCTGCGGGATGGGGCAGGCGGTGGCCGCCACGTGGAAGGTGTCCTCCTGCAGGTTGAGGTCGCACAGGCTGACCGAGAGGCGCGTGTCCTCCGTGTCCCGCCGCAGCGAGGGCCGGCGGATGGCCGTGAAGGAGCGCGGCCGCAGGCAGTCGGGAGGGATGATTTCACTGTCTGTGCCGAGAGAGAAAACAAAAAAGGGGTCGCTTTTGGAGAAAATTAAAACGTCCAGGAGCTTGAAAAAAATATGGGCTTGCTCCATATGTTTAAAAGGGAGAATCAGAGACCTGCCGCCATGAATGCATTTTCCCCTTGGAAATACGGGAGCAGAGTATCGTAAAATGTATTTGCAATCAATTGCTGTTCTTGTACTTTCCCCACCAGCAACAGCATTTCCAGCTCCTGAGCAGGCAGACTCGAAATCAATGGCAAGAATTGCCCAAGGGAGGCTCTCCCTGGAGAGGGAAAGCAGAGGATAAATATCTGAAATACACCCTCAACATACCAATCAATATCTATACCGGCTCCAAGTTTTCATGCCCTCTTTATTGTCTACAGTAATTCTCACAGACTTATGAAATAAATATCTAGCTACAATTTCTTTTTTTTTATTTTAAAGAAATTGCTACTTTCAGCTCTATATTATTTATCACCACATGAAATTTAATTAATATTTCTGTCTATAGCTAATCATTAGTGTCCTGGTTCTCACTGCAAGCAGTACAGATATGAATTTTATAGTGCAGAATTTGAGAATATGCTGGGTTTTAGAAATACAATACAATCATTTATTATTTCCAAGCCAAATAATTAAAATTCAAATTCACAGATATATAACTAAGAAAGATGATGCTCAGACATTCAAATCCACCAGTGGAAACAAAACTGAACCTTATCCTCTTTGTTAGTATTGCCTGCTGCTTCAAGAACTAATCAATTTATTTGATTCTTTTTCTGAGGAACATACTCCCCTGTCTTTAATGCTGAAATTACTTATATTTAACAGATCCTTAGCTGTGCTGTCGTCTCGGAAATTTTAAAGAACAATATACTGAGAAAAAAAGCCTTCATTAAAAATTATAAAGAAAGCTCAGATAATGCAAAAATTTATTCTTATGTCCAACTTTCTGACCTCTGAGAAGCATGAGGAGACCATTCACTTGTGTGAAAATTGAGTACGTGGGAAACTCCTGGGATGGTGCAAGAAGCTGTGACCCAATTGGACTGAGTCTGTTGTGGCTTTGAGCCCAGGTCCAAGTCGTAGGAGATGCCACCACCCCACACAACACAAAGCAGCACACCAGACCCCAGCGTGGGACGTGCTGCAAACACAGCCCAAGGTGGAACAAGAGGGGAGACAAAGCTGTCCCTAAAGCACATGCTAGGCCTTGCAGGGGACACCTCTTCCAGCCACATATCCTTGGGATTTTCCTTATGACAACAAAGAGCAGGACATCAGGTTATCTGAGGATTTTCCCAATGGGATGTACTCTCTCCCAGTACACCAGAGTAGTAGCTCTGCACTGGTATGCCAAGGAACAATGCCAGCTACTGAGTAACCAACATCTCCTGCAATATCTGTGGTCTGACTAACAGCCTTTCCTGTCCTCCTCTTCTGGGAGTCCTGACAAGAGCACACCCACACAAGGTTTGGCTTCAGTAGAGCTCTTTGCTTTGCTTAAACTGGATTATTCCAGGCTCCTCTTTAAATAAACTGCTATTACAAGGGAAGCAGAGTCCTAAAATAAAAAATGGGCTTTGTTTCTCATATTTGATTTTCTGCATGCTGATATTTCAGCCTCTCAGAAGTTAATTGAAGAAAAGGAGGAATAATAAAATCAGAAATTACCCCAAGTAATCCAGAAGTGGGTCGCATTAATGCTTTGCAATATATGGGCTAGCATTAGCATTCCAAGTGCTCCTGCTGGATAGCACTGGACTTATTTTATCCTCCTTTAGCCAGAAACCTACATAGGAGAACAAATTAATACTGGCAGCTGATGACAATCCTTTTGTGTAGGTGAATGGATAGAGACCTTTCTGAATAGGAACAGAAGGTCCTCTCTATTTTATTCCCTGTAACTATGCATGTGCAGCCTGGCTGACAACTGTGATGTGTGGGTAGCTTGCAGCCAGGGTTTTGAAACAGCTTGTTTTCCACCAGGATGCTTGCATTTCCCTTTGGCTGCTGGACAGAATATCTTTTTCCATCTGAAAAGAGGTTAAGAGAGATGCAGACAAGACACATGGCAGTGATAGCAAACCAGGGTTACTGTTTTACTTAAACCCCTCAGTAGCTCAGATGCATGGCCACCTACAGAATAAGACCTCTCTAGCATATAGAATCGACTGTGACACTTAATTCATTAATGTTTGCAAATAACCATGGAAGAAAGGATTGCAGTTTACTGGCTTCTGAAGTATGTTTGTGAAAATTTAGAGATGAGTCTCTAAGAGATGCTGGCCTGCATCGCAAAATATCCAGCCAAAGGAAAAAAAATCCCATTGAATATAAATCAAAACAAAAGTGGGATTCATCTTTTGGGGTAGTAGGTATGTTGGAAGAAATGTAGAATGCCATTTACCCACAATAACTGATGATGGCCAAGGGCTGTGAAAGAACAAATCTGGTGAAATGTGGAACAAATGAGGTGACTTTGACCACTTTCTTTCAGAAGGAGATGCCCAAGAATTAGTTGTTTTCTTCCTTTAAAGCTTCAGTTCTCACTTTTTAAACACAGACCAAACTAATCATGCTGAATACAGATTTAAGCTCTTCATGCTGGAGTGGACCATAACACAGCCTTAGCCCTGCAGAACATTTACAAGGAGAGACTCCTTTGTTCAGGAGCATTTATATTTACAGAGGCAAATCTGGGGGACACATCAAAAAGACTGAAAGACTTCATGTGACGAGACTAAAATGGGTCCAACAGCCCTTTACCAAAAACCACCCAGCTTCAGCCTGAAGAATTTAGAACTCATTCATCTCTTCATTAAACATCCAAATTTATAAAATCTCTTGTATAAGACAGTTGGCAGTGTTACTTTGGGAAAGTCAGTTGATGAGAGATCTCCTTGGGTGAGAAGAGATGGACTTGTGAAGACCACAGCTGTGCCCAAGCCACCAGAGCAAGCATTAACACCAGCAGCAGCTGGCCTTGACCACAGCAGCTCATTGGAGCTGGCTGCCTGGGTAGCTTCCCAGAGAGGTTTTGCTGAGCTCTGCACCAGTGCAGTTACGATGTTATTTCTGGATTTTGAGACTTAAAGTTTCTGGGAGCAGTACAGACAAAGCCAAAGTGGAAAGGATTTCTACTAAATACAGATTTTCTGCTCCTCAGTTGGAGAATCTGAGATACTGAATTTAAAGGATGCCTATCTTTACAAATGCCTTTGTATGTTTTTCTAGCTTTGTTTAAGAAGAAGGTAAAGAGAAGTAATTAATTTATCTTAGTAGAAATGAAGGGCACTTGAGCAGTTCAGCTGCCTTCTGTTTTCTTCTCCTCTTTAGTGGGGTTCATCTGCAAAATTTAGATTCTCAGCAGGTGATTCCTTACACAGAAAAATAATTTCAAGTATCTTCCTCATACGAGAAGTTTCAAAGCTTTCCATTTTCCTGCTCAGAGGGCATGCAAGAGCTTCCTACTTTGTGCAAGCCCAATGCAACTGCAGCAACACTAAAACAGCTTTTACAAGGAGCTGGTGAGCAGACAGGTGCAGCTGAAATCACTGCACTCAGATCAAAAGTACTTCACTACCACCTTTCTTTTGAACTACTGACAAATGTTGTCTTCTCAAAATAATTTATTTCCTTAAACATGTGTTATGTTAATATGTAGAATACATCCATTATCATATATAGAGATCACATACATGCAAATTGGATACACCAGCATGTACAGATCATCTCAGCCCCACCCCTGCCTGAAGGGAATGTGTTGCTGTCAGACTGTCAAATCATCATTTCCCTCCTCTTTTTCTTTTTCACTACTGTCTGTTAGTGCCTGAAGGCTTGACTTTCCAAGGTCATGAGCAGCCAGTATTCATACACCTGTAAAGGATCTAAGGCAGCAGAGCAAACTCAGCTGGATGCACACACAGGCTGGAAAGTCAGTCTGTGTAAAACTGCAGCTCAAGGGACACAGACCTCCTCTTGAGCAGTTCCCTGAGATTGGTGCAATCCTGTGACCTCCAAGAATTGTAATTCTTCAGAGTATGAGGTCTGCAACCAGTCTCATGGAAAACCTAGTGTAAATAAACCAACTTTGAGACTAACTACTACAAAAAAATAACTTATAATTTGGGGAATCAGACCGTTCTGTGAGAACCTTAAGAACATACTAAGGCCTCAGCTACTAAGCCAAGAATAAAAATTCCAACAAGGCCAGAATTTTGCTGGTATGATGCCTCCCTTTCCACGTGAAAACTCATGGTTTTCCTTCCTTCTGTTCTTTGCTTTACTTTTCACAAGTGCAATTTTCTCCTCTTAATCCTTCACTTCACTGGGTAACTGTATTTGCAGTGAGTACTGGTGCTCATGGTAAAATTTCCATGACCAAGGAACCTCAGGGGTACTAAGCTACCAAAAGCCACACTGAAGTCAGAGGCCCCTGCAGGAATATTCTGTGCAAACCTGCAGCTGCAGAAGGATGTGCACTGTATTATTCCCACCACCCTCAAGAGGCTGCATTCCCACTCAGGAGTGCAGATGAAGGCTCTTTTTCCCACCATCAGCTCTACCTGCCACAAGGAGTTACCCAGGGAGGACAGCTGCCCTTCTTCCAACACCTGTAACCTTGTCGTACCTCCTCTGTGGCCTGCAGCAGAATCATGCACCAAACAGCCCATTTGGCAGGATTTTGACGTTGCAGAGAGAGGTGTTTGAAATATGAGGCAGAGGTACCACGCTGGAAAACAGCATCACACTCAAGGGCAATTGGGGAAAGGAACCAGTCGTAAGACAAGAAATAAACCTGTGCTTCTGGGAGCCTTCTGTCACTCCCAGGCTCATCCTGCCCACTGTGGCAGTGCATTATTAGTCTCAGCTCAGCTGCCATGTGTTGTGCTGTGGCAGTCACTGCTCCCTCCTGGCAAGCTGATGTACACTGCTGGGGGGCTGCCACACTGCAGTGCAGAACTGGCCAGAACAATTTCTGTATGTTGTTTACAGCTCAACTTGTTATGTACTTTAAGGTGACTGAGGGTTGAAAATATTGTAAAATGGAAGCACTTTATATTCTCATTTATCCCTCCTAAAGTAAGGATGGAGATCACTGCAACTGGTGGCAAGGAGTAATACCTGTTCTCAAACTCCTTTGGCTGCCAGCTTGCCTGATGTGTGTATGGCATCCAGCCCACAGCATCACCCCCAGTGGAGAGAAGAAAAGCATTTGTGACTGGGTCTGGGAAAAGAAGGATCATTCTGTAGCCCTGGGTTCAAAGCCACCCAAATTAATGGGTGACTGGAAGCAGATTTTCATGCAGCCTGCTGTACTCACGGTGTAAAGACATCCTCATCACCGTGGGATGCTTTGCTCCAGGCTCCCTCAGTCTCTCCCATGTGCATCCTAACTGCTTTGCTGTAGCAGGAGGAGCTATGCAAGCAGGAGAGTGAAAATCATACTTACTTAAAATAAACACAGGAGAACAACTGAGAAGTGAAGAATGCTGAGGCCCTGCTCACAGTCATTAAGAGGCAAAGCTCCACTCACAGAGCATGTCTAAAGTGCTTTTCCCTGCTGGCCATGTGAGAGGAGATACTTACAAAACTATTTGTTTTTCTGCAAACTCTTACTCTCCATGTGAGGTCTGGAGAGGAGACTGGGATCTGCCACGCTCAGCATAATGCTGCAGAGACCCACGCTCCTGGGCAGGGTCCTTCTGCTCTGATGCTGCACACAGGTTCTCCCCTTACTGCTTGTGCTGTTAAATGGTGAATTTATATAACCCCAGACCACTCCATTGTGTTTATTTCTCATAAACCATCAGGCGCCAGAATGCAGCTTCTCGGACCGTGCAATGAAACCACTTTCAGAGCATTACTGCAGCATGTGGGAGGCAAATGTTTAAAATCCCTCAAAGGAATGGTTCAGACTAAAAACCTCTTTTGCCATATACTTAGGAATTCACTTCTACAAAGTACATTTCTCTTTATGAACAACAGAGTAATCAAACTGCCTGAGTTACTGCCTCTGATCAACCATTCCTTATTGACCCACATCAAATCAAGGACATCAGTCAAAATCTACTTACACAATATCTTGCTATGTGGATTTCACTATTTCACTGACAGCATAAACATCCCATTTCAAATGGAGGTGCTCCCATTTGCTCTCACTGCTCTGGCTGCTCTCTTTGCAACACTACAGCCAACAGACAACACCACTTGTACCAGCTATTTATGGAAGATGCCAGGCTGCTCTTGAAGAGACAGTAAAATCTGCTCTGGGGCAAACTGCATCTGAGATCACAACCCAGCTGCCAGGCTCTGCAGCAGAAGACACTCCTCACCATGTAAACAGGAAGGATATATAAGAGGTGAGTGGCAGGCAGGAAGAATTAATGCTCTTATTTTATAGACTGGAAACTATGGGATGGATTGAGCAGTCCAGAGGGATAGATGGCTCCTCTGGCAGAACTCTTAAGTGAAGCCCCTTAGGGTTTAGCTCAGTGCACAACAAAACCACTCCATTTTCCATGGTACGCCCTCTCATTTCCTAATTCTTCATCATTGCATTATTCTTGCATTATTCTCTAGCTGCTGCTCCTCTGCTTCTGTGTGCAGGTTGTTCTTCTCACCTCAAAAGTCAACCTACTTGGGATTCCTCATCCACTACAGATCCCAGTGGCCAGCATGGAAGCCACTATTCCAGAACTTCTCCTTCCCCAACACACCAATTTGGTATTGCTGCACAGTCAGTGGAGAGCAAACACACATTTCATGTGCATCGAGGTGGTAAAAGCAGGAGTTAATTGTTTCAAGCAAATATTGGCTTCCTGCCCACTGCAATCTGGAAGGCAAATTACCTGGTATTTCACATCAGCCATTTTCATTGCAGGAGTGGCAGATATTTAAATCACCTGAGTCCATTTGTATGCCTGAGACCAACACAGTCCTGATCAACTTTCTGACAAGATACTCAGATGGTTTTTCCAACACTGATGGAAGCATTTGAGAGAATTTCTACAATAACCAAGGGGCAGAAGTCAAAGCTCAAGCCAAGGGTTACAAAGAGTCCAAAGCCAAAGTTCTTCTGTGGGAGAAATAATTCATGTTTGCACAAAAAATTGTCACCAGATTTTAAAGCTGGTTTACAAAAGAAAGCAGATCATTCATCCTGTGGAACCAATTGCAAGGCTACAAACATCTGCCTTTAACTTTAACAGAAATGAGTGGAAATCAACAGTGCTTACGTTCATCTCCCTGGACTCATCTTTGCTTTGTGTTTGCATTTACTTGGATAAAAATCAGCATTTCTTTACAGGCATTTTGGGAGATATTGAGCACTAGAACTATTCAGTTTGCATGACTCAGTTTTGGAGAGATCATAAAACATGGGATGGAAGAGAGTAAACCTAATCTTTAGTTGTTACCAACAGCTAGGTCTTTGATAAATTCATTGTGCAGATCTGGTGGCTTCCTGTGACCATTTAGCACCAAATCCTGCTTTGAGGTAATGGTGCTTTTATACCATCAGGCAGCTGGTGTCCTGCCAAATGAATCTCAGGAAAACCCTTGGAATCTGTTCACACTACTTTTCCAAAAACACAAATATGACCTTGGTTTGCTGTGACTATCACAGATTTTTTTTTCATGGGTTGTCAATGTTGTGCCAATAGTACAGACAAAATATCATAGCAAAACAAAACAGAAAAAAACAAACAAACTATCTGGATTCTAAAAGGATGTGAGCTCATGTGCTGCCAGTTTCCAAGTTGAAATATTCACAAAGGGAAAATAAAAATCCCTGAGCTTTAGAGAATTGTGGCTGTTTTTAAGCCAGAGTGAGCAACTGCAGTTCCCAGTCCAGCTTAGTAATTGAACTGATCATCTGCATATTCTTCAATAAAATCTAAGGAATGAAAGCATACAGTCTTATACATGGACCAATAAATTGTAGTTTTGGGGCGTTTATTATCTAATAAAGTGCTCTGAACCAGTCTGGTTTATAACAAATATTCATACAATTCTGCCTAACATCTGTAAGTATGTCAAATTGATTTGCACATGTGAAACAGCACAAAGAGCATAACTAGCCTCATAAAACTGAAATAAATTACTGTTCTCCTTAGAAAATATGAATGTTCTGAAAGAGTCTGACAGTAGGTTATGGAGAACAAACTTCCATATGTGTGTTACAGTTATGCATTTGTTTTCTTTTCCACAAAACCTGATGCCCAGAGAGAGTCTGCAGGGTAGTGACAACATCTGTGTTAGAAACAACACATTTGAGTTTCATTCAAGCCTTTCATTTGGGGTAAATTCATCCTCCCCAGCCAGCAGTTTTGAAGACTGACAAACATCCTTCAGGCTGAAGATGTGCCTATCCACTGCCACAGCCACCTCTGGACACTGGCTCCTCCTGGTCTGATTCCCCTTATTGTGTTCATGGGTTTTCTAACTCCCTTTAAAGTCAGAGAAATGTGGTTTGAACAGAAACCACGTGCCCTGGGTTTTGTGGAGACAACCCAGATCCTGTTATTCACCCCTTAACCCATCCCTGGCTCACATATGACATCTCTGAACTTCACTCCCACCCCAATCAATGATTTTCACCTCCATGCCCCAGGTCTCCAAGGCTCCATGATCAATTATTATTATCCCTCTTGGAAACCACAGCAAAACAATCATCACTTTTAGGACCATACCAATATTATTTTAATCTCAGTCCTGCCTCTCTCTGTAGGGTGACCCACATTTCCCTTCCATTTCCTTTGACTATTTCTATAGATGGGAAGCCTTTTTCACTTGTTTTAATTACCTGTAATAGACTTAACTCTCCCAGGAGACTGTCAATTGTCACTTTATCTTATGTTTCCTGATCTTTAAAATGTAAATTTCTCTGTAGAAAAGCTCTGGGTTTTATTTTTTTAACCTTCTTTATGGGAAATTAGGGCAATTATTGCAGGTTCTTATTGTCTAATAACTTTACAGAGCTTTCTTCTCATAGCTCTGACTCTGTTGCTTACTCCTGGCACTACCATCCTTTTTATCCTCCTGTCCTCCTAGGAATTTTGACCCTCTTACTTCACCTATTCAATAAGAACACAAGTGCATGCAGTGTTCACCCCCCAGCTTTACCTCAGTATGCTCTGCCACAGATTGCTGTGGGCCCTCCCACAAGCCTATTTCAAACCTTATGTGACTGTGCAAACGTTTCCATGGCATCTCAGTGCTCGCAGCCAATTCCCAAGCTGCATCAGACACATTCCCTCACCCCCTGAATCACCTGACAGCAATTTTCCTCAAAACAAGCACTTTCTGCCTCCTTCCCATTTATCATCCTCCCTTCCTGCATCTATCCTTTCTCACTCACCCTCATTTACCCCGTGCCCTCAGGCAGCCATGCAGATGATGGCTCCTTCTGCAGCTTCTCCCCACATTTCCCAGTGTCAGGCTCCTCCTGCCACCACTGATGGTTTTGCAAACAGCTGCTGAGGGAGAACTCAGGCCAGCAACAAGCACCTCCTACCTGTCAGGGTCTCTCCAAGGGCCAGCATTTTACCCAGCTTACTGAACTGATTTAATGCCATTGAGGGAAGACTCAATTCCTCAGCAATCTCAGGAGCCTGGGCTTGCTGCAGTCCTGTTTCATTCAGAAAAGCACTGCTAAATGATAAACTGCCTGGACATCACAAGGATTTTGCTGCTAACTCACCTACCAGGGATAAAAGCACATTTTCTACTAAAGATGCAGCCTGTGAAATACAGTAATAATACATAATATTTCATAGCCTGCCTGAAGAGAAAACAAAATTAATTGTGAAGATACAGTATTTCAGGCTAACCTGAAGCAGTGTTCAGTTTATTTTATTTCCTTTTATAAAAGCAAATGAATATTGGATCAAGAGCTTCCCCACTTGGTTTCTGAGGCTTGTTTGGAAATCACTGTTGCCAGTGATTTTTCAAGATTAAAATGTTATTTCAAGACTCAACATTGGAATATAGAATTTTGAAAATAGTGAAAGAAAACAGCTAGCGTTTGCCAAAAGTATTTCAATTTTTCAACCATGACTAACTAACTTTACAGATATCTCTTCTCCTCCAAGCTGGTTCCTCATCTAAAGATCCAAAAAACATATATCTGAAAGAATGCACATAGTGCTATTTGTCCAGAATATTCTATTTGTTTGAATTCATTTTAGTATCTCTTTCTTGGAGAATTTCCACCCTTAATTCAGCATGAAGGAGCACTCAAAAAAAATTTCTGACTCATTTTCCACATGTACAAAATGACAGTACAGAAATTACACACCATCCACCCCACTCCTGTTCCAGAGCTGATGGAGTCTGCAGGATGCACTCACAGCTGTGCATGGAAGCAGTAAATCTTTAAAACAAGCAGCTTGTTTGATGAGCTTGTTTTAAAATAGCACAGTTGCTGCTTTCTGCACCAATTCAGAAACATTCTGTATGTGTTTAGGCATGTTCCATGTCACAACAGCACTGCAACATACATTTCCTCCAAACAAGTATTTATATCCCACTGAAGGCAACAGGATGTGCACATAAGCACATCAGCAGTCCCAAACCAGAAGCACAGGGTAAGGTTTAAAAACTACATTCCAGAGAACAAAAAAAAAAAAAAAAATTCTTTGCTAAACTATACTTTCCATCTGTCCCCTTGCATTGTGCCAGTGGAGAGAACAGCAAAGGAGATTTCCTGAAATTAAGCTTAAATCTCCCACTCTAGCTGTCCCTGCTGGACAAAATTATGGGGGAACCAGGGAAAGAGTCCATGCTCACTTCTCCCATGGTACACAACTGAAAAGGTCATCTCTTACAAATTCTTCAAACATTTTGTCATGGAAAGTGCCCATTAGGCTTGTGATTTCTTTAAAAATTATTTTGATACCCTGATCTAAAGGAACTACTACCAGAGCTTCAGCCAACTCCTTAACAAGCAAAAGACAAATTTCACTCTCACCTACCCCAGAGAAAAGTTTCATTGCCTATCAGTAAAAATAATTTCAATGCACAGATCATAGGATCCACTTCATCCACAGATCATTCATCCACTTGTCCAGTTTCAATCTGGTAACCAATATAGGGATGACTCTCCCAAATTCAAGAATTTCTCATCCCCTTAGTAGACTCATTTCTCTTCAGCTTCTGCCTTCTTCAGCATCAACTTTTAAAGCAGTATTTGGTGAGAAGGTTATTGCAAACCTCTCTACACCTACTCTGAACTGTTGTAGGGGACTATCAAACCCTTGCTACACAATAATAAAAATTGCAGTATGATGTGCTTACCTCAACTGAAATGCCATCACCAACACCAGTAATGCCTTGCTCAAAGGAAGCTGGGACTGATCCCAGGTCTCTCTGGGACCTGGATATTAGAGCAAAAAGACCTCTTCCCACTGTGCTCAGTAGAGTCCCACTGTTGCTGGCACTAAAACAACTAGGACTTCATAAATGTCTTTGTTTCCAAGCACAGATGTAGTCCAGTGATCAGAGCAAGAGCCTGGATAATTCACATCAACACCCATTCCCACCCACCCCAGTGTGGTCCTGGGCAGGCACATAGCTAAACCTGTAAAAGCATTTCTGAAGGTAGAAAAAGCAGAGGATGTGGTCAAATTCTCCTGCTATCTAAAACAGAGAAGAAAGTGTTACTACTTGCTGTATTTCTGTTCTGTAACTTTTTTTTCATATCAAAGTATGCAAAAGGGGAAAAAAAAAGGGAAAAAAAAAAAGAAGAAATCCCAACAAGGCACGGAGATGATTTATCTCAGGAAGAAGTCGATGGCCACGTGCACAAAGAGCCTCAGGAAGCTGTGCACACTCTGTTCCAGCCCAGGAGAAGCCATGTCCCCTTTGCTCTGTGCCCACAGAAGACACAAAGCACCCAGACAGTGGTTGCCATAGCCACCCCTTTATGTTCCAGAGTCAAGTTTGGCTCTGCACAGGAAGATTATTTACAAGGTGGCTTAGGTGTGCCTTGTGCCTGACAGTTAAAAATGGGAAGTCCCATCCCAGGGCAGTTTATGGCCCTTATTAGACATAACACAGTGAGAAGGTACAATAAACACAGGGAAGAGGGTCAGGGTGAGATGCTGGGATGCTGCCTAGATGCCCTGCCAGCTCTTTATTCTTACTGTTAAGCACTGAGAGGGCTCTGCATCCCTGCTCATTTTCGCAAACGTCCTGCTGGTCTGTTACACTGCAGCTGCACAGCCCTGGCTAGGATGGGTTCCACAGCTTCTCCAGGCCAAGCTGAACCTCCACCCTGGAGCTAGCAGCCCTTCTGAAGAGCTGTGAAGTCCATGAAATCCCTCCTGGCTGAGCATCCTTCCGTCCACTAGGCCACGGTGCTGAGCATGCGGGTCCTGCTCATGCTGCCAACAAGGAAAATGGGCTGCTCTTGGCACTCCAACCATCTCCAACGGGCCTGGCATCTAGGGGAAAGTGGGGACAGCATTTAGTCCCTAAACTGGCATGGAGAAGTCATGGGGCTGGTCAGGACTGCTGGAGTAGGCAAAGAGACACCTGAGTTACAGAGACTCCAAGTCACTACAGCCTTGTCCCCACACCCAACACACCGTACACTGTGCTAGCAGGGGGACAGAGTGACAGCACTGAGAATAGAAAAGTGTCTGTCTGCTGGCCTGCTGACAGCCAGCACAGTGCATGTGGGATGCTGCATCCTGCTGGGGAGAGGTGAGGGTCACCCCGTGCTGCAGGCTCTGCCACATCAGCTCTGTCTCACAGCTGGAAGAGCTGCCACAGCAGAAAAACTGCCCTGTCTGCACAGAAGTGAACAGGGACTGCCACCACGGCCCAAATCTGCAGCAATAGTGATAAATGACAACTTTGCTACCCACTGCATTTCAGTGATTCGTCCTGCCAGAAGCATTTCACTCAGGTCTGTCAGAGCTGCTGCAGTTGCCTGTGATCTCACAGACTCAGGCAATGCCAATTCTTTCTTCAGCCAGTTTTGCAGTACTTTGAAAATTCATATTTGTGAGCAACATGAAGCAAACATAATTTGGTAAGGAAACAAATAACAGGATAGCTGCTGGGTTCACTTTTACACCTACAACAAACAAAACACCTATGGGATTACCAGAGTTTTTAACCATAGGAGAAGCTGCTGACACAGTGGCTTTGCTGGGGCACAGACAGCTGCAGCACCTATGGGTGCAGTCAGAGGGACAGTGGGGCTCATGTGCCTGCCTCACCCTGCCCACTGCACATGAACCTGCCAGGAGCTCCCTAAAGGCTGTGATTAGAAGACATCATCCTTCATCTCTGCCCCCAGGAGGAGAGCTACCTCTGCATTTATGTCATGATGTCAACTGTTGCCAGTGCCCCAGAGCCCAGTTTTGGGAGGTGAGTCTCAGCTCTGGCTGTCAGGGTGGTCCTCTCCAGATGCACCAGTGCTATGTCAGGGTTCATGGTCCATTTGAAATGAGCCACCCCAAAGTAACCTCCAGAGCCTACTTTCTCCACCCCTCAGCCCTCTGGGAAACCCTCTTCTCCCCAGAAATTTGACATTTCTTAATCTGGGCTTGTTTTCCAGGTCAACAGCCTTGTTCCCCAGCACTCCCAGCCATCCAGCAAAGGCGTGTCAAGTGCTGTCACTGTCCCTGTGCCTGTCTGCCATCCTGCTGAGCATGCCTGCTCTGGGGGCAGCTGGAGGCAGAGCCTGGGAGCAGCTCCTTTGCCAACAGCCACACACACACACCCCCAGGGTACACTCTGCCACTCTGGTACCTGCCAGAACACCTCAAAGCCATTACCAGCACACATACTGCTGGTCCCAGAAACTGGCATGAGGGGAATGATTCAAGGAACAAGGAAACCAGGCGTGGCCAGGATTAGCCACTGAGCCCTGCAGGCTCCATCCATTTACCTCCCTGGCCATCCCAGTGCCATGCCCATGGCTGTGCCTTGCCTGCCTGCACTGCACAGCCACCTCTGCTTTGCTGGAGACTGCAGCCCACACAGCTGAACTCCAGGCTGGGCAATCCAGCACCATCAAGGAAAAGGATCAGCATGGTGCCACACAACATTCACTGCAAAAATTGACACCTGCCATTTTTGAGCACCCAAACCTCAGCCTGCCAGATCTGAGGCTAGTCTGTTTGGCAGACACTGGCAAGGGCATTGGGCTTCACTGCTTCCTCAAAACTGCAAAAAAAGGTATTTTGCCCTGAATTAATTGCCTTTAATTAATTGTCACCATTAGCCCAGGCAAACCTCATTGTGTCAACCCATCTAACTCTGCCCTGTCATAGATCCAGGGCACTCTCCTGCCCCCAGAACTTCTTAGGTAATTTAAAAAGGGTCACTTTTTCCCAAAAAAGAACAAGGCACTTGTGAATTCATGTGCCTAAGCACTTCCCATCATCAGACTTCATTTCATCCCTAGACTGAAAGCTCAGCTTAAGCTGCAATTTAAAGCAAGGACCATTTCTGCCTTGCAGCAGCTCAGCAGCATCATCAGTTTTCCCCATGCACATGGGAGTGTAAATGCTCATAACTATTCAGCTGGCTCTGTGGTTTTACATTGAAAATATGTTGCTATGGAGAGCACAGCATGGGAACGTGCAGCTACCACAAGGCACCACGACACCAGCAGCCCACAGCTTCTGCTGATATTTTCAGGCTCTCCGCTGCCATCCACACAAAGGCTGAAAATAGACTTAAAGCTCAAATGAAGCATCTGTAACACTTCATTTCTGCCCATCCCTCCCCAAGGCACTGAGACTTTTCACAAAAATCCTACCAAGCATCCCACATACGCTCTGACGTCACCTTGCCCATTTCTAATTCCTCGCTGCACACATGCCTCGAAAAGGAAATTCCCTCCAGCCCCATTTTCATTCTGTGCCTTACGTCTGGGAAGCAGGTTTCCCTCTGGAGCCACCCTTCTGCTGGTACCCAGAGGGGCTGCTCACTCCTTAGTACTTTTTAGCCACAACACAAAGCAAATCCCTTGTGCTGCTCCACCTTGCTGCTCTGCTGACGGGGAAGGCTCTGATTTCTGTCATTTAAAGCTGACCTTGGCAAAGGTCATTCAGCAGCAGCAAACTGATCTGCAAATGCAGTGCAGAGAAGACTTGTCTGTGCTGTTGAAACCCCAGCCTTCCCAGTGTCCAGAATGCATGGGCTGGGTCCTGAAGGATGCTGAGCATTTCCTGATCTCACTGACTTGATGAGACTTGGGAAAGCTCAGCCAAGGCAATGCAGATTTGAGCCCACAGCACTGTGAATGAAGGATACCTTTGGGGTTTTTCTTTTTTATGAATTTTTAAAATATCTGAAATACTGTTTGTTTTCTTTCTCATACTCTGGAGGAATTGATAAATCCTCAACTGCACTATAAACATGCAGTCACCAGCCCTTGATTTCTAAAAATGTGTTTGTATTAAGCCATGAAATTATTTACAGTGGTCATAAACATCCTCCCAGCATCTGGCAGCTGAGAGAGGGCCTTGGAACTCACTAATTTACTTACATTGTAAACCACTTTCTAATAAATAAATAAGCTCTTAATATCTCACCCACAAGAAGAGGCACATTGCATACAATACTATATTTAGGGGTCCTTTAGAGGTCAAGGATTCAGCAGCTAAATTTCTCTGAGGATCTTTCTTTGGTGACTGTTTGTTTATGCCCAAATGAATGTCTTTATTTTGAAATCAGTTTAAAATTCTCACATTGGTTTGAATGTTGGAGAAGCAGATGTTTGTTTCTTCTTTTGCCTGAACCAGGGTCAGATTCTGATCCCAGGGGCCCAAAGGGGCATTTAAATATCCAAGTAAATGCTTGCTGATCCTTTGTAGTGACCTTCCTTGGAGGGACTACAGAGCATCCAGGGCTGGTTCCTCTCCAGGGCTGGTGGGGACCCTCTCCAGGCCAGGAGGATGCCCAGTGCCAGAGCTTGTGAAGAAAGGAGGTCAGGACACCTTCCCTCCTGGATCAGCATTCTGCAGCCCACCCACTGCCTGCCAGGTAATATAAAGGAGACAGAAGGGAAAACAAATATCTCACACAGCCCATTGGCTGCTGTGCAAAGGAAGGGCCACGTTAGGGCCCCTAACAGCTGCTGAGAGTATTTCAACTGATGGAAATGTGATTTTCAACTCCTGTGAAATCCATTGCAGTGCCTTAAGGAAAAAGAAGGGTGAGTGGCTGGTTCAAAGCAATCCTGTATTGAAAACAATACTGTCAGATTAAAATTTGTGTTTTGTAAAAAATAGCAGTAGTCTTTTTACAAAACTTACCTTAAAAAAGGACTGTTTTCACATATGGCTTCACTTAGATAAAAATACAAATCAAACTCTCCCCTAGATGCAACCAGTGCTGGTTAAATGAAAACATGAACTGGCAAATAGGAGAAAAAAAAAATGTTTCATTCACTCCCCCATCCTAGATATGGAAGAGAGGAAAGAATGAATCAACTATTAAAAATCAATTTGGTTTTAGTCATGTGAGGTTGTACTCAGGGACAGCTAGAGAGCTGAATGAAGCATTTTGAAGTAGGAACCCCAATGTAACCAGGCCATCATCACCAGTGCTCTGTGGACAAGCCCTGTGCGAGGGTTATTCCATTTATTGACATTTGCAGATGGCCTCAGAGATCTCTGACAAACTGCAGAGCCCCTCTCCTCTCCCCTGCAGCCCCCATCTGCTTTGTTGGAAAAGATGAAGCTGCACCAAGACAAATCTGGACCACGCAGAGTCCCCCACCGTGCATGGCACGGGCACTTGGCTCCCTTCCTTTCCTTTGGCACAGCCAGCCCCTGGGGTGCCCTGAAGAACCTGTGCCTGCAGCAGAGTTCTGATGGTCTCTGATGTCCTCCCAAGCACCCAGGGGCAAAAGGAGCAGGTCACATACTGGTAGCAACCCCAGTGGGCCAAAAAGACATAACCAGAATGGAAAATTGCTTTTACAGATGCCCCCTGGTTCCTGCGAGTTGTTTCCCACACACATCCCCCTGTTAAGTCAGTGCAGAAGCTCTGCAGAAACCTTTCTCAAACACAGTGACCTACATCTTGCTGCATTTTTATTTTTTTGTAGATAGTAATTTCCAGCCAGCAAAGGACTCTTTCAGTAAAACTAAGCAGAATATGCTGTTTTCTTAAGAAAGATAAACAAAAGGCAAATGCAATGGAATTGCTGCTAGCCTTCACCAGAAAACCATGTGATTTTGCATGTCCTTATTGCAGTAGTTGAAGCAGAACAGACTGCTTGCTGTTGATCAGACAGATCTGGAGGGGTGTGGAATGAAAGCAGGGGCAATGGTCTGAGTTCACCCATGTTGTAACACTGCTCCCTTCACCCCAAACAGGAACTCAGCCCTACAGTTTTGAAACTATGCATGGACAGCCTGAATAAATCTCATCACCGAAGGTTTCCTGACATTCCTGCTGAATATCCAGTCCTATTAGTCAATGTCAGGCCCTAGGCAACATGAAAAATTGCAGAAATCCATTCTGGCTGTCACTGGAAATCAAAGGTCAATCTCAAAAACTGAGAGACTCCTTCCAGACTTGGAAAGCATTCACATTTCAAGATTACAAAGTGCAATTGTCAAAGCTCTGCACGTTCATGTGAAACAGGAAGGAAAAATAAGACCCCGGACAATAGGACCCTGGAGGAGTGGTGGAAGGATCAGGCTTTTCCCAGGAAGCAGTTTGCCAAAATGTTAAAATAGAAGCTATTTACACAATAGGTTGGAAAATGTTAACAGTCAAAAACATGTTAGACAACAGGATTTCAGATTACAAACACTGGGCAGGTCGTCCCATGAAGGTGCTGTAACAAAATATATGGATTTTCCAAAATAAGCAGAAGGAGTGCTTTCTGTAATGGCCCTTTTGGTGGGGTTTCTACTTCTGCTGTTGCTGTTAAGGTTCCCTGCACTCCATACCCACAATCACCTGCCTTTGTCTCATCCCAGACTCTGCCTCTCACTCCTCCTGATCCCACCCCTGCCCAAAGCTCCCCTCCCACTACTCTCTCACCACACCTACAGTCATCAACTGCACCAAGTGAGCAGGGCACGATGTAATGGTGCTGGAGACTAAGGGGCAGAAAGCCAGGCTCCCCAGTGCCTGTTCCTGTCCCTGGTCCTCCCCAAAGAGCCTCCAGGAGGTCTTTCAATCCCTGTGACCTGTGACTTGAGCTCTCCTCCTGCAAGCAGCTTATGATGCCATGAATACCCTCCAGTGTCTGCAGGGACTGAGGTCCTGGAGCCCTCAGTGCCAGATCCCACACCTGCCTGGCTAAATTTTGAAAGGCTTTAGGTGTTAAAAAGGAGAAAAGGCCCTTTTAAGCACTTCTCTGGGGAGCAGGTGGCCAGCAGCTGACCTTCTCCTGGAAATCTGTGTCGTTTTAAATGGGAAACACAGCCTATGAAATTTTAAATAAATCTATTGTAGTCTGCACAGTCACTGACAATCCACAAGTGACAGTCACAATCCACCCTGCCCTTGCTGTTTCAGCAGCCCTCCTGAGGCTGAGCATGAAAGGCTTTCAAGGTAACTGTGAGCCTTCCCAGGGCTGCAGGGGACTCTCAGTTCCTGCTTTTGGAGGAAGTGCTGGGATCAGCTTTCCCTCCTCACCCAGCTTTTTGCTTTGAAGTTTTTACAAGGGCCAAATTTGTCTTCACCATCCAGTGGCTAAATAAAATCATCAGAGACTTCATGTCTGACGGATCAAATGCTCAGACTTGAGTCTCAGCTTTCAGCAGAGGTATCTCCTGGCTCCCCAAAGAGAAACACAAAGCACTAAGCACATTCCTGCTCAGGAAAGAGGATGCTGACAGACAGAGGAGACACTTGGCACAACTTTTAAGTGCTTCTTCATTAAGGGCATCTACCATCCTATACTGCAACACTGCCAAGGTGCTTCCCAACGTGAGGCTCTGCTGTGATCACACCTAAATGTTCTCCTGGCAGTTCTATTAACAATAGGTGATGGACTTTATGCTGGCAGAAGTCCATCACCTATTGTTATGGGGCTGGATCTTCTGCACATCTTAAAAATAAACAGAGTAGCTATGAACTACAAAACTCTAGGATGCCTAAAATTCAAGCACATCAGGTCCTGCTCTGATTTTTACTCCTTGCATTGCATGTGTTCAGTGGAAAATGTTTCATCCCATGCCTGAAGGTGAGCAGGGTGAAGGGAGGAAACAGTCTGTAAGATATTTGTCTTCACACTTGCTCCTGCTGTAAAGGCCACACGGAGGGGAGCCTAAATATTTCCATGTGGCTCCATCTCTGTCCATGCCTTCCTGGCAGCACTGGGTATCTCTCTTCCTGGGGAGGTGGGGAGAAGGAAAGAACCACAAGAACATGCCAATGCATGTCCAAGGAGAGGAATCAAGAGGTATTTAAGTGTCCAAGAGACTTACCACACTTCCTCTTACACAGAAGTTGCATCTTGTGCAACACTGTAAAGCACAGCACCAGGAGAACAGTCCCAAGACAACAGAAACAGCAACAAATTCCCTCTTCTCCTTTTTTCAGATCCTCAAAGTATTTTAAATACATAAACTGTGAGAGTCTTCCTTCACAGTCTTACTTCACTTTCAACATGGCAATTCTCTATTTTTCAGAGAAGCGGAGATGAGGCCCATTCTCCTGTCTTATTTTAATTTTCTGTACATGCTGAAGGTCCCAGCTGACCTCCTCCTCCTCCTCCCTCTTAGGGACTGAGCAGACCCTTTCAGCTGCAGTATCTCTTCTGAGATGTAATGCCCAGGTGGACAGTGAAGAGTGGAGAGCTTCCCCTCACCAATCTCTGAAGCTTTTCAACAATTCCTCCTTGCTGTCTGCAGGTGATCTGCAGTCCTAGGTGAATTCCCTTTTCAGCTGGATGCACTGTGTTGTTTCCCTACAGCACTATCTAGACAACTGAAAAAGTGCAAATAATTTAATGTATTACTTTCTCCTTATTTTTTATGGAAATGGTGAAAGTTGGGAAGATTTCTAACCTTTGTGCAGTGTTTCCAGCATTTTGTTTGTTTGCTTTTACATTTACACACACACATACACACACACATATATATAAAGAGAAAGCACTGTAAAAATTTATAGAGAGAGCTTCAAAAAGCCATTATTTTCAGCTAGTTCAGAGGCTTTGTCTCACCATCATGATTTTTACAAGATTCAGTAATTTATCTTAATTCAGACCATTCTGTGAATAAAATAGTCACTGTCCTATCAGACAAAAAGCAGATACTCTCCTGCCTCCCCTTGTAAAGCAACCAACAAGCCTCAGGAACAAGGAGCAGCAGTTTCTAAATGCAACAGAACCATTCCTTTCACCCGCTGAACTCCATCCAGCCTCAACACTTCCCAAAACTGAAAAAAAAGATGACAGTGCAAAATGTCTTACATAAATTTTGCTGTCCCAGGAGCCTCCACAGCCAACCCAAAGGGTCAAAGTGCTTGAAGAGACCAGATTCTTAAGGGATTTCCAGCTCCCACTTTCAGATCTCAGCAATTGCACAGAAAACAGCCAGCATCACCCTAGGGTCTTCACCAACACAGCCATTAAATGTTCAAATTTCTTTGAGGGCCTTTACCTCCTGCAGAAATCTTGGTGAAGTCTGGATAGGTAAAAGCCAGTCATCAGAACAGCATGAAAACAACCTTAATCTACTCAACTTGAATTTTAAAATTTTTTTAAAGAACATTTTCCAGCATTTTCCCACTACATACAGGAGATTAAGTAAGCAAAACTTCTTGATGCATACATATGTGGACAAGAGAGGAAACCCATGTGCATTCCCAAATCTTGAAGCCAGCAAAATCTTCATTGCCAACATGAAGCCCTGCTAGTGCTGCCTGGCTGGGCACTGGCAGCTCAGCAAGGGTCACTCCAAGAATCACACAACGTGGAACAAGGAATTTTTTCCCTCAGCACTTGGCAGAGCAGTATACTAGCTATCTAAACTTAGACAATAAATAAAGAACAAATTAACTGCTCCTGCTCCCCTGGAATTCCAGAGGTCTCCTGGGAGGCCACTGTGCTGCAGTGCCAGGGCAGGGGATGCGCCCTGTGGGGAGGCTGGATGAGCACCCAGCACACCAATCCTTATCTCCTCCCCACTCACACTGACTTGTGGGTGGGAGCTCCAAAAGTGTGTGCTTCCTGCTGATATTTCTGCTTCTCCCAGTTTCTATCAGGGCCAGGAATAACAGGAGAGAGGGCTGTCCCCCAGCCCCTCCTCTCCTGGTCCTGGACATGGCCAGCGGTATGAAGAGCGGGGGCTGAGGAGTGCACTTCAGTTACAGAAGCAAAATGGTTTTTGGTGCCTCTGGATGTTCCAAGTTAAGCTTGGATCACACTGCACTTAGCGTTCATGCTATCCAAATTACTCCAGGAGGGCCTAATCCTGATTAATAGCTGGGTAGCTATTAAAATAGTTTCCCTTGAACAGCTAAATGGAAATGCGAGGGCTTGACGCTTGAGCTAGCTTTTAAAATGGGTTCAGGTAATCAAAACACCAGATCAGAGAGCACCAGGGGTTTTGGAGGAGCTGAGATTCAATTCAGCTTTGAACCTTTAGCTTATAGCAAACAATTCCTACCCCCAACAACTGAAACCAGGCACAGCTCCTTGGAGAGACTGACTGGACCTGACCATGTGGGCTCACGCCTGCTGTTTATGCCCCTTCTGCCAGCAATGCTTCTCGTGCAGCCCAGCACCATCTGTCCTTCTGTGGTGTCACCTCGGGATGCTGCTTGGGAACAAACATGTCACTGGTCATCTCTCACTGGAGACACCTGAGATGCCAGGATGGCTGTCACAGCCTTCTCTCTGTCTGGGCAGCAAACACCCCACGCTAGTTCAGAGCAACAAACAGCATAAAGGCAGTGCCAGTGCCTGCAATTTATTTCTGGTATCCAAGCTGCAATCAAGTATCAGAGAATGACTGGTAAATGTGATGTTCTGTGTGGAGGACATCACTGCCACACTCCACCAGCACAGATACACAGAAGAGCAATGGATTTAATATATGAAATTTTTCTACTGTGTTAGCTTGCTTCAGGAGCTCTGATATGAGTGATGATGGGAATATCAGTGAGGAGCTGCTGAGGAGTGGAAGAGCATGCAGGAAGAGCCAGCTTGTGGATGGAGCTTTTCCCTCATTTTCCCCTCATTTCCCAGATGGGTAATTCACAGTAATGCAGACAAGAGGGCCTCATCTCTGCTCCTAGCATCAAGATGCAATTGGACCTAAAACAAAAGCAATCTCACCTTGCCACATTGTGGATCCTGCATGCTGCTCTCATTCCCATCCTCCACCTGCTGCTTGTGTACGTGGGGACAGGCCCATAAAGAGGGAGCCCCCAACTATTCAGAGAGGGAGGATGAATAGAGGGACAGTGACCTCAGAGCAGCTCATTTCCTGAGCATGGCAGAGCCTCCAGCTCCCCAAGCAGAACTTCTCCCACATCACCACAGAGCTGAAGCAGCAGGTGGGACAGGCAGCTCCAGCAAGCTAAACAGGCACCAAGCCACATGGCTGTGCATGCTTCTGTCCAGAGAAACCACAACTCGAAGAATCTGCCTTATAATATCCACGAGATGAAGGAAGAACAGAAACACAGTTTGGGCATCCCAAGCAAGTAAAATGGCCTGAATATCCATGTGCATGGAGCCAGCTGTGCTGCAGGAAGAAAAGTCATCAGGTACTGAGCCTCACCAGTCTGGCTTCCTAAGCAGGCTCTGAGTCTATAAAGGATTCCTCTCCAAGCCACATCCCTACAAGGAAACCTGCATTAAAAAAAAAAAAAAACAGGAAAAGGAGGAAGAAATGGTGCTTTGAGCCATTGCACACTTCACTAATGGCAGCTATTCTTAAAAACACTATTGTGGGCCCAACCTGACTGCAGAGGCAGCAGCACTGCAGGACAAGGGGGAAGGCTTGCTTCCATAACCTTAGTCAGATAAAACAATTTGGTATGAACTATGGCCCCTCTGTGCTCATTTAGAAAAACTTGCTGTTGTGTAGCATGAGGCCAGTAGCAGTGCTGCAGGGGCTGGACACAAGTAATGTAGGAGTTAACTGAGAGCAAAGGGATAAGAGCCCCAGAAAGAATGTCGATATCATAGACCTGATATATGAACAAGAGCTGTGGCTCAGACTTCACCTAGGGACCAAAGATGATGCAAAGATGCATTAAAAGCTTCTCATTTCTCCTTATTTAACCTTTGTCCACTGCATCAGGACAGTGCACACCAGCTAAGGGTGCTCTGTGTGCCCAAGGGAAACAAAACCCAAGCACTACGTGGGGCTCTCCGGGATGTATTAGGAAATTTGGAAATTAGTGTATCCCATTGGGTTGCAGAGCACTGTGCAGCAGCCTTTGGCACCCAATGCCAGCCATGGGGATGGAGCTCCCCTCTTTCCAGGTGGGTGGCATGAGACACTCCATGCCTTTGAGGGAGCCCCCAAAAGTCCCAAGGGCTCCCCAGTATTAAGCCACAGGTCAGACACAGTGAAGCAAGGAAGGATTTTTCAGTTTTCCCTGCCCAAGAGCTGCTGGCAGCCCCACACCACAGCCCATCACCCTCAGCTCCCTGAGGGCCACGCTTTGTGCCCACAGGCAGCACAGCATCCCCAACGGGGCCACCCAGCTGTGGCACACAGGGCCTGGCACGCCGCGGCTCGCGGGGAGCATACGGCGCAAGCCAACGGCGTGGCCTGATGTTCAATGAGAGCTGACAGGTCCCACCGAGGGCTGCAGGAGGACAAAGAGCCCGGGGCCCCCAGGCTGGCCACAGCAGCTGGGCTCTGCTCGGCCCCAGTGCTCCCCGGGCACCGGGATCCAGCATTTGGATCATCTCACAGCAGCTGGCGGGGAGCCAGCGCGAGAGCATCATCCCATCCCAGGAGCACGGGGCTGCCTCCCAGTGCACTTTTACCCTTGGAGTGTGGCTGGGGGAAGGGCACACGCAGGGACATTCTTCACTTGTCACTCCCAGCCTTAGGCTATTTCTTTCTTTGCAATCACCTAAGGGTGAGGAGGAGTTGAAAAACATTACACTGACAGCGCTGTCGGAGCTGCGGATACAGGGCCTTCCGCTCCACGCCAAGCAAACCTTCTGGAATGGTTTGGACACGATAGGTAAACAGTGTTGGGCTTGCTCAGCAGGGAGACATTTGTATTTAGATGTTATAGATAAGTGGTGCATATTTGAGACATCTGAAAGTTATTACTCCAAGCAGTTTCTAAACAGAGAATCGCAGTTGCATAGCCCCTTAACTCTGAGCTGACAGGCAGGATAATGATTTAAATTATTGTTAAACATAGGCTCTGCTTTAAGTGGATGGAATTCAACAACACGGTAGGTTTAGGGGAGTGGGGGTGTGCTACAAAACACAACATTTCCAATTTCTGGAGCACTGATCCACAGGAGCTTCTCCGCCAGCAGCAGGCATTGCTATTCACGCTACGAAAATGGCAGCTGAAGAGATCCTCAAAAGGCAACATCACTCAGCTGCCTTCTGGCTCATTACCACTCCCTCTAATTGCAGCAACGTTGATCAAGGGAAATGCCTTTATGAAAGCAAAACATAGCATTTTTCAGACTGTAAATCAGAGTTCAGCAGTGAACCATAAGTATTTTTTAATAATTCTTTTGATTTATAAGTGGTTTATGCTTCCTGGAGTTCAATAGGGTTATGTTTATTATGCTATCACTCTGTTTTTAGCTAAGAGTATACTGATTTGTTCTCCACTATAAGGCATTTGAAGCTCAACTATTAGGTTGTACTAAATCAGTGTCCCACAGTTGTCTCATCTGTGAGGAGTTTGTTTTCCAGTATTTTCAGGTTGGGCTGGTTGGCTCCCCCAGGTCCTCTCCGTGCCCAGCTACCACCACCAGAGAAGGCTTTTGGTTTCCACCATAAGCTGCTTTCTGACATGCCAAAGGTTAAGTGTGACAGCAAACACTGGCTCCACACTGCAGCTTTTACGCAGGCAAAGCTCCAGCAAAAACAAACCAATCTGTTATGGGGAAAGGAGAAAGGGAAGGAGGAATTAATTTCTTGCTTATTCAGCATCTGATTGTGTCTCTGTCACAAGTGAGCTCCCAGGCAGCCTCTCCAACCTACAGCATCCTCATTTCCCAGATGGGTAATTCACAGTAATGCAGACAAGAGGGCCTCATCTCTGCTCCTAGCATCAAGATGCAATTGGACCTAAAACAAAAGCAATCTCACCTTGCCACTTAAGGGAAATTACATGGCTGATTAATAATGGATGAGCCTCACAAAGGTCACCCATTCTGCTCAGCACTTGAGGGGAAACTGCTCACTCACCTGAGCTTCAACAACCACTGTGTCCAGCAGGGCAGCAGCAGCAGCAGCACGGCCTTTGGCATGTGCAACACAATATAAAATCAAATCATAAAATGATACCTTGGGTCTCTGCCAGAAAAACACTCACAAGGCACATGGGTCAAACCAAGATGAGGCACTTCTGTCAGACCAGCAGCTTGGCTTGCCCACTTGAGCTTGTGAGGAGTCCAAAAACTCAGAGGAGTTGAAACCCACAGTCCCCTGCCAGGGAGAAAAGCAGTATCTCCATCCTGCAAAATGAAGGCACTTGTGTGATGTGTCTCAGGAAAATGAGTGATCTGAGCCTGAGTCAGGAGCTGAATCCTTTACCACTAGAACTAAGGATGGCTTTTTGTCCCTCCCTGCTAACCACCAGTCATTGACCTGATGTACTCACACCAATGTGTAAAGGCTTTCTCCTGAAGGCAGTGCTTGGTTGCTTTTCCTGCACAATTAAATCCTGATAAATATTATTACCCCAATATTACAAAAACAGTGGACCTGTCTCGCTCTGGGCATTGTTTTTCTCTGTCCACGTTAAAAAAAAATAAATTCATAGAGCATAGTAGGAAATAGCCAAGCAAACAAAAAACCCAAGTGGGTATTAAAGCTACCAGTGCCCTATTTGAAGAACCCAAGAGAAACACAAAAGAAAACTGCAGCCATCAATGGAATATATGGAATGCTTCCTTAGCCCTCAAGCTGGACATTGAATTTGTGCAGTGACAAACCCCACAGGGCCAGCTCAGGGGTCTTGCCTGCTCCTTCCTGCAGCCCTTGCAGCTCCTGCTCACTGGCAGCACAGCCTTCAGAACAAGGAGAGGTTCAAAGGCTAGTGGAAGCAGGATTTCCTCCTGCCAGAGGCTCTGTATAAGGAAAGGGAAGCCTCCTCGTGCCTCCAAACCCCTCTTGGCCACAGTCCAGCCCAACAAAACAGACTGACAGGATTCCACTAAAAATCCACCCCTTCAATAGGCAGTCCAAGCAGTCCTGGCCTCCATACATAATACTGAGAGACAAAGATGTATTGGAGACAATAAATGAATTATAAAGGCCCCAAAGAGAGTATTTCCTACCTACTTTTCATTCTGATGTACTTTTAGTAACTTCAGATAAGCTACTAATTTGAATTGTTGTCTCCAAAAGGATTCCAAACCCATCNTTTTTCATTCTGATGTACTTTTACATCAGAATAAGATAAGCTACTAATAAAATAAGCTACTAATTTAAATAGTTGACTCCAAAAGGATTCCAAACCCATCTATATGGAATATCTCAGGGCAGTCCGCTTTGGCAGAAGATCTAAGCACAGTAGTGCATAGATAGGATAGTTTTAAAAACTCATTACCTAATTCTCATGCCCTGGCATATGCTGACAAAGCCATTGTGTCCCATCCCCACCTGTGAACCAAGATTTCTTAGTTTCCAGAGTAATAAATCCTCATGGGTTCTGTAGTCTTCTTTATGCTGTAGAGCCAGCATGGACTCAACTCCCTAATGATAGGAAACTGCAACACTGAAACTGCTGTGGGATATCCTCTGGTGTCACCTCTTCCACCTGGTGTCAAATGCCAGAACAATAGACAGCTCTGTAGACAAAACTACTGCAGCCTCCACTGCTCTGCTCCACCTCAGTCAGAAAAAGGATATTAAATATGGAGACGGGGTTGCAATCAGCCTTTCTGAGGAAATAATAACCTGGGAAACTCTGACTCATGCTGATTTGTGATCAAGGACTGTGACTGAGATACCAAAAAAAGGAATTGAATCAGAT
This sequence comes from Urocynchramus pylzowi, assembly GCA_013397555.1. Taxonomy (NCBI): domain Eukaryota; kingdom Metazoa; phylum Chordata; class Aves; order Passeriformes; family Fringillidae; genus Urocynchramus; species Urocynchramus pylzowi. Next base: position 1,592,776 of record VZRH01003646.1, read on the forward strand.
TTTCATGGCTGTGTCAGAATGAATTAATTCTCATCATATAACTGGAAAAGGTTTAACATCACAGAAGCATTTTTAGAATGACAGGAGGATATGGAGGCTGTGGTAAAGAAGAAAACATGATTATTGTTCTGTATAGACTGACAGCGAGGAAAGATTAAAAAGAACTAAATATACCATAAAATAATAGTTTGGTCAAAGAGCTGCCAACAGGAACATCCTGAGGAGGGAACAGCCATTGCAAAGATCTGGCACTGCTGGCTGCAAAAACATCCCAGACAATGCTTATGACAGAATAACCATCAGTGACACATCTCCAGGAGAGATGGCAAAGTTACCTTGAAGCCTACCCAGAACAGTCTGAGAATCTCCTTGCAGCCACTGCTGATTTCCACCCTTCAGCTGGGGATATAAGAGGTGGCTGCCTGGCCTTCTCCAGTGGCCATCATTCACCTCATGTCTGCCTCAGACAGGGGTTAAGATTATTTTTTTTCTCACTTTTGTGGTTGTCAGCAAAACTCCTAAAGTAAATTAGATGTCAGCTGATCTCACTCTGAATCTAGCTAAACCAGAATCAGGCTATTTCAGTTCTAAATGCTTGCCCATAGCAACTGTTCAGGTTAGCATAGCTAGTTGTCTTTAAAGTCTTGATTTGCTATCAATTTGAATTAAATTTCCTAGGTTGCCCATTGTAACTAAACCCTCTGCTGGGAAAATAAATGCACTCAGTACATATTTTAGAGATGGTTGCTTGAGGTTTTTTCTCAGCCAAGTAAGCCAGAGATGCTGCTAAGTGGAAGATTAGACTCTAAAGTCCAACTCAGTAGACAGGTTTTCATCTGGCAGCAAATTCCACGGACACAGATGGAAGAGTGTGAAATCCCCACTGCAAAGCACAAACAAAGGAATATCTCCCATCTCTTCTCATACAGACTGCTCACCTTCATCCAAATAAACCTTTTGATACTTGGTTCTGTCAATATTTGTTATTAGCAAAAAGACTTCTATAATAAATTAATTATATGATGAAAGAACCATTGCATGAAGAGGAATAGGTGTTATTAAGAGCAGAACTAAGAGCCATCAATCTAATTCAGCATGTAAGAAACAAATCTGACTCAGATTCTTTGTCCGGTGTTGTTTTCTCCTGTATCTTCATGATCCCTATGATAGAGAGACTGTCAGTAGCATGTGCTTGACCTGATAAAAGAGCTCACTTATCTTCAGGGAACATGCCAGACATTCATGGTGACCCATACAAAGTAATTGAAACACACCTAACACCCTGAGCTGTCCAGATAAAGGGGAAAAAAAAAAGGAAAACAAAGCCTATGGCTTATGAATTGCCAACACAAAGACAAAATGAGCCACTGCTATCAGTGAAGAAACCAGGCAAAGAAGAGGATGGTATCTTGGTCACTGGGCTGTCCTTGCCTTCCCCATCAATATAACCTGATCACTCTTCTCCAAACCTGTCTTTCCACTGCTTTCAGACAGGAGTTCACCCTGTTTCCATGTTTACATTTTCCTTCTTCCTTACCTCGGGCATCTGGACCCCTTCTTAAACCTTCCTGCACAGAAACCAGACACATTTTCCAAGAAAATCAAGCACTGCCTGGAGGCAACTTTTCTACTTCCCCTCCAACTCCAACAGTGCATTTAGCCTCTCCTGCTCATGTTCTTCTCTCTCTTCCTCCTCCTCCTCCTCTTCCTCCTCCTCCAAGAGTCTTTGCTGCCCAGAAAAACCATTAAGCACAGAGGCTAATCCCTGCATAACCACTGATTACTGATTAACCACAGACCACCTTGCTAGGATTTGACCTAGCAAGCCCTGCACAGAATCCAGTAACAAGCAGATGGCAAAGAAAAGGATCCAGCAAAGCACTTAAGCACATGGCTATCTTTAGGAATGTGAATTAACACACTTATTCAAGCATATACCTGATTTCTGGCACACTATATAACTACATATACATGAAGGTGGGTAGGGAATTTACCATCCTGTTGAATTTGGGCCCTGTAGCCTATGAAGTCTTCTTTTCTGAGCACCTGAGAATGGGTTCCAATTGCCCAGCTGGAATACCTTTAAAAAGATAGTATTCTACTTCCCATTGACTTTTCCCTCCACCAGCTTTCATCCCTTAGCCTGCCAACACAGAGCAGCCTCTGCCTCACCATCAGATTGTTACTTTGACTTTTCATATCTTGTCTGGTTTTTGTGGAGCACTGATCTTTTAGGTATCACACCCAAAACTGAAGCACTAGAAATTATCATAAACATAGTCATAATAGTGATTATGGCTCAAAACCAAATTATTTATGTATTTCTCTTGAGTGCACCATTAGGCTGACTTGAAATTGTGGGTCCCTGCAGCTCCACGGTGAAATTCTCATTAGTTCAGTTTTCTTTCCTGCTATCTCTAGCTTTGATCTCCATCATGAGGCCAATTTCCATCCACCTGGTGAGAGGGTGTTATAGACAAGATTCTAAGACTCTACCATGTCAGGAATGAAGAAATAAAAGTGCATTTTGACAAATGCATGCAGTGTCAAGGCTCACCTCAGACACGAGCATACACATTCCAGTGTATGGAAACATTGAATCAGATCTGGAATAGCCAGGGTTACAAACAGGGGCAGAAACCGAAAGGCCCAGTGTTTTTGTCAAAAAGATGCTTTCACACAAGCCATGCTGGGAGAACAGCAGATTGCTGATGGCTGGGAAGGGCTCAGAAGAGTGATGGCTGCTGCCTACCAACACCAGAGAGAGCAACGAAAATCAGCCATGGAAACACCACTGCAGAAGGAGGAGGAAATGCAAATACCTCCAGAAACACCTTGAACAAATTGCCACCAGTCTCCTGGTTCAAGTGAACACCTTTGGGGCTCAGAGGCACTGGGGTCCTCCAGCCTTGGCCAGGCAAAGAGGGAACACTCTGCATTAAAGATTTTAGAAGCTTCAGATCTTTCCTTGCAAGTGGTGCACTATTTATTGGCACAGCACCAGCACGGGAATAGGATTATTGGATTTGAAAGGCTTTTTCCCTGGAGTGGTCTTTATCCTCTTAAAAAGATAGAGCAATTAAACTTTTTTTTTTTTTTCCTGAAGAGAATTAATCGTCTGTGAATGGTCACACTGGTAGCCAGATGCATCACAAGAGATTTTCATCTTCTTAAACACATAGTCAGTGACTAGCAATCTGTTTTATCAATCTTTTATCCCTAGCTACAGACCAAAAATTTACCAATCCCAAATAATTTTAATTTCTAAATCTAATATGAGCAGATGGGATGGAATTTTTAAAAAAATATTTTGTAAAGTCCTTTAACATGAAAATTATGCTAATGTCTGAAAATCAAAACTTGTGACTGGACATTCTGTTCTAGCCAATAGACATGGAATGCTTTGTATAAATTTCACAAAGTTCTGCCAACACTACCCTGATATAATTTCCAGGAAAACAGGAGGAAGCACTTACCTAGTGCATGTCAGTACAAGGTATGGTATTTTCACCAAAAGCCACAACAGAGGGGAAACATCTCAGATTATTGTCAGAAGAACATATTTGTGAAAAAGCAATTAAGAGAGCAACGTAGAAGAATGCAAGATCGAGATTTTCCTAAGAGTCTGAGTAGGAGAGAGGAGTCCAGGCTCTCCCTGAGCACAGCACCTTGCAGGATCAGCTGCATCACAAGCAGAGCTGATGTAACATCTGCATCAAAACTGGGAGTGGATTCAGCACAACTAGAAAACCTTTAGAAGAGAAGTAATAGCTCAGCATGACTAAAGATGATCTAGTGAACAGCATCCCTGCCCATGCCAGTGGGATTGGAACTAGGTGATCTTTAAGGTCCCTTCAAACCCAAACCATTCTATGATTCTGTGAAGGAGAAGTTCTGGCTTGAACCAGCACAGCTTCAAAAGTCAGCACAGTCAAAATGTTTTGTTTTCTTCAGGAAAAGCCAAACAAGGTCTGGAGGAACTTCTGCTGCTCAGTGTTTGGCCAAAAAGAAGGGATGAGTGAGCAAAAACCCAGGGCTAGACTCTGCTCATGGTGTAAAACCAGAGTGACTCCACAGGTAGCCACAAGTTTAGGCTGGCAAAACTTGGAGAGCAAAGTTGGGCTATAGGCAAGGACTGAGCTCAATAACAACAGCTCTGCTTATGCAGCTTGGGGAAAAAAAAAAAAAAAAAAAAAAAAAAAAAAAAAAAAAAAAAAAAAAAAAAGAAGGAGACTGGACTACAGAGCAACCTCATTTTTAGTTCTGTCGCTGATATGGATGGAAAACACAATTTTATTTTATTAAAGGTGTCAAACTTTTTTAATAACCCAGACACCTACAGGGACAACAAATTCACATCCTCTGTATGGTAAATTGCATATTCAGCAGCTGTGAGGCCAATTAGACATTGAAATGACCAAATGCTATCTCAGGCCAGCAGAGACATACTGCACAGAGACAGTGTTTAGTTTTTTATCACACTAGCAGTGTTTAGCTATCATCTGTCACACAGGCTTAGGGGAAAGGGCCTCCACAGCTGGAACAGCTGCAATAGCTGGAATTGCAAGATTAGCACAATAAGTTGTTATACTTTTACCAGACCACTCAATTCACATCCAAAACTTAGCCCCAGCTCCAAATGCACTCTTTTTGTCAAGCTATAGCTTTGTGAATGAAGAGGAATTAGCTTTCAGCATTACAGCCCAAGGTTTCAACAGTTTAAACCATTTGGCTGAATTGAGAAAGGTATTAAGAAAGCTGCAAAGATTAATTTCCTCTCCCAGCTTATTCTCTCTCCCTTTTTTTTAAAGACTCCTCTTACTTACAGATTTTAAAAAAGGAACTATATCAGACAAAATAAGTAACATGCAATTAAATGTGGCATTAAGTATCAGTTAATAGAGTGCATTAAAAAAGAGCAGCATAGATATCCTAATGGTTTAAATCAGAAAACCTTTGCTAATGTATGGAATTCTTTGAAACTTCTCTCAAAAGAATACACTGCTCCATTACTGGTGGATTATTTTTCTCTAAGGCCCTGTCCATGCTAGAAATGACTGTAACTAACTATAGCTGTGTAATAAATTCAGTATACATACAATTAGTCAAGTAGTTTATACCTTTAGTAGAAGTAAAAGAAAGTCAAAAGCTTTTTAATTTGAACCACTGTTTCCAGACTCTACTTTCCACACTTCCAACACACAGCAAAGGCAAGATAAACTTCTTAGTGTAAACCAGCAACATTTCCCTCCTTAGAGCAACAGCCAAATCAATCACCAAAACAGATATTTAATGTCAAGACTCCACTTTTTTTTTTTAACATAGGGGCCTATCTTTGCAGTGTTAGCATCTGAACTACAACATATCTATAACATAAACAACACTTACAATTGTCAGAGTTTTCATATTTCCCTGGGTGTTTTATGGGTAAAGTGGCCCTTCTTGACTGTGTTAGGAACAGTATTTCAGCTCACCAGAACTAAAGAAACTTTACAGCACAGAATGTATTTTTCCACTGGTCGTTTTGTCCTGTAGCAGCCTCCATTTTTCTCAGTCTGGGAAATAAAAAGCCAGACTAATCCCTTTTAAATTTATTCCTACCCAGGAACCCTTGCAGGCTCTCCTGACGCTGATGTGGACATTTTGTGGATACAAAGTGCCCTAAAGCACATTATGTGCCAGATTTTGTCCTTCCTGTGCACCTGTGGCAATGCCTCCCCCTCCAAGAAGTCCTGCGAAGGCAGAGGTGCTGCAGGCGAAAGCAGCAGGTTATCGCTGAGGGGACACCAGCAACCTGCAGAGCCTCTGTGCGACTTTGAAATCCAGCACCTCATCCAGACCTGGTGCAGCCTGAAATGCTGATCCCTCAGAGACCTCATTCCCCTTGGCACCTGCCTGTCCTGGCCTGCCTGGCGTTTGCCATTTGCTGCTCAGCCCAAGGGCTCCGTGCCGACCGTGAGGGCAGGCGGGCGCTGCCTTCCCCAGCCCGTGGGCACCAAGTCTGCACTGCTGACAGACAAACACAGAGAGAACAAAAAAATCCCACTGCATTCACACAGCCAAGAGGAGATCTGGCTTGCCTGAAGGTGCTGTGGCCAGCAGGCTCATTGTCACAACCTGGACAGGCAGACCTGGAGGACAGACAGAGCCTCAAGCCCAAGGGGCTGCCTGGGTCCTGGGCTAGCTTTTGGGTGCCTCCTGCATCTGGAAAAACACTTCCCTCCAGAGGAGCTAAGGCAAAGCAGGGATTGATTAAAATGGCAAGAGATAAGTTATTTATTAAACTGTTTTCACATTTTCAGCTGTGTTAGAGAGCTTCCTGCAGCTGCCATAGAGACAAGAGCTACAGACAATAAAACTTTATGAGCAATTTAAATTCTCTCTCCCCTTAGGAGATGGGGAAAAACAAGGACAACTGACTGTTTGCAGGTCTTGTGTATCTTGCCTTCATTAAGTAGGACTCTGTTTAAGCACTTATTATGCTTTTCCATCAGATAGTCACAGACTTCCACAAAAAGGATTAATTGTTTATAGCTTCCACTTTCAACAATACCCTATAAAAATACACTGCAGTCATATCTGATTATCCAATTTCGTTTAGTGCAAAGCACCCCTGGCACATCAGTCTGCTTATTTGCACGTGTCAGAATAGCAACAAAATGCATTCCCGTGGGCAATGGAAAATAAGCTTTGCACTTGGAAAATAAAATAGTAATAACCACACAGTAAAACTGCAGATGCATGCAATAAATTAGATTTATCAACAGTCTTATACCATTAACACCTGAAACTTGCCCATAAATCTACCTCATTTGAGGCTTATTTAATGCTTCTTCTAGAGGTGGCTGGGAGCTAGAGATTCAAACTAGGTAAGAACTGATAGGCTCGAAGAAAGAAAAACATTTCTTTCTTTCCCTATAAAATGTGCAACTTCTTTGTCAAAGAGACATCAGCTTGAGGTGTAAGTTTGGTACATTTCCATCCAGGATCAGTTCACATTTTGACTTAGATACTTTGCAAACATCAAACAATAAGAAGGTAGGAAGAGGATCTGCTGAAAGAAGGTATTTCTCAAATATCTAATACAATATACAGAACTTCTATTTTATTCTCCCAGGATCTGTACATATATTTATGACTGAAATATATATTTATACTATATATGTTTCTACTTCAGGTAAATCTAATATGCACATTCAATACACATGCATTTAAAATTTTCCAATCTTGCAAGGTCTCACTATTTGTTCACATATTTTATACTTACAAGATGTGGTGAGACTTAGCTTTTAGCAGGTGCCTCTCAGTGAGCCAATCTAAATAAAATTATCCTTGATTTTCAAAGCCTGTGCTTGTAAAAGACCAGGAATACTCTAAAACACTGCATGAATGAAAATACTGATGGATGGGAGAAGAGTGTGAACAGAGTAAAAACAGTAAAGGGGTGTGATTGCTGATCATACTAGCAAAGAATAGGACCAAGGAAAATGAGCAGAATGTACCTCACATCACCCCACTGGAAACACAGGATGAGTAGTGAGGTATGCTGGAATCATAACTGTTTTTCAGCCCCATTTTTCTGTACTTTTAGAGTACCTGCATTGTGCTTTGAAAGAAAAGACAGTAGGTGGTAGGACTAGATGATCTTCATGGGGCCTTTCCCATCTTAACCACTCTGCAATGCTGTGCTGCAATGTCACTGCCCAAAAAATGGGGTGATTTTCAAAAAGAAAAAAAAAAAAAAAAAAAGTTGTGACTTTCAAAAAGGCACCATCTAGAAGAGGCAAACCTGTAATCCCCCACCAAAGGTAAAGGCAAATGCTGAGAACACTCCTGCTGTACTGCACACATGACTGAGGGAAGCTGCCAACCTTGCTGTCCTGCAGTGAATCCAAGGAAAGCGCACATGCCAGGCTCAAGCCCAGTGCTTGGAAGAAGCAGGTTAGCATGAGACAGCACCACTTGGTTCCCATGAGCTGCCATCCTTCCTCCACAGCTCTGAAGACTCCAGAATTTAAACAGCTGGGCCTTTCCTTTTCTTTTTTTGATGCTTTATTATAGCAGCAAGGCAGCAGATTGCTTATATTCCATTTTTCTCGGACTCTTTTTAAAAGTGTGAATGAGCATGTGTGTATGTTGAAGTGATACCATAAGGACAAGCCACATTTTTAGTAAATATTACTTTAAATTACCCTGGAATGTAAAAGTGCACTTGTGCAAAACTAGCTGCCCAAAAAGGAAAGCAGAGCTGTAAACCACCCTGCCTGCAAGTTGAGCATGTCAGCAGGAGAGCCACTGTATAAGGGCATGTTTACAGGTCATGTAAGCCTGCACCTACACTGAAACTCAAGCCCTAAAACACAGCACATGCATGCACTCCATTGCCACAGACTCCTCTATGCAGGCCCTTACATTGTAGCAGAATCCAGCTGAGACCCTGTGGTCAGAGGACACCAGATTCCTGGGTGAATTTGAGCCTTTTCATCTCTACAATGTGGGTAGAGGAGAGCAGGGAGCAGCCTCTCACCTGTGACTGTCAGCACTGTGAACCTCATGGCTGAAGCCACCTCAAGGTGGATTTAAACCAGTCCCTGCTTTTGAATAACTCCAGCAGTGACAGGCAAAGCACTCCATGGTCCCAGCTCAGTTCCAACTCCCCTTGGCTGTGGTGCAGTGGACTGTGCAAGCCTTTTTAACCTGGTTCATTTCAAAATCCAGCTGGCAAAGAAGCTGCTTAAAGGGCTCTGCCTTTGAACATTCAGAAAGGGCAGTGAGACCCAGGAACATCTGTGACAGCCCCATACACCTGTGCAGTGGCAGCAGTACTGACACATGGGTAACTGTCAGTAAGGCTGATGCTGTCACTAAAGCCACAAGCAGAAGGAAATGAAAAATTAAGGTACAAACCAGCTGGTTTTCAGTGATGCCAGAATGTTGTGCAATGCCTGTGACGCAGAGAGAGAGAGGCAGGACTGAGCTGGGTAACAAGGATGATGGCAGGTGACACCTTTTGCTCTGGCAAGTCACTTAACTCTCACAGGTTTTGGGCGTCCCTTCATTCAAGTCTTTCTTTATTAGATCTGTAAGACAGGAACAGTGCCACCAGCCTTAGTCATTACCCTGTTCTACTGAGTCCCTTATTTGGGCTGGAAGTGATTTGCCAGTGTAATGCAGGTAGCCAAAATAAAAATGTGCAGCTTTGGATCTTGTCACTTCTGGGAACAGAAATGCACACTGTCCATTTCCCTGCAGAGCTGGGATCTTGCAGTGACACAAGACTTACTGCTGCAGGTCCTTCCTTTGGCAAGTCTCATTTTGGGAGTGGGAAGGGAGTAATTCTGCAATAGACAGACACCAGAAATGGTGAAGTTTTTGGTGAGATTCTTACACATAAAAGCAAATGGAGACTGTGCAGAGGTGCAGTTTGACTCTGTAACCCTACAAGCATTGAGAAAATAGTGAGACTTAAGAACAAGGAACATGTCTGGGGTTAGGGGGCAATAAATCACTGAACTGAAATCTGAAATGCTAGGCTCTTCTGTTCAACATACTGCTCCAGCATCCCCAGCCTCCATCAGATGCCCTGCATACCATACCACGCTGAATTCAACCATATGTTTGTAGCTAAGCTATGAAATTCATTTGTCAAGTCCTGGGAGTTTTTGGCAAGTTGTCCTGTGCTATATGTGTGGTCTGCTACACTAGAGCAGGCATGCAGAGCATAGTAACGGGAATGTCTATAGATCCAGGGGCAACACTGCTGATGATTTCCCTTCTCTGACTTTTAGTGTTGTTTAATAATGAATGGAGATGGAGAGGACTCAGGTGGAAGCCGTTTCAGCACAGTTTCAGGCTTAAAGCCTGCTGAAGGCTGCTGGGACAAGCTATAAATACATATGTGAGCTCCACGCCAACTGTGCAAAGTCAGAAGCTGCTTGCTTCATTCAGGGCTTCATACTCACCAAAGAGTGGGGAGCCTCTTGGACTAGAGGTAAGTCAGTGGCTGGCAGAAGTCACATTTTCCTTGTGAAAGGGGATGTGGAAGATGCTAGGACAATGCAGGGGCAGATGACGGATAGGAAACTGTTTCTTGGGTGTTTTGAAAGGAAACACATAATCCAGAGTTATGGACCCTCATTAATCAGGCAGAGTCGTCCTGAGGAGCCAAATCTCACAAGAACAGCTGTAGGACTTGGAGTCATTTGTAAGCTCTTCCTAACTGAACCCTTGGCATGACATTTGCCCAAATTCTCCATCCCAATTCAAATATCACCACTGTGGCCTATGAACAGTTGCCTAGTGGCTCTGATTCAAGCTGATTCACAACAAAAGATAAATCTTTCTGCACCTAAAAAAAGAAAAAGCAGCTGAGAAATTATTCAATTCCTCTGCCTTGTGCAATCTCAGGCCAGGAGTTTTTGCAACAAGCTCAGTCTCATTTCTTCATCTCCTGAACAACCCTCTTCCTTGCTATGTGTTGATTGCTATGGGTAGTCCTGCCACCATATTTTTAATAGAGCACAGAATACAGAAAGGAGGCAGAACTGTCAGAAAGAAGTTTAATTGAAGTTTTTGATATACAGCATGAAGCTGTCACTTTAACAGAGATTTACAGGCTGCATGGCAGGAGAAAGCTAGGATCTCTCTCAGCCTCAGATCATCTCATCTTCAGAAGGAACTTCAGCTCCTAAAGATACCATCTAACCTTTTCCATGGTGAAAAGACCCATGAAACTACTTTTAGATGGAGAAGTGCTGGAATTTGCCTTCCAGTGGCAATGCAAAGCCACCTCTAAGGCTGTGTGCTGACACTCCTGGTTCCCCAGCAACCTTGCTGCCCTTCAGTCCCCAGAGATTCTTTTCAGCTCTTCCAAGATGTATAAACTCAAATAGCCCAAACCTTGACAGCCTGCACATCTGGAACTGAGTCCTCATGAATGCCAAACTATCTTCATTTCACCTGAGGATAGCAGAAGACACAGGCACTCAGCACTCCTCATCCTCCAATGCCAACTGTATATCCAGCCTTCAGGCTCCAGAGGACAAATCAAACTACTCTGTGAAAGCAACATCCTGGAAAAACCAGCCACAGATTCTCTCAGGTAATTTGGAAGATAGCCATGTTTCAAATCTGTCCATTAAACCTGACAGAAAATCATAACAGCGCCATGCAGGAAGGATTTAACCATAGTGCATAAAATGCACTTCCCCACTTTGGCACAGGGAAAGCACAAGATTATATAAAAATAAAGTCTTACAAGGTATATGACACACTCCAGGCTATTCTGTGATAGAGCTACACCTCTGAGCAGAAATCCACTTAGAGATGATTTCTAGTGCTCTATTGTAGCAGCTGTTTCCCACCTCCCACCGAGGTTATATTAACGTGCTAAGTTTCAAACACCCCCTGATCCAGGCTGAGGTCCTGAGATGATCTGGGAAGAAGGACAGCTGTTTCCCAGTACTTGTCCCAGCACAGAGAGGGGACAGGCAGTGCCAGGCTGGCCCTTTGTCAGGGATGCCTTAGCATCACCTCAGTGCTTGGACCCACGCTGCACCCAAGAGCTGCACTCCACGGGTGAGCCCGTAGACGTCGATCAAGGCCCAGAGGGGCTCTGCCGTCCTCACGCCGCTGAAGAAGAGCATCACGGCCGAGTCGTTCACGCGGTAGAAAACCCGTCCCTTCTTGTCCACCCAGAAGGCTACGATGTTCCCCTCGTTCGCAAACTCCTCCGGCAGAGCCTTGGCCCAAAACCCGCTCTGGGAAACCAAGTCAGGGCAGGCGTACTTGGGCAGCGTGTCGGGGTTAATCCTCGATGGATCCTTGGAAGTGAAGCCCAGTCGAAGAGCCCCACTCCAGCAGCACTGCTTTTTGGTGATCTGCAAAGACAACAGCAGCAATGACAGCGCTGGCCACGTGAACACCATCTTCACACCACAGGAAAAATGTTTCCCAAATCTGGTGGGGTTGTCTGCACGCTGGCCACTAGCGTTGGATTTACACACCCAACACTGCCAGCGTGCAGACAACCCCACCAGATTTAGGAAACATTTCACCCACCAAACAATGCTGCAGCTTTTTCAGCTGCACACAGCAATGCTGCTGCCCACTTAGGATACGATGCCCATATTTAAAACCAAATAAATCAAATTAAATCTATGTGGACAGGTGAAGTGTAATTACAGCTGCGTGATGATTCATTTCTATTTCTAGGGTAATTCCTTTTGGCCTAAGAATAACCCTCACACAAAATGTGCCAAAAATGGGCACAAGACCTTTAATCTCAGCAGATCTCTTCCCACGTGGTGCTCAGATGATGGGGTCTCTCATCTCTCTGACCTGAGAGAAAAGCTCCAGAATAACAGTTATCTCCACAGAGCTTCCTGGGTTTCTCAGGCAAGTAAAAGACAGTCTTTCCCTTATTTAACTTGTCACATTGGATGACATATTGAAATCACAGCCTTGCAGCAGAGAACTTGTGTGTGGGAAAGCACAATGTAGAGTATTTGACTTCGTTAAATACAAAATTTTGAAGCAACAATAGATGTTATCTTATGATTGGGAAAACCTACTTATTTCAGCTGTGAATGGTGTTTTGTGAAATATGTTGTGCATAACTACATCCCAACCTATCAGTATGCAATTACTCAGTGTCTGAGGGGTCAGGAACATCTGCTATGGTTTTTGGAATGGTTCATGTGTTATACCCATCCTTCTGCACCTGACAGACAGCAGGACAAAGAATCACAGATACCTCCAGAGTCATCAGCTTCTACTCACAAGAACTGAACCCTGGCCAGCAGGGGATCTGTGGAGAGCAGGCAGCAGGTCCTAAACACATGCAGCACATTGAAAATACTACCCAGTTATGAGGTATCTTTTTTTTCCCATGGAAGCAAGGAGTCTTCCAGAGTTAGTATGGTCCTTGGTGAAGATGATGTCCTTGGTGAAGTTTTTCCTCTAATTTTATTTACTGAGTAGGAACCTGCTAGGAATTGTTCCTCTCAAAGGGGTTCAGCCTGTCAGCATCCAGATATGTGACATGAAAGAACTAAGGATGCTGGATCCAACTTTGATGTGGGGCCAAGACAGTTCCTGCATGCCAGGTGCCCTACAATCACTGCATCTGTTCTCACCTTGAACCTGCAGCAAACACAAGAGCACTTGAGATAGCCACCTTCCATCAATGCCTTGGCAGCCTCAAGCAATTCCACTGCTGGCCACAGGACAAGAGCAGAAGCATGGACAGGTACCACCTACCAGATGCCACACAAAACTTGTTGCCTTTCTGTAATTTCATGCTCTGCCAAAGCACTAAAGGCTCGGATGAATGGCAATGACAGAGACTGAACTGTCCAGGACTGCAGGACTTTGTTCTCAAAAACCAGGCAGCAGCCCCACATGTCCCAGCTTGGAAGCACAGAATTTTCACCAAGGAATTCTGTAAGACGTTTTCTTTGGACTTCTGAATTCCCTGCTAATCAAATTTGTAAATACTGTGTTTTTCTTTTACATATTCCTCTCCAAGGCAAATCTGAAACACGTGCCCTTGGTGTCACAATAATCTTACAACATTGTTCAAAGCCTAGAGATTTCTGGTTTATAATTAAAGTATCAGAGAAAATAACTCAGAGCTCAGAAAAAAGTTATCAATGGACAATTTTTCAGTTAAGGGAGTGCTGCTCTTTATCCATACTCATTCCATCCAGGCACCTGAACTGTTTACATGAAACACCTGAGCACTGACCTCAGTCCCAGGAACCATGGGAAGCTCCTGCTTGCAGGGTGGACACTGGGATGTCACTAAAAAGGACTGAAGCAGATTTGCTATTTTATATACCTGGCCAGGGTGGGTTGGCATCATGCCTGTCCCCAGTAGAAGTGGGGTTAATAGGGTGTGCACATGACAAAACAGAGAAACACAATACACTCCAAGAAGAAGCCTGGGTTATTTTTTGCAGCAAATTTACTGCAAGCCCTAAAAGCTTTTGGGTCTAAGATAAATATGGCCTCATTGTCATTTGTACAATTCAGCCTCTTGCCAATACTTCACAGCAATCACAGGCAGCATGAAGTAAATATTCATATGGTAATTGAGGCTGCACATGTTCCATGTATTAATCAGCACCTATAAACAGTTCTCAATACAGTCTGACCACAGGCAAACTAATATCCAAATTAAAATCAAGTATAAAGCCTGCCAAGAATTAGACACAGCTGGACAAAGGACACACAGTTTTGCTAAAAAAGGCAACAGTTAATGATGGACCAAATTCTCTTTTCAGCAGCCACTGCTAGCAGAAAAGCTTGGGAGGTCCACCGGGTACCAGAAGGGGAGGAAAATACAGAATCAACATCCAAACTCCTAAACCACTACTGCTTTTACAGATTCAGGCTCCTCATCTTTACTGCCTTATGCCATCTTTGAGAACTATACTTCCTGGCAATGCCCCAAATTACATGGAAGAAAGCATACTGGAGCATTTGTCTCTGAGGCTGCTTGACAGCCACACTCCCAAATTCCCAGATCTGCAAAATAATGTCAGAACAAAACCTGAGCTACAAAAGCTAACAAACAGAATGAAATCTCCTTACTTCTTTCCTCAGTTTTCCAGAGGGAGTTTAGACTTTATAGGACCCGAATGCCTGGGCTCATGGTTAGTCTGTGGCTGGTAAGAAGGTCTATGATGCTGTTTTCCACAAGCACAAACAATAGCAAGGCAGTTACAGGATAGACTTACCATAGAAAAGCAAGGATGTTTTCACATTTCATCCCTCCCTAGAGCTAAAGCCTGTTGATTACTCCCATGAGACCTTCCCATTAGAGTCAGCAGGAGCTCTGCTCATAAATCTCTTGTGCAGATTTGCATGCATATTCTTCACAATACGTTATGCAAGCTAAAATCCCCAAATACACAGAGATAAACAAGTGTGAATTTCCAGAGATAGCTACCTTGTTTCAGAATGAGGAAGAAATAACCCAGAACCTTTGCCTAAACCACTAAATCCACTCAAATCTTTGATGGTGTCTTCAAAAGTGAAATGCTGCTTTCATCTCCTCCCAGATTATTTGTCACAGTTGCTTGTCCAAACTGCTGGCCAACATGGGAAAAATCTCATTAGGCAATGTGAGAGATTCCTGCTGGGCTTCCAGCCTGGATAGAAGCAGTGAGAGCTCCACAGGAAGCATAACAAACCTGTAGTGGGGATTTTCTGTCTCTGAGCCTGAAATCACTGAAATCTCCACATGTTTCCAAAAGGAAGCATGTCCCTCATTCCTTGCTCCTTTCCTGGCTGTGAGGGAAGAGGCAGGGAAGGCTGAAATGCTGCTGTAGGACCCAGCACTCCAGGACCTCTAAAAATGGGCAACAGCAAGATCATTCAGACGAGGTATCTATATGCTGACAAATCTTCTGGAAAACTCCTTCTGCACAAATGAAGGATTTGCAGTCAGATCATTCATATGTGCCATGAACTAAAGTGGCCAAAGATGACCTTTTTTGTGCCAATAAAGGCATGAAATTAGCTATGAACAGAAATTACAGTCCCATAAACTAGAGGGCATAAAGATTGGAAAGTATCTGTGGATGATGTTTCAAGGGTCCCAAGCTCCTTAAGGTGCTGATAATCTGAAAAGTGCTTCAGTTCCTAAGGACATGGAGGAGTTTCTTCATCAGAAAGCAGCTCCTGGTGTTCATGGAGGCATGTTGTCTTAGAGGAGCTGGATTTCCCACGCCAGCTGCAGCATGGCATGGTACCAGGGGTACAAACTCCATCCTCCAGGCTACCACAGGCACAAAGGAAGGGAAATCAGCCTGTGGCAGTGAGAAGAATGTGATCCTTGCAATGGTCTTTCCTCTGATCTTAATGCTATTAGGTGATTGATTCAACGAAGCAGTCAGCAGACTGCTAGAAAGGTCCTTTTCTTAGACAGCAACAGTGATCACACTGACTGCTCCTTTCATCCTTTTCTCCTTTCCTCCAAACTCTTTTGTTTTTCCTGCCAAGCATGTGAGCAAGAACCTTCACTTCTAAGTCCTTTTTGACCTCTTATCTCCTGGCTTTCCAAGAGATCTCAATTTAATCTGTTGTACTTGCCTAACATCAATGTAAGTATTTTTGGAAGGTGGATTTCCCTTTTGTTCTCAGTTTCTACAACAGTCTGTACCTATGGCTCCAAGAACTACAGTGACAAAAGCAGAAGTACCAATGAAGATTGCAGATCTTTAAGGCCAAGATCTGTGCTTTTCAAGGAAGGGCTAAAGATCTGCTGCAAGCACCAAAGCCTTGCTACACCCCAGCATTCACTCCCAGCAGCTCCCGTGGCAAAAAGGGAAGGTATCATTTACTCACCTTAAGCCTGACTTGTTCATAAATAACAATGGGCCTGTTGCTGAAGGTAATGGCATTGCAGAAGCTAGCCTGGCGCTTCACTGCCTTCTGTGTTGTGTCCATGATGATCTGGGATCCCTTCGTGTGAGGATGGAAAAGCAGAGGGCTGATGGACAGAGTTCCACATTGTGGGATGGGGAGACAGTGCTTCTGCTTGTGGTGGCATCGATGGGAAGAAGTTGAAAATGACCCACCAATGGAATCTGAAAGCAGAATGGGGAAAAAAAGGGCTTCAAATATACTGTGAGTAATATGGAAATTTTCAATTAAAAAAAAAAAAAAAAACCAGCAGAAGTACATGGAAAGTATAGGTAAAACAAAACAAAGGTAGCCAAATCCTTAAACTGTGAACTACTGAGGGATTTTAGAGCATCTTCTGCAATAAAAGACTGCAAGGATACTGAAGACTCCTGTTTGGACAATCTGACAGTACAGAGCATGGCATTGAGACTGCACCTCAGCACTGAAATCACAGGCCATCTAGAGGCCACAGACCACAGGAGAGAATACAAGAATTGGTTCTAAAACCGGAGCAAAGCACTTGTGAAGTTGCTGTGTCAAAGCTGTCACACCTAGGGAACAATCTTCCACTTCCAGAGGACTCCTACACAACTTGACCATTTCTCTCACACCTCCTTTACAACAGCAACCCCACTGATCTTTGCCTCCACGCGATGGGTGCCCTATCCACCTGTGCCTTGTGCCAGCTCAGGCACACACATTGCTAATTTATACTCAAGCACCACCCAGCAGTGACCCACCTGGGTCTCTCCACCTACTCCCATCCAGTCTCCTCTCTCCTCCACTGCTGAGAACCTCAGCTGAGATCCCAGATGTCATTAAGGCATCGACCAGCACACTATGATTCCAGTGAGGAAAGGTAAGAGGGAGAAAGGCTGTGAAGGATGGAAGAAATTTCATCTTTCTCCACTCAAGACTCTACAGAAAGACTTGATGCAGGATCAGCACAGCCACGACACAGCTTTGTTCCTGAACCAATGGACAGGCACGTTTCTTTTCAGCAGGGAGCCTGCAGCAGCTCCAGCTCAAAACAGCCACTCTACTGAACACAAGTCATCTGCTTCCTTTTCCTTGTGTGCACATACACACTACATCATGCACTTATGTTTGGGAGGAAATACTCCTAAATTTGGAATCAGAGAACCAATAGAATACAGGACTATTCCGTGACAGACTGAAGGACACTGCAAAAGCAAACATGATCTTAAGAATGTGCCAGTTTGTGCTGCAGAGATGCATGACTAAACAGTACTCTTCAAACATGCAAACTATAGAAAATAATTATCTATATTCTTCACACAAATAAATTGCTCACTGCAATGTCTTTCTATAGCTGCTATAAAATAATGCTTGCACCTCTAATATAACTCTTGGTTTTGCAATAAAAAGTCCAGACCCTCTTCCTTCCAGCCTTTTGAGTAGTCTTAGCTTGTACCTACACAAAGTTGTAACAGCACATCCTCAGGTTGAGTGTGATTAACTATCAGCAGAAATTAAAATGCTGGCTTCTGATGAGAACATTATAATTCAACTTCAGCATCTGTTACTCTGGCCTTCCCATCTCCTTGCTGGGGTTTTTCCTCCCATTTTCAGCAACAGTGCTGTTCCTTCAGAACAGAGCAAGGAGGTCATACAGCAGGGCTGTTACCTTTGAACATTTTCATTAATGCTTTATGGGAGAGATGAAACTGGGAGTTTTTTGATGCCAAAGGTGATGTGGAATATGTCAACTTCCTTCTGAACATGGCTGTTCCTCAGCCATGGAGGAGAAATAAGCTGCAGAGTATGGAGAAAAAGTAGAGGTTAACCTGAGCAGGCAGGTCACAGAGGGAAACCTTTGGGAGGGACAGACTGCACGAAAGGGGAGCTTGAGAGGGGAAGGTCAGGCTGCAGAAGCTCACATGAGCCTGACCTTTTCCCTTTGGAAAGGTCACTGCTGACCTGGAGTGGTGCACCCTGCCTTTCCCCACAGACCAGACTGGGTGGTCAGAAGACAATACAAGCTGCAGCAGGCCCACAGACAGAATCTTCTCAGAGTCCTGCCTAAAACCTGTTAAATTAGAGACCATCTCATGCCCCAAAGAACATGAAGTTGAATCCCTTCCAGTATCACTAGACTTCTGCAAACTAGGTGTGTTCTCTACTATCACCCCTTTGAAACTGCTATATTGTGACAAAAGTGACAAGAGAAAGATCATGCCTGTCTGAGAACAGCCTCTGGGTTGAAGGGCTGCAAACCCAGAGGTGCACCATGGAACCCTGTACAGCTTTCCAGCTTCCATGTCAGGGGTCTCAAAGAGCAGCAGCTGCTCACTCCTTAGGTTTGACCTCATTTCTCCATTCATGCCTGGTTCTAGATGCTGTTTGAACTGTTTCACCCAGCACTGGGTTTGAACCCTGAACACAACATCCCCTTAACACCATAAGCCCTGCCAAGAGCATGGCAGAAGTGGTGAAGTACCATTTGCTTCCCTGAGCCACCAGGCCATGGACTGGATCTTCTCAAAGCTTTAAGTGAGCCAAGGTGAAGGAGATGCCAACACGAACCACACCATAACACAGCAGAACTGCTCTGCCTTCAGTGTCCCCCTCCCAAGAGTATCCTTTTTGGAGATGTTTGGTAAAGCAGAGTGTTTCCCCAAAGGTGGCACACTCCTCCTTCCCTGTGCATTACATGTCCCTGGTCTCCTGGATCTCAAGGCATGAACAACATCCTGCATACAACACACTACACACAAGGCAACACTGACAGTTCTCAGCTTAGAAAAATGCAGCTCAAAGCCTGATAGGGGCTTTCACCAGAAGTGTTCATGCTCTGCAAACATTAGGCATAATCTTAAAGGCTTGGCATTTCTTGAATGCTGCAAGAAATGTCTGGATTTGTTTTTTAAAAGATACATTTTTGCCAGTTGAAAATACTCGATAGGCACTTAGGAGAATACTGTAAAAATCATTTCAGATTGGAAACTGACTGCAAGGTGTTAAAGATAAATTTCTTACAGCATGTGAAATAAGTATCATCCAGAATTGAAAGAAACAGAAAACAAGACTTTCAAACAGAGCCCAAAGACTGACATGCAGTAGCAAATGGAAATGACATATCCTTGTCTGCCTGGGGAGAAGGAGAGGTCTGGGGTGGGGACAGAGGTACCTGTGCTGCAGGCAAGGGAAAGTGAAATGAGCATTCAGGGCAAACACCACACTGTGAATGGAGAAGAGTGTTTCAGAATTATTACCTTATCAAGAGAGGCTGACAGTGCTTTATCTGGCAGGTGGCCTTACTGGATAAGCACTTAAAAGGGAAGGATTTTGAGAAGGAAGAAAAGGAAACCATGTGTGGGTGTGGGGACAGGGACACCCACACAGCACAGGAGAAAAAGCCTGCCCCTGAAAGAGTATCCACACAGCCTTCCCAAAGCTGGGTAGTTAGTAGAGCACAGGGAGAAAAAAAATTCAACTGAGATGAATGCTTGTAATCCTTACTGTTTCTCAAGCTGGACCCATACTTTTGAAAATTATCAGTGAAATACAGCATAACTAGTTACACTGATCCTTTATACCCTTTTATATTTGTTAATAAAAAGCTCAGAAGGATAAAAGATAATGAAGTTGTTGTGCTAGGCTTTGCAAAAGGATTCTGAAAAGCACAATTTGAAATACAGTTTACTAAAAATAAACATTAGCTTAACACCAGTGGAAACTTGAAAGGGGTTGCAAACCTTGTTTTCTCACATGCAGCCTGACCCAGGGCATGTGCACAGAAGAAAGAGAACCATAAATTAATGCAAATCTTCACTGCATTTAAAAACACGTTTGCTGCTCTTGAGGGAGTAAGTAATAATGTATCTCCAGTCTACATCCAACTCTCCCTGGGCCTGTAGGATGACAATGACCCTGTCAGACTGCTGTCACCACAGTGAAGCACTCATGTTTGCATGGCAAGATGACCAAGAAGCCAAAGCAAAGCTTTGATTCTCCACAGGAAGAGACTACAGCTTTGCAAGTGCTGGGGTATTCAATGACAGAAATGCAAAGGGTTAATTCCAGAGTGCCAAATCCAAATTAAGGAGCATTTGGGGTTAAATTTTAGTGAATTAGGGAAGTATCTACAAGGTGGATCTCAGCCAGCTGGTCAGATCTAGCATTCCCATCCAAGACTCCAAAAGAAGTCAAAGCCAAAACCTAACTTATTTTCATCTGTGCTATTTTAGAGGTGACAAGATGTATCAAGCGAGTAGGTTCGTGCATAGTGTAAGATTTTCCATTTAAATAGCAAACTGCAAGACAAGAGGCAGGTGCAGACAAACCACATGCATATGAAAGGAGATAATACCAGTCCTTTATTTTTTTAACCTGAAATGCAAAATTGTCTAAGTTGTCTTTACAGCATCTGTGAGAAGCTTCCCCTCAGCCAGTATAAAACTTGGGCAAGAGAAGCTGGAGTTGTTTGCAGGATGATCTGCAATGGATCCATCTTTCAAACCTGATGGACAAGTGGTGGGAGGGGAGTGGTTATTTTGTGTGGAGCCCTCAAAATGAAGAAGCTGATTTTTCATTTCATAAAGAAAAATTAAATTAGTGGAAGAGATTCAAAAAGTGACAGTAAGGACAAAGGGCAGGAAAATAGGCACAACAGGTGAAATTTGTAATAAATACAAGCACAGCAAGACTTTGTTTGTCAAGGGCAGAAGAGATGACTTCAAAGCTTCAGAACAGAAAGGAAAGAAGAAAGGCTGTGTCCTGAAGATGGGATGGATGCAAGTGGGATCTGCAAGACTCATACTGGTGTGTTTGAGGGCATTTAGGAGGATGAGCTGAGAGAGACACTGGCATTTCCTCTGTCCCTCTGCTCAGCTGGGATGTGCATCTGCTCTCTATCACTTGCAGGGCTGTAGCTGAGGAGCAGAGATGTCCTGCCCAACAGGATGCAGAGACAGCAACCTCTGCAGCAGTGCCAGGCAGTGACCTGTGAGTGGGGCTTTTTTAGCAACACAGCTGAACACCTCAACCTAGGAGTCCCAGGTCAGAAGCTGTATGTGAGGCTTTACAAAAGCTTGCTTGAAGACAATGCTGAGGCTCTGACTATCAGTAAGAGTCGGGAGCGTGGCAACTTTTGTTAAGCTTGAAAAAAGAAGATAAAAGAGCTGAGGACTGACAGGAGAATAAGAGCTCTTCTTCATTTATAGTAAGCCTGAGCTGTTTGTAATTATTTTTCTTTTTAAGGCAAAATACTCAGAGCAGAAGATTAGGCTGGTCAAAGTAGATTTAAGTACTACAGATGAGAAGTGAATCTGTTAATTGGCTACAGGAAGGATAAGGCTGAACTAATGTTTGTTGTTGAAATTACACAGAGAGATGAGAAGATGTCTCTGTGCAGAGCCTAGAGAAGACACTGCCAGATGAGGGAAGGAAGGTGAGGAAGACCCTCAAACTGCAGGAGAGGCAGAAGGAGAGGACAGCAGGGCAGGACTGAGCTGGGGAGGCAAACCCTCCCACACACCATCTCCAGGAGGAGCAATCCAGCTGATGGCTCTGCAAGCACTTACAAAATACCAAGGTTGATCAGACCCTTTTCTTTGTTGAAGAATAGATGATACCAAGAAGAAAAGTGTGAATATAGTTCTATATACACACAAGGCTATTGAGAGGAAATCTCTTCCCCTTACAAATGAATTTTTAAACTTCATATCCTCAGTTACGATGCTGTGCAATCATTAACCATCTCCTGGCCCCTAATTAGGCACTATGTACTCCATGTCTGTTAGTCATTCCCAAAAATTCAGTTACTCTTGTGACACACCACAGAGACCTCTGGTACCACTCCACTTCCCACGGAGGCAGCCCACCCTTTCCAGGTCCCTCCCTGCCCTCTCCCCATGCAGATCCCCCTGAGCCCCTCTGGACCATCAGCCCACCCTTTCCAGGTCCCTCCCTGCCCTCTGCCCATGCAGATCCCCCCGAGCCCCTCTGGACCATCAGCCCACCCTTTCCAGGTCCCTCCTTGCCCTCTGCCCATGCAGATCCCCCCGAGCCCCTCTGGACCATCAGCCCACCCTTTCCAGGTCCCTCCCTGCCCTCTGCCCATGCAGATCCCCCCGAGCCCCTCTGGACCATCAGCCCACTAAGCACATAAGAACAGCAGAGCATAAGTAAGCAGCCATATGCTCCCTTCTGCCAGGTAAGGAGAGAGGGAGTGAGCAGCCCCCCTGGAAGCTGCTGGGCAGGAGGAATTGTCTTGGTAGCTTCACCCCCAGGCTCCAGACAAATCCATGGAAAGGGGACTGACATCCCTGCATCAGCAGCAGCCACCCCTCCCTACAGCAGCTTCCAGCAGCTCTTCTGCTCCACAGGAACAACTTGCATGTGCAATAATTATGGTTTTGACAGCAGGGAGGCACTTCTGACCTTTTTCTCTTTGCATCTTGGTGATACTGCAACTTTATTTTTCTTACTATAGCTTACTAACTTATTATTGTAGGTTGATGTTGTGAGTAGGAAATGAGAAGATCAAAGTAAAAAATCATGCTGTGGAAGCATCAAAGATTTCTTTCTTTATTTAGAAATTTTTTTTGCTCTGCTGTGATCAGGTAGGCTCTGTCAGCAGACTAATGAGAAATGTAATAATATATATATATGTCTTTTAACAAAAGAAAGCAAGTTAAGTCTAGTTAGGTTTATGTCTAGGGATGTTTCAAAAATCATGTTTATCCTCCTCCTGCAAATGTGCAGTTTGGTAATCTTCTCCTTTTCTAATATCTGAGGAATAGAAACAGCCTACCCAGGGTGATGGCTGATCTGTCTGTGCTGCAGATGGTGGGACATAAGGAAGAAAAACACCCAGAACTTTCCATGCTCTGTCCTGTTGATAATCCTTATCTTCTCAAAGATAAGCTGATATGCTGTTGGCCATAAGATTACATATAATTTATAAGTTATGTTTGCTTTTCTGACTCACCGCATTAACAAACCCGCTTCTTGCCATAGCTCCTTTTCCAGAAACTGCCCAGCTGGGATAAGCCACTGACCTCTCACATCTACTGTAACTCCAGTTAATAATTTCCTTAGCAGAGATCAGAACTATGCATAGAACAGTTACACTTTGGTTAACAATACAGAATTCCTGCTAATTTATAATCACGTAAACCAAGCCCAAGCAGCCATTGCAGACATTCAGTTTAGAGCTGTGCTGCTGAGATTAGGGCCAGCAGCCCTTCATCCCCCTCCACACAGGTCCCAGGGTACAGTACTGATACAAACCTTGCACCCACTTTGAACCAAAGCCTCACAGTCACAAGCTGGGTGCTCCCACCGTGGTGCTGCCTGCACTGCTGCTTTTCCCCTTGCCCTCCTGCACCCCTGGGCACAGCCCTGATGAACAGCAAAGCTGCTGCCCTGTCTCACTGCACAGCCACAGTCAGCAGAGCAGCCACTCTCAGAGAGTTCATGACAGTTCATACTGAGGAAAAAAAAAAAAAAAAAAAAAAAAGTAGAAGCAAAAAAANAAAAGAGATCAGTGCAGTTAATACTGAGAAAAAAAAAAAAAAAAAAAAGAAAAGTAGCAGCATAAAAGCAGAGTCCAAGAGCAAATATTTTACGGCTGCGTAGTATTTCCATGCACTACAAATCAATGTAAAAGATGTTTTCTTCAAGGGGCCTCATATAGGCTGTGTTTTTAAAATGCATTCCCTCTGCTAAATATAAATCAGTGAGAGTTTTTGTTCTTCCAAAAGATTAGCTAGCCTCAGTATTTTGGGATCTAATTCTGGAATACTTGTTGAGGTGCCAGCATTCTCTTCCAATTTAAATACAGTTTAATGGAAAGTCTATCCTGGGCACATTTTCCATCTACAGTGTAGATAGCTTGAAAGTCTGAATACTGAGAGTTCACCAGAAACAGAGGTAACCTATCAGGTTAAACTTCATTTATTTGTCAGGATTAGAAAGGATGTGGGAGCAATGGAGAGCAGGAGAAAGCAAAGGTAAGAGCAGTAGAGACAAGCAAATGGATCTGCAGAACCAAAATCCAAGAGATGGTAGAAATGGTACAGCCTACTGACAAAGCCATGCAAAGAAAATTAGAGAAGCTGTGGTTCTGAACTCAAGCACTTGAATTTGCTTTGAGTTGTATCTGTGTAAATCAAAGATGTGCCCCGAGACTCAAGATGCTGAATGAGGCCCACATCAGGCTACTCCCACTGCATATTGACAATATAATGGGATGCTTTTCTTTGCATCAGTGGAAAGAGACAGGGTATTTTGTAGAGCATATATGAGTTATGCTTATATGGATGATCAGCTGGAGGATGCTTCCATATCCCAAGTGCTCTGTTTAGCACAGCTCCCTAATCAGAGACCACCTCCAATCAATGGTAGAGCAGTGGAAGAGCATCTCCTCTTACCCAACTGGAGAGTTTAGATTGTGTTCAGTACCACATATCATGAAGTTTTATGCTGTAATGACATTCCTAAAGACTCTCAGAAGGCAGTTTTTCTTCTATCATACAAGACAATTACACTTGTGTGTAATTGTCATGTAGTGGGCCTTTTTTCTAATGTAAAGCATCCATTTAGAGTCACTTCAAGATACTGTAAAGCTGGGTCATTTTGTGTGTGGTCTTGTTTAAAAACACAGTGCTCAAACCATTCTTGTTTCACACCCTTCCTCCTGAAAGTCCCCTGCTGTTTTTCCTTGCAGGGTCTCTTGAGAGCATGATTGCCAGGAGCAAAGTTTAAACTTGTGAGGTGCAGTGATCTTTTGCCAAAATTATCTGATGTTGATGTGCCAATGTCCCCAAACTCGGGTCACTGCTCTTTCTTTCCTGTAGACTGGTAGCTGTGGAAATACTGCCACCCAGTATGTCTTTTCTATGTCTTTTTTTTTTTTTTTTTTTTTTTTTTTTTTTTTTTTTTTTTTTTTTGCCTATTTTAATTTCTTTCTGATCAACTGAAAATTCCCTTTTTCAGCATCAGAAACTTGCACTGCTCTCTTTGCTGTTAGTCAGAACAGAGACCAAACTATTTCCATCCGCATCAGTTGCCCAAATGTCAAAGATTTCCTTTCAATATGAAGTCCAAAAGCAGTCCTAAAGGGAAGTTCTTTAAATATATATCTACTCAGGGTCACCTGGCTGCTGTTTATGCAGGGGTTTTTGTAGGGTTTATGTTCTTGTGAAATGGAATATGAAAGTGCTTACAAAGGAAAAATGACCTGAAACTCTAGTCTTGCTCCACACTGACTAGACCCAAAAGACATTGATTCCACTGGCTTTATTTCCTGTTTGGCAGCAAATAAATCCTTAAAGTAAGGGGTTATTTGAGCTAGCAACTTATCAGGCAGGTCAAAATTTACTATTACCTTTACTATTTGGCTACATTTAACATCCTCTTAAATATTTCAGGACTATAGAAGCCACTTTTTTTTTTTTTAATTCTTCCTTTCCACTCTCTCTTTCTCCGTCCATTTCTTCTTAAGGAAAACTCACGTAACATACAGCCTTCCTCTCTGCTTTCTCTGCCATCCCTTCCTCCTTCTTCCTCCTCCTCCCTTGTCACAAGTATTGAAGTTTCTCAGCCACTTCTCTCTTTCAAGTCTTCCCCTTCCTTCACTGGCCCCACTTTATCCAGCACACTTCTCTCTCACTTAGGTTTACCCCTTTTTTTTTTTCAACCTCTTCTACTATTCTGGTTTGTTCTCCTCATGTTTCATACCTTCTCATTTAAAAAAACCCAAACAACTCCCCATTTCCTAAAGCACAACAGGCCCTTGTGATTAACCAAGGCTTTCCAATCTCACAAAGTTATAAAGAGATGGATTTATTTTGGCAGACCACTAGTTAATCTGTAACATATTCCTGCAAAGTAACTTGCACTGGGGACTAAATGAAGCAAAAGTTTGTCATCAAAATGGCATTTTTTTAGGTACATTGCTGGGATGAAAGCACAGAGCTCCGTGCCTGACTCCCACCATCACCCTCTTAAACTCCCAGTGCAGCTGGCAGAGACAGCACAAGGGCCCAGATGTAAAGCCCCCAGCCCAGGGCAGGGCACCAGCCCTGCTCTCCAGCAACTTCTATGCACAAATAGAAATTATAAACAAGAACTTTTGCCCAGACCAGGGAGGACTCCAGTAGCATTAGAAGTGTTAACCGCTACACCATTAAAATATTATTTTTTTCCAGGCAAATAATATAAGTACTGCTGAGGCAAAACCAGGAGAAAGGGCAACATTTCTCCCTTTACGCAAGAATTTGGCCCTCTATGCACACATTCCTCCATTAATCTGCACTTTCTGTACCACAGTCACAAGTGGAATCTAAATTACTGACTTTCCCACTCTCATCTGGCTCTGGAGCACATCGCTTGCACCAGTTTCAACACCCTTTACCAGTAAATAAGTCTGTTTCTTTAGCAGATCAGAACTTGAACTTGGACCACTGAATTAAAACATGAAACTCCACCAGCCAGTCAGACCTTAAAGTTACAGTTTATTTTAACTAAAATAAACAGTATCTCTGGTGCTTATTCAAAGAAGCAGTGTGAATACTATCCCACCATCCTTCCTAGCAATTCCCACGCCAGACCCATGAAGTTCTCACTTCACATTTTGCTGCAAACAGCTGCTGGAGCAGTCCACACAGGAACTTGCCTTCCTTAGCATTTGCTGCCATGGGTCAGCCAGCAGAAGACCAAGGGTGTTGAATCCTCATTGCCTGAGGACAAGAGCACATAGACCTGTTTTATTTCTTTAAAAGTCATCCTACCTGCTAGCCACCACCTCATGCTGAATCTCACAAAGGCAGAAAGAAGAGATGGGTCCTGCTCAGAACTGTTTACAGGCCGCGTATGAGAAAATAAATAGGAATAAGAGGAACATAACCTTGTGAGCAAGCATATGTTTTATCTGATTTTCTGTTATTTTAATGAATCTGTCAGGACCCATGCTGTTCCACACTCATGGCCTGTGCTATTCCTTGCCCCAGAGAACAGCAGGAGGTGACTGCTTCTATCACCACAACAGCACAGGGAAGTTCTAGTCCTCTCTGATTTGCATAGGCAAAAATACACTTCAAACTAGAAGCTCCAAGCCCTTTCATTATAAGCCCTCACAGAACCCCCTCAAACCTTCATGATTATTTTCTAATGACTTGGGTAACAGAGTCAGCTGTTTTGTAGAGGAGGTACCCCAATGTTTCCTGTGAGAACACACCCAAGGAAGTTCTGCCACCCCTGGCTTTGAAATTTAGCATCAATGTGTACAAACAGGAAAAATTTTCCCAGTAATTCAATTTTCATCAATTTTATATTGCTGCAGATTTACTTGCATGACACAGATGACCAGTTACCATCTACTGAAGCTGGTAATGCACAGCAGGTGACACAGGAGGAACATCATGAAGATGAAAAGTTGACTGCATTTCTAAATAGCTGAAGGAAGAGAGGTGGGCTAGAAAACCAAGCCAGCTTGGAATGGGAACAACACACTGTTACAATTCATGCAGAGGGGCATTTTTGCATATTGATGTATTGATAAACATTAAAAGAGGAAGAAATTTGATGCCACACGAGTCAGAGCATTGTTCCTGATGAAGCCACACTGCCTTGAAGATCACATGTGAGCTGGAAACAAGCCTAAAGGGCTCAGGGGACTTAATTCTCTTGGTGGAAAGACACATACACTATTTCAGAAAAGCAAGGAGCAATTAAGTGTGGAGACCAACTCATCCATCCATTTTCCTTGCTTTTTTTAGCTTAAAAAAAAAAAAATGTAACATCCTTTAGTCAATGTTCAGTTAAGGGGCATTTCTTCTGGTAAGAAAGATCAGTGGAGCTTTAATTTTTCTAGGGGTTTGTGGGGAGGGGGGGGTTTAGGTAAATAAATGCTCCTGTTTTTCTGAGCCACAGCACTAAATCATAATGTAATAAGGACCACACTGCATCCCTGACAGATGCTCTTTCTGACTGCACAGAGAGATGCAGCTGTTGAACTGGAGTCTGCAAATCCAGACCTCTGGGCCATGAAGAATTTCCCTGATTAGTTTTCTGCACCCAAAAGCAGATCTCAATTCAGAATCTGAACCTACTGCTGTAAATAGCGTATACAGAGCAAAAACACAAAACATTTGCTATCACACTGAAGTTGCACAAATCACAAACCACTATCAATCTGTTGTTTGTTTTGTTTTTTTTTTTTCCCAGAGGGTACACTTCCAAATCTCTGGAACACTGAAGTTATTAAGGGTAATTTACCCATATCTACACTTTATTACAGCTGCTCACACAGTACTACACACCCCACTCTGTCCTAACTGAGCCAGCAGTACCAGCCATGGTATCACAAAATTACTGTTTCTGCCACGTCACTAAAAACAAAACTGATAAAGTCCACAAGGGTTAAAGCATGGATTTTCCAAAGCACAGCATTAAGAGAAAATGGAAAGTGTGCATTGTCATGTATATATATGGCAAATAAATCTCAAAATACTCCAGTTATCAAATGCTAAAGAGCTTCTGAATCTCCAAGCAACTGCCTGTACACTGGTCAGTCTGAAGCTGCAATCAGCTTGGGATGAGGCATGACCTGGAGTCCCCAGGGAACAGCTTTGCTGTGTGAGGGTTCAGAGCAGAAACTTCTCTGTGGGATAACTCATGAGTGGGTAAAGAGAGGTCAGGTAGCCACTTTGCAACTAACAGCATAGAAACATCTCCCAGCAAAATGGTTAAGGTTACAGGATCTCTGGTGAAGAGCATAGTGAGAGCTGCAGTCAGCTCTCACAAACATGGTGAATGACTTTAGCACTGTTTCAAATCTATCTGCAGTACATTTGTAGGATATTTCTCTGAATTTTATCCTTTTTACCATTGGTACAGATACCCTGGATGTTTTATCCTTTGTTTGATAAATGCCATTGCACACCTGTGTAGGAAGGACGCAAACATCTCCCAGCAAAATGGTTAAGGTTACAGGATCTCTGGTGAAGAGCATAGTGAGAGCTGCAGTCAGCTCTCACAAACATGGTGAATGACTTTAGCACTGTTTCAAATCTATCTGCAGTACATTTGTAGGATATTTCTCTGAATTTTATCCTTTTTACCATTGGTACAGATACCCTGGATGTTTTATCCTTTGTTTGATAAATGCCATTGCACACCTGTGTAGGAAGGACGCAGGGAACTGCAATCACTAGATCTCCACTTTCAGGAATCAATTTCTAACATGATGCAACATCCTTTGTAGCATGCCAAAGACAGCACTGCCCCCTTTCCTACCTAAGCCTGACTGCTAGGAGTCATGCCCAGAATAGCACAGGCCAAAGAGAGTAAGACCATTTTACAGTCAGCAACCATCCAAAGTCCAAGTGTGGAGATACTGAGGCACAATGTCAAGATATTGAATCACCCACCCTTGCTCAGCAACAGTGCCTTGGGCTGGTCAGAAAGGAGACAGGTTTGCCCAGGAACCTTGTCACAGCCATGCCTCTTGATCAAGATCTCTCTGACCAATTTTGCAAAGCCACTGATGTGCAGAGAGATTAAGGGAAGAACAGCAACTCCCACCATGCTCTAACTCCAGTTCCACCTGAGATCTGTATGGGACCAGCAGCCACCAGGACTCCCAATCTTGTGCTCCTTCTAAGCACACAGCTTCACTCAGAATCATAAAAAAAGAAGGCAACACAAATGATAGTCTCTTTCCCTTCAGAGATGAAGAAACAGAGGGTGGCATTGAACTAGTTTAAGATAATGAGAAAATAAATTGAGCAATTCTGCTTTTGCAAGTTGCAAGAAATTCATATCATCAGTGATGCCTTTGTAAAAGCAATTAGATTCTTAAAGCTCTATTTTATATTTGATAATCTGATTCTATTTGGTATGCAAAAACAGAAGTCATTTTGATCTGGGATACTTCAGTACATTATAGGCACCCATATATTTCCATATTCCAGACTTCCAAACTTTTTCTTTTTTATCTCAGTCTCTTTATAAGCCACCATTTTTTTAACCTTTGAAAAATACCAATTCTTAACAACCCTTATGTCTTCAGTCAGTCTTCAAACAGCCCTAGAGAAAAGTAAGGTTTTATTTAAAGTACTTTTAGTTGAGTCAGTGAATATTAGAGATAGGCAGATCAGAGATGAAGCTGTGGCATTCAAAACTCTCACTCAAAAGCCTTTCCTTTTACTCTCCTCCTCCCAAAAGCTAAAGAAAGTGAAACATTTCTATCTTTCTTCTGACCAAAAGCCTGGTCTGATGAACAGAAAATAAAATCCAGGATTTATTTCATTCCAAAAGAGTATCCCAAACACTCTTGCCACCAAGCTGCCACTTGTCCAGTTTCTAACACTTAGGTTTTCCAACCAAGAAAAAGATAAAACCATGGAGAAATTTTCCTTAAGCAAAAGATGTTTACCGGAAATCTCCTTTACTTTTCAGCAGGAACCAACCCAGAGCAGAGACCACAATCAAGCCAGAGCTCTGACAAATGCCTGTTGAGCTGCAGCACTTAAACCACTTGCATTTTAAACAGCAGTTTGTCAAGTGATACTAATTATTTGGGAGGTCTCTGCTCCTAGAAACGTAAACATTTCTTTTCATACCAA
This sequence comes from Urocynchramus pylzowi, assembly GCA_013397555.1. NCBI lineage: Eukaryota > Metazoa > Chordata > Aves > Passeriformes > Fringillidae > Urocynchramus > Urocynchramus pylzowi. Next base: position 1,623,786 of record VZRH01003646.1, read on the forward strand.
TCACATTTTCTTTTCCGTGTGGTGCCTCCAGCAGAGACTGAAATTAAAATGGTTTCTTTGTGTGCCACAGTGTGATTTATGGCTCAAATCCCCCTCTACTCCTGCAAACAGGGGATAGCATTGCCCTGGGGCTCTGCACAGCACCCTCCCATCCCTGCTTTGTAGGCAGAAACCTCCTCTCCACAGGTAGAGAGCTCTCCCAGGATCAAACCCATCCCCTTTTCTCAAGGCTGCACAGCTTCCCCCTGGCTGATAACTCAGGTCTGGGACTTGCAGTGAACTTCATAAAGCAAGCTAAGGGCTCAGCTGCTAGGAAGCACTGCAGGGAACTGACAAACAGGCTCTTGCAGGAGTCCAAAAACCCACAACCAATTCCCAGGCCTGCCGAGGTGCAGCTCAAATACAGGCACATGTTTCCTTCAAACTCCCTCCTGCTTCAACAGGCAGGGGCTCTGTTTAAGCCAGGCCACAAGCCTCAGAGTTTCTTGAAAAACACAATTTCAGTCCCGCCCCAGTATCTCACAGCAGGTCCTGCTTTTACTGACAAGTCTAATGGCCAAAAACTTCCAGGGCTGCATCCACATGGCGCCACGTGGCTGCACAGCAGGGCCTATCACAGAGAAAATCTGGCAGTGTCAGCCAGAAAAAGTTCCATGAAATCTCAGCAAGTAACCCAAAGACTTTACCAGAAGCAAGACTAAACCAGCATTTTCAGAATCACACTGAGCCATCTGCAAGTCACTTGTGGGAACTTTCTTGTTAGGGTAGTCAAAGATGGGATCAGCCTCTGTTATCCAGGCAAACTTTATAGAGAAGTCACATCCTTCCTCCTTGAGACAAGTGTTGGGTCCTTCTCTGTTTTCCAGACCTCACCAAAGTCTCCTGTGAGCAAGCTGCTGAGCCCTGGGAGCTGACCCAGCATGTCCAGGAAGGTCAGCTGGCATGGCCTGCATCACACAGCCTCTGTGCAGAACCACCCTGTGAGGTGCAACGTGATGGGGCAAGGTCAGTCCATGGGTACAAGTGACCCCTCCATGTTCCCTCTCTGTATGAGGATGTGTTTACTGGTATAGGCAGAAAATTATGTTAACTGAACCACAAAAAGGAGCTGATTTTCATAGCAAGGGGCCTTGGTTTAACACAAAGGTTTCTTATGAAAAAAGTTATTTTAACTTGATGGAGAGGACAAGAACTTCAGATTTCTGCTGATGCTGGCTGTTAGGGGAGAGGCAATCAGGAGTGCACTGCATTATGTTCATGAACGTGTACAGCTTTTATTATGCAATCATTTTACTACTTCCCTTCTTCTTAAAAGCAGAAGTGCTATCAATGTGTCTAAAGATGGAAGTATGTTCATGCACCCAATCAATTATGCCTCACTCTGAGCCCACCCCCTTTCAGCTGTCAGGCCTACGGTAAATCTCAGATGAACCAAAGGATTTCTCTCCTCAGCACCATCAACTGCAGTCACCTGAAATGTTATTTTAATGCCAACGAATTACAATGTCCCTTCAAGAGACAATTAAGGACAGAGTTAAGGAACAGAAATACAGGTGAGACTAACTCGACAAGAGCTACAGAGAAGGTGCCTCTGACTCATTTTGGACTCAGAGAAAAACATTTTCGTGTAAAATATTGATTTAGAGGTGAATAGACAAGAAGAAAACTGAAAGGACAACAATGGTCATAGGGATCAACCCCAGAGCAAAGCTCAGGGACCCACAGGGCTGAAGCATGTGCCCCAACCCTGGGCACGTGCACTGCAAGGCTTGTGGCTCACAGCCACACTCCTATAGCTCAGCACCCTGCTGTGTCATCACTGACCCCTGACAACTCCTGAGAGAAAACATTCATTCCACCCTTTGGTTTGCTTTCACTTTACAGAAAACTCCCTTTCCTTTAGGGTTAATTTTTAGACTGTTCTTGATGCAACCCTCTGCACATATAGATACCATTAATGCAAAATTCTTTATTGAAACTAAAGCAGCTATATCAGTTTGGAGATTATATGTATAGACATAACATATTCTTAATTCCTGCTAATGTCTGCAATGGCAATCATATTTGTTTGGTAAATTTATTTTATACTATTAACAATATGAATTTTCAGGCTGTGGAAGTACTTGCTTTGATTAAGTATGCAAATGATTCCCTAGAACATGTCAGTAGACCTTACAAATCTTCCTGAAAAGACACCTGCTGCCTCTAAACTAATTGAATGATAGATTAATATAGCACCCATAATTCTTAAGAAAAGAGGAGAAGTAAGAAGAAGTGAAGAAGGATCAAGTTAAGAACACATTCCCACAGAGGAGGGAAAGGAGCAGTCCAGGAGGAGACAAATAAGACAGCAAAATCTGACAAACAACATTCAGTCCCAAGATCCCACCAGAACAGAGCATCAAAGCTGACAGAAAAGTTAATGAGAAAATGCCATGAAAGCAATGGACAAAATGAGAACAGGAGCAGCCTTTCCTTTCAGCATTGGAGCAAGATCCCTACACTCTGCCACAGCTAATGAAAAACTCATTTGCCTTTCATAAATTAAGCAGTCTTCAAGAATGAAAGTGGTCATCCATAAAATCTCCACATACAGAGATCCTACACTTCCTGTCACAAGTGTTGTCAGCAGCTGATAACGCTCTATTATCGGTCACCTTGGGTCACTGGCAGGTGACACACAGGTCAGAGGCACACACCAAAATAATCTCTGGAAGTTCCACTTTCAGCAAATGCCAACACTGTTTTGGCACCCTGCCCAAGGTCTTCTGCACCAGTTAATCCAACCCTGAACAGGATTAATTCCTCATACACACAGACTCTTCTGCTTTCAGGGCTATATAGCAATTGCTGAAAGCAGACAACCTTTTCTCTTCAGTCCTGTGTTAGCTCTCAACAAGCAGCTGTCTGAAGGATACAGAAAATGTTCATCCCTTAGTGAGTCTGATATCATCACCAGTCACCCCATCAAATGGCAAGTTATCCCAAAATCCAGGCAATAACTCAGAGATTCTTAGAATATAAATCAACACTAATTTGCAAAGAAATCTCACTAGCAATTGGTGCTGTAGGTCTTTTTTTTTTTTTTGGTGTTGCCGTTTCTTATTTCTTCTGGGATACTCTAAGTTTTAATTACAGTGTAAGAAAATGGAAATTATTAAATTAGAATATATGTGTGTGTTAGAGAACAAGGCTGTTTATGATATTAACTGCAAGGGTAAATTGTGGCAATTAGAGTGGTTATTGCAGTACAGGCAATGAACAGACAGCAAGACACGAAGCGTGGGGCTGATTTTAGCACGTCCTATAGATACACCATTTACCACTCTACAAGGAATTCAGAGAAAGAGGAAAAACAGAGCTCTATAGTGCAAAGTAAGAGTGAAAGAAGTTGCATACCATAGTCATTTTTCACTAGGGAAATGGCCTCCACCCTCTGCTCTTCCCCAAAGCTCTTCAACACCCACTGCTATGGGGGCTGAGGCTTCCACACAGCACCCCAAGGTCCCAGATCTCCCACCAACATGTGTGAACAAGACCTGGAAATTGTTTTCTAGGAGAACAAAATGTGGGAGAAAGATCATGAGAGAGCTTCACACTCTATTGTACAGGAATAAATGACCAGCCAGGAAGGAAAGGAATGTCTGTGGAAAATGAGATCCCAATGAAATGGGAAATGAATGCAGATAGCCACCCAAAAGCCTGTTGCCATGCAGTGTGGATGAAGTCCAGCTATAACCTAATTCCTGCTTCATTCTTCCATTTTGCAGCACACAAATGTGGCTGCATTGCTCACCAGACCTACATATGGGTGATATAAATCTGGTCATGCAAACACTTATGTGATCCTCTGTATACACCACAGAAAGACACACGAGCTATTATTTATATTGTATTCACAGCTTACAGAGCACCTTCTGCAAGCAGCTTAAAAACTCAGCCATTCCAACTGAAAATCACACCTGTCAATCAGCACCACCTCCCGGGCTAAAAACCAGACATACTCTCACTTGGGACTTCTTTGCAATTACACTGATGCCATACAATTACAGTTTGAAAAACGTGGCATGAGATACCTTTTCCCCTGCTCCTTGTGAAAATGATTGCCAGCAAAACTCTGATGAATGCCGGTGATGTAATACTGAAGTGAAAGTGAAACAAAGCCCTGGAACTAAAGATTTATTAATAATTACCAGTGGTAGTAGGGCAGTTATTGAGTAAATGTGCAGATATGCAGACTCACATAGCCCCTGCACATGGACTAACCCACAGTGTACACTCTAGTTAGCCAAAGGTCCTGTGAAGAGATGTGTACGTGTCATCACTAACCTCTGCATGCCTACCTACACTGAACCCCTCTGCCACAGTGCAGCTTCCTTGGCTAAACCACCACTCTGTGTTAGTTTGGTTCTTAGGGAAAGAGACACAAAAAGTACCCAGGTGTTTGGGGATTTTTTTTCCTTTGACTGAATCTCCTAGACTTGGCCCCTAAAATCAAGAACAGGATCTTCTACAAACAGCAGCTCACTCATGGCCATATGGAGGCATGAAAAACTACTGCAGCAGATGAAAGTTGTATCAAACACACGAGAAGAACTCAGGTATTACGCCATATGCATCTATTAGACATTTCTTTCAAGCATGATTAGCTAGCAAGTAGTTTAATATAATTATTTAATAAACCCTGACTCTGTTATAGGAATGCTGTAGTATATAGACATTTTTGTAGAAACCAGCTTTCTATGAATCACAAAGAACCATATCAACATTTCCTGTTTAAAATAGCGTTAAGCACTGTATATATAGATACTATATTTTAAATAGCAAGTAAACATCCTGCCCATCAAGGTTATGTTACTTTTGAACCTCCTATTTTGATTTTTCTTGCTGTGTAGACTGGTCTGGAAAACACCACAAGGACTTCTACAGAGGGTGGTGGGAAAGCAAGAGGGAAAGGGAAAGAGGAACAGAGACAGCCACAGTGCCAGGCAAAGGGACACAGATGGAGACTGCCTGAGTGGGTTTCAGCACTGCACAGAGAATAGTCCCATGACCCAGCATCTCAAGCCATCAGATGACTCGTTTCAAAAACAAAGGTGCTGCTCTTCATGGTACAAGCCACTGGGGTTTGTTTGGCAGTGGGGAATAAAGTCAGAAGTAGACCTCTCTTAGGAAGCTCAGGCAGCTTTAGTGACACTAGCTAGAAGTTTATTTTTCCTCCCAGTCCCATCAGGTGGGGAAACTTTCCTTCAGGTGACTCAGGGCCTATTCAGCACCCAGCAACTCCACCTTGGGGCAGATGAGCATTGCTCTGCAGCCATGTATCAATGGGAAAGCAGCATTTTCACCCAGGGAGATGCCTGTGCATCTGAGCCTGTGTGTGCCTCACAGCATGGCTCAAACAGGATCAGCAGCACTGGCTTGCAGGTGAGCCAAGCATCAGTGCAGGTCCAGGGACATCCTGGACCAGGATCAGGTCCAGTGTCCCTAATATCCAATCGCAACACCACGCATGACATGTCACCCACTCGTGGCTTTTCTTGGGCCAAAGGATGTTGAGTCTCCTCTATCCAGCAGGATTGCTGTGTATCTTTGCTGTTTGAGAGCAGATTTGTGAGTGAAAGGGGCAAAATGATGCCAGGTGTTCCTCATGACACTCTGTGTGTGGCTTTCTGAACACTTCCAGAGCCAGTGGTTCCACCACTTCCCTGNTTGTACTTGACTAGCGTAAACCTCAAATCACAGAATCATTAAGACTGGAAAAGATCTCTAAGATAACCAAGACCAACTCCTAACCACCCCTGCCAAGTCCACCACTAAACCATGTCCCTAAGCACCACACCTACATGCTTTCTGAACACTTCCAGGGCCAGTGGTTCCACCACTTCCCTGGGCAGCCTGCTCCAACACCTGAACTGCCCTTTCAAAGAAGAAATTTTTCCTAATATCCAATCAAAACCTCTCCTGGCACAACTTGAGATCATTTCCTCTTGTCCTTATCCCTTGCTACTTGGGAGATTAGGCTGACCCCCAGTTCACTACAGCCTCCTTTCAGGCAGCTGTAGAGAGTGTTCAGGTCTCCCCTGAGCCTCCTTTTTCCCAGGCTAAACAACCCCAGCTCCCTTAGCTGCTCCTCAAATGATTAACTCTTCAGACCCTTCAACAGCTCTGTGGCCCTTCTCTGGACTCACCTGATCACCTCAATGTCCCTCCTGGACTGAGGGGCTCAGAATTGGACACAGCACTCGAAGTGCAGCCTTGCCAGTGCCCAGTACAGGGGACAATCCCTGCCCTGGTCCTGCTGGCCACACTACTGCAGATAAAGGCCAGGATGCCATCAGTCTGGGCACACTGCTGGCTCACGTTCAGCTGGCTGGCAGCCAACACCAAAACCTCTGTTCTTACATCAGGGCACCCACAGTTTTTTAAAACAAACAACCTCATTTTATGGTGTTTTTGACAGGGTGCCTCCCTCAAGAGCCACTTCAGGAGCTTTTATCTTAATTAACTTTTATGACCCTGACAAGGTCAGGGTGTGCCCAGGCAGAGGCAGGGACCCAGCACCCAGTTCTGGGCACAGGTCTCAGGAAAATCTGCTGTCTCCCCAGGACCAGCTCAGCAGAGCACGTGCAGCATCTCCCCACCTGAGCTAATTTTCAGTGAACAGTTAGGTGCTTGTAAAAATCCCACCTCATCCTTGCAACAAGGAGAGGTCAGCAGAAATGTCTGGAGGATGCTGGTTAATTAATTACCTGTGCTATCTAAAACAAAGATTGTCAGTCCTAAGGCTGTCAATACAACACCTTTCAGTATTGTCACATTCACTTTCAATTCAACTTATGATAAATGGATAGAGATTCTGTTCTCTTTCCTCAGCTATTGTGAAACACATCTGAAACACAAATATTCAACAGAAAGATGGAACTGGAGGAACAGTAGCCACAGACAAACCACAAGTGCAGATGTAGTCTATTTTTGTTTAAATGCGTCTTTGTAGCATGATTTTTTTTTATATAATCCTTATTTTTTTTCAAGTATCACTGTGCTGAACAAAGCAGTGCATCACCTCTGTATATAACACAGCCTGTAGCCCCTCTGAAGAGGAAAATTTGAGTTAATTACCCACATCACCTCATTAGTCTCCATCTTCCAACAAATAAAAATTAAAGAGAAGCATGCTTGATGGAATAGAATCGCTGAAAGGCAGAAGTTGCAAGATTGCTGTGCAGTGCACTGCAAGCTGCAGGCAGGAGAAGGCCCCAACAGGAATGCCAAGCCTCTGGCACATACAGGAAACATATATTTTTTATTCTTTCACTGACTTTTTTTTTTAATTCATTCAAATAATGCTTCAGAGGGAAAAAGGCACTAACAATCACAAGACGACAGCCAGAGCTTTTTTTTTTTTGTGAGCCAGCGGTACAATTATTCTGCATACTGCATGCATATCATGAGGTTAAATAAGAAATAAGGTCAGGCCACAGAAACTTCAGAACACAACCAATGAACAAATAAAAAATCTCTATCATCTCGCTAATTATCTTTGGGGAGAGTCATTTACTTCCTAACTATGCCCATTTGGTCCTTAAACTATAGGATTTGGACTTGGTAGAAAATATGAGAAGAATCAGGGCTGTAATATGAATATTCACAGTGTAAATGTATATACCTCACGTATCTCCATTCAAAGAAAGGATCCGAGACACTCCAAACCCACACAGGGCTTTACCTGTGCCTTCCATATCCGTGTTTACTATTGTGACAAGGAAGGGTCCCTGGAAACCCCATTCACACCTCACCCTTACTGTCCAAACCCACACAGAACATCTCAGAGCAAAACACAGGTTTAGTACTAAAGACTGCAGAATTCTCACAGAAGTATTTATTGCACGAGATTCGAGCAGGCAGGGACATGTCTCACGCAGCCATAGATCATTCACATTCTGCTTTAACGCTGGCCTATGCAGGGTACTCCAGTCCCTCTCCAGCTCCTCCCTCGCCCCGCCGTGCATCACCCAGCAAACCCAGGGAGAGGGCTTCACTCAACAGCCTCAGCTTCGTCAATTCACACCGCCATTCATTCCAGACCTTATCAATTCAGCTAAGAACAAACTGCTGGTGGAAAGGAGAAATAAGGTGACAGCTCTGAGAGCCCGCTCGGCCGCCTGGCAGTAACCTTGGCACCGCGGCTGGTGTTTCCCGGTGGGGCTGTCAGACGGCGCACACCGATACACACGGACACAGTTACTTCTCCTTCGACCCTGACACCTCACAGCAAGCCCGGGCAGGTATCTGCGCCTTATCCCCGTGGTTCAGCCGGAGGAACCCCATCCCAGGCCGGGCTCCCTCCCGGGCCAGCCCCGCTCCTGGAGCGGGATGCTCCGGGAGGACGAGTCGGGCAGGATCCGCA